>CM077647.1:180542275-180742275 GCA_039707465.1 Rhabdophis nuchalis
CGTATCTCTTTACTGTCCGGTGAATTACACTATTCCGCATTTATTTGCTAACACTGGTTAAGGGACCAGAATTGTAACACTGGTTCTGAATCCAGAGTAGCTAACAATTCTGTCTCTAACCTCTTGTGTTCCTCCTCCAGTTTCTTTTGCGTTTGTCTATTCTGTTTGTTCCTTTTTCCTAAATACGTCATTGCTAGTCCTCGAATGGATGCTTGCTAGCATCCTGCACATTTTGTAACTATATTTCCTGTTTTCTTTAAAGAAAAAAAATAGTCAATTCTTTTTCCATATACTGCTGAAAGTTCTTTTCATTTAATAATGTTTGGTTTAATGTCCATCTCATTCTTTTTCTCTGCCCCTTCCATGTCATTATTATTGGATTGTGATCTGCCCAAGTACTCGTTTCTATAGCAGTCTGCTGTGTTTTGGCTATTAATTCTGTGGAGATCCACATCATATCTATTCTTGACCATGGCATATGTCTATTTGAATAAAATGTATGCTGCTTCCTCACTCATGATGTCCCTGGGTCCCTTGGTCCCTTATCCTTGTGAATCTTCCCTACAGATATACCTCCTCCCCCACTGCTAAAATTGGATCCTTTGTCCCAGAGAGTGAAGGAAGGGGACTGCTTGGTCCTCCTTTGCTCGTCTGAAGGAAGCCTCACCGAGAAGAAGTTCCATTTCTACAAGGATAGGGTGGAGATCACCTCCAGCCAGGAGTGTCTTCCAAAGAATTCCAGCAAACCTGCAGATCTTCAAAGTGGCTCTCTGAGAATCCTGTGTGACAATTCCACCCACAGTGGGGAATTTGGTTGCAGTTATGAAGAAAAGAAAAACAACCGATGGATCGTGTCTTCTTGGAGCCATGGTCTGAATGTCCCAGGTGAGCCAGTTGGGGGACATTTGGGTGGGTTTAATTCTTGGATGCTCTTCTGACCGAGGCTTCCCGAGAGTAGGAAGCAAACTCCTGGTCCCGACAAAAATCCCTTTTATGAATTGACTGAGAATTCTGCTCATTTCACATCCAGCAAAGTCTTTCAAGGGAGGATTTACAGTCACAGACCTTATCTGGCTTGGAGCGACGCAATTCCAGGTTGTCCAGTCTGGTGGCATAAGGGATTCTATCGTGAGCAGAGGAGTGAATTACTCTTCTCGGGAAATACCTCTGGACTATGGGTGAAATCCAGCAGGTTCTGACAAGTTCTGGAGAACCATTAGTGGAAATTTTGAGTAGTTCAGAGAACCGGCAAATGCCACCTCTGGCTGGCCCCAGAGCGGGGTGGGAATGGAAATTTTGCTGTATCCTTCCCCTGCCATGCCCACCAAGCCACGCCACGTCAACCAAGCCGTGCCCACAGAACCGGTAGTAACTAATTTGAATTTCATCACTGCTCTGAACCCACTTAATTGTATTAATATCCGACATAAAGTACGGATTCCAGGCAGACGAGCTGTATTCGAGAATTGGTCTGGCAAAGGTTTTGTATGGCTTGGTTAGCAGTGCAATGTTATCCGAGAAGAAGCTTCGCAAAATTTGGTTAACAACTCTTAATGACTTTTTGGCAACGCTGTTACAGTGAACTCTGGGGCTTAGATTATTAGAAATTAGTACTCCTAGGTCCTTGACAGAGTGAGGGGTTGTCTGCAAGGTGGTATCCACCCAGTTTGTATTTGTTCAGATTTTCTAAAATTATAAAGGATCTAAATCTTGAACAACAGAACAGGCTAAGATGGTCTGCCAAGAAATGCATAATCATCCTTTTTTTAAAAATTTGTTGAGCCAGCTTGGACCAAAGATTCAGATCTTGCAGGACGATATTCCTGGACTGGGATTCTTTTGATCATCCTGCTGGTTCCATTCGCCTTTTATTGCTGGAAGAAGAAGGAGAGGAACAGTAAGTGAAATAATCCAGGCACGTAGGACTAAATAATCCAGGCACGTAGGAGGGCGTTTTATCAGGTTCGCCTGGTCCGCCAGTTGCGTCCCCTATTGGATCGGGATGCCCTTTGCACAGTCACTCATGCCCTCGTGACATCCCGACTGGACTACTGCAATTCTCTCTACATGGGGCTCCCCTTGAGGTGCACCCGAAGACTTCAGCTTGTCCAGAATGCAGCCGTGCGAGCAATTATGGGAACCTCGAGGTTCACCCATGTAACACCGCTCTTGCGCGAGCTGCATTGGCTGCCTGCCGTCTTTCGGGTGCGCTTCAAGGTGTTGGTTATCATCTTTAAAGCGCTCCATGGCACGGGACCTAGTTATCTGCGGGATCGGATTCTGCCCCATACATCCCTGCGGCCGATTCGCTCCCACAGAGAGGGACTTCTCCGGGTGCCGTCCACTAGGCTATGCCAGCAGGCGACGCCCAGGGGAAGGACCTTCTCTGTGGTGGGCCCAGCCCTCTGGAACGACCTTCCCCCTGAAATCAGAACAACTACGGACCTCCGCTCCTTCCGTCAAAAACTGAAAACACACCTCTTCTGCTTGGCCGGCCTAGGTTAGTCTTCCGTTTTTTAATTGGGTTTAGGGGATTGTAGTGTAATTTTAGTTATAGTGGGTTTTAGCGTAGGGATAATTTTGTTTAATTCTTATTTTACCTATTTATGTATTTTATATTAGTATTTTTAATTTCCCTGTGCACCGCTCCGAGTCCCTTTGGGGAGAGGAGGGGGTCTATAAATAAATTATTAAAGCTACAGGCAGTTCTCGACTTACGACCACAACGGCCAACATTTTGGTTGCTAAGCAAGACGGTGGTTAAGTGAGTTCGGCCCCATTTGACGAACTTCCTTGTCGCTGTTGTTAAGTAAGTAGCATGGCTGTTAAATGAAACCGGCTTCCCCATTGACTTTGCTCGTCAGAAGTCCGCAAAAGGGGACCCCCCCCCGCGACCGTCATAAATGTGAATCCGTTGCCCAGCATCCAAATTTTGATCCCGTGACCACGAGGATTCTGTAATGGTCATAAGTGTGAAAAACAGACATAAGTCACTTTTTTTTTTCAGTGCTGCTATAACTTCACCATCACTAAACGAGTGGCTGTTAAATCAAGAACCGCCTTTTTGGACTGGAACAAATGCAGGTCTAACATTCCTTCCTCCACTCACTCACTCACCTTCCCCCCCCCCCAATTGATATGACTTTATAAAATAGATTGATGTCAATCAGAATAGAGCTGGAAGGGACCTTGGAGGTCCTCTAGTCAAGCCCTCTGCTTCAGCAGGAGACCCTACCCTGTTTTCCCCTCAAAGTAAGACCTCTCCAGATATTAAGCCCAATTGGGCTTTTGAGAATGTGTGCTAAAATAAGACCTCCCCTAAAATATTTCAATGCATGCGCAGCCAGTCCCCGCCATTTCCTGGGGGGGGGGGACATGCACCACGCCTTCCACATGCACCTGCCATCCACGCAGAGGCCGCTCCCGCAAACCCTAGCTGCCGCGCCCCTTCTCTTAGTGGCGGCCGCAAAATGAGCGTTCCGCTCATTTTGCCCAGCGACACCAGAAACAGAGACAGAACGTCTGTCCCTCTCTGGATGAGCTGATGCACGGGCCGAGGTTGAGGTGTGCAGGAGCACACCTCAAAAATAATAAGACCCTCCTTCCGGTTGGCCGGAGGCGACGGTCGAGTCCTGGGACTCGTCCGCCGTTTTTGTTGCTTCTACGGCCCCGCAGGGGCAGGGAGTCCTTCGAAAGGATTCCCGCTGTACGGCCGGCTTGCGGGGAATCTCCCCATCCCGACAGCGGTCGGGGGGGGGGGTCTCTGTCTTCGACCTAGGCATGGGAGAACATGCTGCGGGGGGCTCCGTTCCCTTTGCTGATGGAAGACCGGAATGCTTAACCGCTTTCGAACAGAGCTGAATCGCCGGAGTTGGAGGCAGCACCGAGACTCCTGGCTATAGAGTGGATTGTGAGTGATTTTACTTTAATGCTTGCAACTTTTGCCTTGAAAGAAGATGGAGGGGGGGGGGAGTTTGTAAAAAAAAAACCTCGGATTGGAAAAAAAGCGGCGTTTAAAAAATGCTCCTCAGGCTTGAGGAAGCGGAGAAATCAACATCCGAATCTTTTTAAACTGTAGTGAAAGTCTTTCCTGCATGACCGTTGGGTACTTAGTATCGAAGTCTGGCAACAAAGAGACAATTTTTACTTGCTAATTCCCGGTGGCTTCCAGATGGGCGGGGGAAGATGGCGTTCCTTTGTTCTCAGGAGACATACTTTTCATGGAAAACGGCTGACATTCCCTTGTGCTCGGGACAGACAAATAGATTCTTAAAAACTTCCAGTGTTGGAGCGCCCGTAACTTCTGGTGGCAAGGTGTTCCACTGGTGAATTGTCCTCACTGTCAGGAAGTCGCTCCTTAATTCCAGGTGGATTCTCTCCTTGATTAGTTTCCATCTGTTGCGTCTCGAGCTGCCTTCAGGGGCTTTGGAGAATAGGTAAGAGCGGGCTAGAGAAAGCCCCTGAAGGCAGGTCTTACCTCGAGCCATCTTACCTGGACTCAGAGGTGGCTTCTTGTGTCCTCGTCTGAGAGATCTTTGGGGGGGGGGGGGGGTCAGGGTTTGAAATGATGGGGCAGAAGCTATGGGATGGAGCCTCACCCCTTCCTCTTCCTCTCTCTTTCCACTTCCTCTTTCTATTGCTGCCTTGCTAATCGCCATCCTGGGAAGGACCGGAAGCCAAGGAACGCAGAGAAGAAGAAAAGGACCATGGGATGAAGCACCATCGAGCAGCTAGAACACCTGTCAAGGTACCATTTATGAGATTCATAAATGTGTTAATTCAGTCCCAGGGCTAAAAAGGAGTGATGTCTGTAGAGGAGGAGGAGGAGGAGGAGGAGGAGGAGGAGGAGGAGGAGGAGGAGGAGGAGGAGGAGGAGGAGGAGGAGGAGGAGGAGGAGGAGGAGGACAACGACAACTATGGGATTCTGGTGCTTCCCACGCTTGGTAGTTTTCTTACAGACATTTCATGACCCAACTAGGGAACCTTATTAGGTATAAGGGAGGGAAGGGTTGTGGGGAGCTGGTGGAGGAGGACAACTGTGGGGTCCTTAATGCTCTCTGAGCTTGGTTGTTTTCTTGCAGACATTTCATGACCCAATTTAATAATATCATCAGCGCTAGAAAGGAGTGGGCCACGCATTTCTAGCACTGATGAAGTTACCTAGTTGGGTTAGGAAAGGCCTGCGAGAAAACCACCAAGCTCAGATCCCTCCACCTCCTCTCTGCAAGCCCCCCTCCCTTCTAGCACTGATGATGTCACCTAGCTGGGTGTTGTGGCCCAGCCGGCTCTGGGTGAGCTGCTGATGGACTCCTCTATTGAGGAGTCCTACGAGTCTGCTCTGGAGGAGGAGGAGGGCGACCTTGAGAGAGCAGAGAGCCCGGCTGGTCATCAGGAGGCACCTGGGTCTTGGAGTAGTGGGGAGAATCAAGGACAGTTTGTCCCTGAGGCTAGATTGAGAAGGGCTGAAAAAACGGAGGCTTCAATTGCATCAGAAGCGAACTCAAGAGGATGTGAATTAGTCCCAGCTGCCTACTGGCTGGCCCCTCCCAAGAGGGTTCAAAAGGAAGCCTTTGCTAAGGAAGCCCTGGCAGAGAACAACGTTGGATTTCTAGGTTCGTGTTGATTCGTGTTGATTTTCAGGTTCGTGTTTAGTCGAGTTAGGAAGCTTCGTATCTGTTCAGAGTCATTCAGGCAAACAGCCAAGAGAGTCAGTGGCAGGCAGCCAGTCTTGTATTAGTCGGAGAAAGGGGGGGGGGGGGTCAGAACAGCTGGGTAATGAAACATCTGCAAGAAAACTGCCAAGCTCAGAGAGCACCAAGGACCCCACGGTCGTCGTAGTCGTTGTCCTCCTCCTCCTCCTCCTCCTCCTCCTCCTCCTCCTCCTCCTCCTCTCCACAAACTCCCCTCCCTTCTAGCACTGATGATGTTCCCTAGCTGGGTCATGAAACGTTCTGCAAGAAAACCGCCAAGCTCAGAGAGCACCAAGGACTCCCACAGTCTTCCTCCTCCTTCTCCCCCTCCTCTTCCTCCTCCTCTTCCCCCTCTTCCTCTTCTTCTCCTCCTCTTCTTCCTCCTTCTCTTCCTCTTCCTCCTCTTCCTCTTCTTCTCCTCCTCTTCCTCCTCCACCTCTTCCTCCTCCTCTTCCTCCTCCTCTTCCCCCTCTTCCTCTTCTTCTCCTCCTCTTCTTCCTCCTTCTCTTCCTCTTCCTCCTCTTCCTCCTCTTCCTCCTCTTCCTCCTCCTCTTCCCCCTCTTCCTCTTCTTCTCCTCCTCTTCCTCCTCCTCCTCTTCCTCCTCCTCCTCCTCTTCCTCCTTCTCTTCCTCCTCCACCTCTGCCTCCTCCTCCTCTTCCTCCTCCTCTTCCCCCTCTTCCTCTTCTTCTCCTCCTCCTCCTCCCTAAATCCCACACTCCCTTCTAGCACTGATGATATTCCCTAGCTGGGTCATGAAACGTCTGCAAGGAAACCACCAAGCTCAGAGAGCACCCAGGACTCCCACAGCTACATCTGTGAGCAACTCCCTCTGTTTGTTTTTCTTTCCCCCAGGAATCGGAGGTCATCTACAGCCTCTGTCACATCTCCTCCAGTCCATTTTCGCCTGGGCCAATGATGGAGGACCCCCTCCCACCAGAGGAGGAAGGGACACTGCTGTACAGTGACCTTCTCTTTCCACAAACAGCAAGAAAACCTACCGCACGCTGAAGGCATCAAAATTGCAACGATGCACGCCTTTGATAGGCAACTTTTCTTACGCCTTCGTTTTTTATGCCTAGTTATATGCGAGACCGTCTCCTGCCCCATACATCCCTTCAGCCGATCCGCTCCCACAGAGAGGGCCTTCTCAGGGTGCCGTCGGCCGGGCAATGCCGACTGGCGACACCCAGGGGAAGAGCCTTCTCTGTGGCGGGCCCTGCCCTTTGGAACGACCTACCCCCTGAATTGCGCACCATCTCGGACCTCCGCGTCTTCCGCCAGTGTCTAAAGACACATCTTTTTCAGCAAGCCGGCCTAGCCTAACCTCCCGTCGGGGCTATTTTAGATAGTTTTAAACTGGGGATTTTAATTTGGATTTTAGCATAGGATTGTAATTTAATATGTTTTTAAATTTTGTATTTATCGTTTTGTATGTTCTTTTAAATTCCTGTGCGCCGCCCTGGGTCCTTCGTGGAGAAGGGCGGGATATAAATATGATTAAAATAAAAAAATAAATAAATAAATAAATTTTTGGCAAAAGGTGTTTAGTAGGACTTGGTGGGTTTTAGAGAAATGCCATCGTTCAAAAGTACAACTATAAGTATAATATTTTTACGGCCGTGGTACTTAAATGCAACGAAATTGGTTGTAGCCTCCCTGGTGCAAAATTATAGCAGAAACGAAAGAAGAAAGGAAAAGGGGAAAGAAAAACAACTAGCGTGTGCATGGAGGGATTGTGGTTGCATTTAAAAGTGCATTCAAATCTGACAAGCCAAGGTTTGCACAGGACAGAAAGAAGGAAGGCATTGCTAAAGATTACAGTAATCCCTCATTTTCCGCGGCTTCATTTTCCACGGCTTCAGTGCTTCGCGGGTTTTTCAATAGCAAAAAAATGAATCGGTAGAAGGCAAGCACCCCCTAGTGCTTGCTTTAAACGATGTCCACCAACTCAAGTTTCCGGTATAGATATACAGAATCCTACTTCGCGGTTTTTCAGTTTCCGTGGAAGGGTCCGGTCCCGATTAGCCGCGAAAAACGAGGGATTACTGTACACAGTATTAGAGGAACTTTTGAGAGAGACAGAAAACAAGGACCGCATCCTGCTACTGAATACTAGTCCGCTCCCACAGAGCGGGCCTCCTCAGGGTACCGTCGGCCAAACAATGTCAGCTGGCGACCCCCAGGGGGAGAGCCTTCTTTGTGGCGGGCCCAACCCTCTGGAACCACCTACCGTATCCTACCCCATACATCCCTTCGGCCGATTCGCTCCCACAGAGAGGGACTACTCCAGGTGCCGTCCACCAGGCAATGCCAGCGGGCGCCACCCAGGGAAGGGCCTTCTCTGTGGCGGGCCCAACCCTCTGGAACGACCTACCCCCCGAACTTAGAACTACCACGGACCTCCACTCCTTCGGCCAAAAGACCTACTTTTTCCATCAGGCCAGCCTGCCCTAATCCATCTCACCTAGCCTGTAGTCTGAAGCCTAATCTGTTTTACTTGGATCTTAAGGGGAAATAGTTTTTAAGATTTTTAGATTTTTAGCACAGGATGAATATTATTTAATTTGGTTTTAATATTTATTGATGGTTATGTTTTATTTGTCTTTTAATTCCTGTGCACCGCCCCGAGTCCCTTCGGGGAGAGAGGCGCGGTTTTATAAATTTAAAAAATCAAATCAAATCAAATCTCTGTGGCAGCCCATGCTCTCTGGAATGAGCTGCCCCCCGACCTTCGCACGATCACCGACCTGCGCCTCTTCCGTCGGGCCCTGAAAACGCGCCTATTTCGTGCAGCCAGCCTGGTATAGTTTTCTTTTAATCGATCGTAATTTTTTTAATTGATTTTAGTTGATTTTATTAACTGTTTTTATATGGTTATCTGGTTTTTAGAACGGGCCCTTAAATTTAATGAGTTTTTTAATGTATTTTAATGGTCGCCCTTCGCACAGTCACTCGCACTCGTGATGTCTAGGCTGGACTATTGTAACGCTCTCTACATGGGGCTTCCCTTGATGTGCACTCGAAGGTTACAGCTAGTCCAGAACGCAGCTGCGCGGGTGGTCATGGGAGCCTCAAGGCAATCCCACATAACACCTCTCCTGCGTGAGCTGCACTGGCTACCTGTGGCCTTTCGGGTGCGCTTCAACGTGCTAACTACCATCTTTAAAGCGCTCCATGGCTCGGGGCCTAGCTACATGCGAGACCGTCTCCTGCCCCATACATTCCTCCGACCGATCCGCTCCCATAGAGAGGGCCTTCTCCGGGTGCCATTGGCCGGGCAATGCCGGTTGGCGATACCCAGGGGAAGGGCCTTCTCTGTGGCGGGCCCAACCCTCTGGAACGACCTGCCCCCTGAACTCTGCACTACCACGGACCTCCGCCTTTTCCGCCGGCATCTTAAAACGCATCTATTCCAACAAGCTGGCCTAGCATAACCACCCGATATGGACTTTTTATTAGCTATACATTTTAATTAGAGGATTTTAAAATGTTTTTAGCACGGGGTAACTTAATAATAATAATAATAATAATAATAATAATAATAATAATAATAATAATAATAATAATAATAATAATAATAATAATAATAATAATAATAATAATAATAATAATAATAATAATAATAAATTTATAAACCGCCTCCTCTCCCCAAAGGGACTCGGAGCAGTGCACAGGGAAAAATTAAAAATACCAATATAAAATACATAAATAGATAGATAAAATACGGATTAAACCAAATTATATCTGCGCTAAAATCACCCTATCTTAAAATACACTAAAATCCCCTAAAACCCTATTAAAAGACGGAAGACTAACCTAGGACGGCCAAGCAGAAAAAGTGTGTTTTTAATTTTTGACGGAAGGAGCGGAGGTCCGTAGTTGTTCTGATGTCGGGGGGAAGGTCGTTCCAGAGGGCTGGGCCCGCCACAGAGAAGGCCCTTCCCCTGGGCGTCGCCCGCTGGCATAGCCTAGTGGACGGAACCCGGAGGAGTCCCTCTCTGTGGGAGCGAATCGGCCGCAGGGATGTATGGGGCAGGATCCGATCCCGCAGATAACTAGGTCCCGTGCCATGGAGCGCTTTAAAGATGGTAACTAACACCTTGAGTTTAATAGGGTTTTAATAATGGTCTATTTATGTATGTTTTGATTTTTAATTTTCCTGTGCGCCGCCCTGGGTCCTTTTGTAGGAGAAGGGCGGGGTATAAATTTAATAAAATAAATACATATTTTTGTATCGGATGTTTTACTGTTTTATTATGCCTGTTCACCGCCCTGAGTCCCGCAAGGGAGAAGGGCGGTATACAAATTTAATAAAAGTAAAGTAAAGTAAAGCTGATCCAAGTGCTATATAGATTTTTTATTGGAGTATCAACTCAAGGAAGAACATGTCAAAGAAACGATGGCCGCCTGGGCGAAAAACTTTGGTTATAAGGTGGAATTGGCTAAGTGGGAGAAACTCTGGATACTTAATCGGAAACTAATATCGGCGCTGGCGTATAAGACAATCTCTATAAGATGTTCTACAGGTAGCATCTCTCCCCCCTCAGCATGGCTCTCCAAAATGTTTAAAAATCTGGCCTCAAATTGTTGGAAGTGTTTTAAAAAAACCAACCAGGTACCTTTTGTCATATGTGGTGGACATGCAATGAGGCCAAAAGATATTGCAAAATGATATCTTTCTGTGCACCGCCCTGAGTCCCCCCAGGGAAAATAGGGCGGTATATAAATCGAAATAATAAATAAATAAAAATAAAGATTCAATCATGGTTGGAACAAATAGTGGGAGACCAAATATTGTTTAAGCCAGAGATTTTTTCTCCTAGGCATAATATCGGAGGGATTTAAGAAAGATGTACTCAATACAATACAATACAAGAGCAGAGTTGGAAGGGACCTTGGAGGTCATCTAGTCCAACTCCCTGCCTAGGCAGGAAGCCCTATCCCGTTTCAGACAAATGGCTATCCAACATCTTCTTGAAGACTTCCAGTGTTGGGGCCTTCACAACTTCTGGAGGCAACTTCTGTTCCATTGATGAATTGTTCTTACTGTCAGGAAATTTATCCTCAGTTCTGAGTTGCTTCTCTCCTGGATTAGTTTCCACCCATTGCTTCTTGTCCTTCTTGAGGGAAGGGAAGGAGGAGAAAGGAGAGGAGGGGAAGGAAAGGAAGAGGAAAAGGGAGAAGGAGGAGGGGAAGGGGATGAGGGGAAGGAGAGGGAGAGTGAAGAAGAGGAGGAGGGGAAGGAAAGGAAGAGGGAAGGGGAGAAGGAGGAGAAAATGGGATGAGAGGAAGGGGAGGGGGGAAGGGAAGGAGGAGAAAGGAGAGGAGGGGAAGGAAAGGAAGAGGGAAATGGAGAAAGAGGAGGAGAAAAGGGGAGGAGGGCAAGGAGAGGGAGGGGGGAGGAGGAGCAGGTGAAAGGGAAGGAGGGAAGGAAAGGAAGAGGGAAAGGGAGATGGAGGAGGAGAGATGAGAGGAGGGGAAGGAAAGGAAGAGAGAAAGGGAGAAGGAGGAGAAAAGGGGATGAGAGGAAGGAGAGAGGGGGAAGGGAAGGAGGAGGAGAAAGGAGAGGAGGGGAAGGAAAGGAAGAGGGAAGGGAGAAGGAGGAGAAAAGGGGATGAGAGGAAGGAGGGGGGAAGGGAAGGAAGAGGAAACCTCCTCAAGAAACCATCCCTGGACCCGGCTTTATTAGAGAACTATCGTCCCGTTTCCAACCTTCACTTTTTAGTGAAGGTTGTTGAGAGTGTGGTGGCCCAACAGTTCCCTCGACACCTGGAGGAAGTTGATTATCTAGACCCGCGCCAGTCCGGCTTCTGGCCCGGTCACAGTACCGAGACGGCATTGGTCGCGTTGGTGGATGATCTCTGGAGGGCTCGGGATAGAGGTTGCTCCTCTATCCTGGTCCTGTTAGACCTCTCAGCGGCTTTTGATACCATCGACCATAATATCTTATTGCACCGATTGGGGGGGTTGGGGCTGAGAGGCACCGTTTTACGGTGGTTCTCGTCCTACCTCTCTGGTCGGTCGCAATGGGTGTTGGCAGGAGGGCAGAGGTCGGCCCCGAGGCCCCTCACATGTGGGGTTCCTCAGGGGTCGGTCCTCTCGCCACTTCTGTTCAACACCTACATGAAGCCACTGGGCGAGATCATCCGTGGTTTTGGGGTGGAGTACCATCTGTACGCTGATGATACTCAGCTGTACATATCCACCCCAAACCACCCCAACGATGCCGTCGAGGTGCTGTCCCGGTGTCTGGAGGCCGTACGGGTCTGGATGGGTAGTAACAAACTCAAACTCAACCCGTCCAAGACCGAGTGGCTGTGGTTTCCGGCACCCTGGTTTAGCCAGATAAAGCCAACACTGGCCATTGGGGGCGAACATCTTGCCCCAGTGGAGAGGGCGCGCAACTTGGGTGTCCTCCTGGATTCCCGGCTGTCCATGGAGGACCATGTGGCGGCCGTGGCCAGGGGGGCGTTCTATCAGGTTCGCCTGATACGCCAGTTGCGCCCCTTACTAGACCGGGGGGCCCTTTGCACAGTCACTCAAGCGCTCGTGACATCTCGGCTGGATTACTGTAACGCTCTCTACATGGGGCTTCCCTTGAGGTGCACTCGAAAACTACAGTTAGTGCAGAATGCGGCCGTGCGGGTGGTTATGGGTGCCTCAAGGCAAGCCCACATAACACCTCTCCTGCGCGAGCTGCACTGGCTGCCTGTGGCCTTTCGAGTGCGCTTCAAGATGTTGACCACCATCTTTAAATCGCTCCATGGCTCGGGGCCTAGCTATATACGAGACCGCCTCCTGCCCCATACATCCCTTCGTCCGGTCCGCTCCCACAGAGCGGGCCTACTCCGGGTGCCGTCGGCTGGGCAATGCCGGCTGGCGACACCCAGGGGAAGAGCCTTCTCTGTGGCGGGCCCGGCCCTCTGGAACGACCTACCCCCCGACCTTCGCACTACCTCGGACCTCCGCCTCTTCCGCCAACGTCTTAAGACGTACTTATTCCAACAAGCCGGCCTAGGATAGCCCCTGCTTCTGACTTTTAAATATAAATTATAATTTGGTTACGGTTTTAATAACGGGTTTTAGCATGGGTGAATTAATTTAATATATTTTTAATTGATGTATATTGTATTTATGGTTTTATATAATGCCTGTGCGCCGCCCTGGGTCCTAACAAGGAGATGGGTGGGGTATAAATTTAATAAAATAAAATAAATAAATAAAATAAAAGGAGGAGAAAAGATATGGGGAAGGAGAGAGAGGGGGTAGGGAAGGAGAAAGGAGAGGAGGGGGGGAAAGGAAGAGGGAAATGGAGAAAGAGGAGGAGAAAAGGGGGGAGGGCAAGGAGAGGGAGGGGGAGGAGGAGCAGGTGAAAGGGAAGGAGGGAAGGAAAGGAAGAGGGAAAGGGAGATGGAGGAGGAGAGATGAGAGGAGGGGAAGGAAAGGAAGAGAGAGAGGGAGAAGGAGGAGGAGGAGAAAGGGGGATGAGAGGAAGGAGAGAGGGGGAAGGGAAGGAGGAGGAGAAAGGAGAGGAGGGGAAGGAAAGGAAGAGGGAAGGGGAGAAGGAGGAGAAAAGGGGATGAGAGGAAGGAGGGGGGAAGGGAAGGAAGAGGAAACCTCCTCAAGAAACCATCCCTGGACCCGGCTTTATTAGAGAACTATCGTCCCGTTTCCAACCTTCACTTTTTAGTGAAGGTTGTTGAGAGTGTGGTGGCCCAACAGTTCCCTCGACACCTGGAGGAAGTTGATTATCTAGACCCGCGCCAGTCCGGCTTCTGGCCCGGTCACAGTACCGAGACGGCATTGGTCGCGTTGGTGGATGATCTCTGGAGGGCTCGGGATAGAGGTTGCTCCTCTATCCTGGTCCTGTTAGACCTCTCAGCGGCTTTTGATACCATCGACCATAATATCTTATTGCACCGATTGGGGGGGTTGGGGCTGAGAGGCACCGTTTTACGGTGGTTCTCGTCCTACCTCTCTGGTCGGTCGCAATGGGTGTTGGCAGGAGGGCAGAGGTCGGCCCCGAGGCCCCTCACATGTGGGGTTCCTCAGGGGTCGGTCCTCTCGCCACTTCTGTTCAACACCTACATGAAGCCACTGGGCGAGATCATCCGTGGTTTTGGGGTGGAGTACCATCTGTACGCTGATGATACTCAGCTGTACATATCCACCCCAAACCACCCCAACGATGCCGTCGAGGTGCTGTCCCGGTGTCTGGAGGCCGTACGGGTCTGGATGGGTAGTAACAAACTCAAACTCAACCCGTCCAAGACCGAGTGGCTGTGGTTTCCGGCACCCTGGTTTAGCCAGATAAAGCCAACACTGGCCATTGGGGGCGAACATCTTGCCCCAGTGGAGAGGGCGCGCAACTTGGGCGTCCTCCTGGATTCCCGGCTGTCCATGGAGGACCATGTGGCGGCCGTGGCCAGGGGGGCGTTCTATCAGGTTCGCCTGATACGCCAGTTGCGCCCCTTACTAGACCGGGGGGCCCTTTGCACAGTCACTCAAGCGCTCGTGACATCTCGGCTGGATTACTGTAACGCTCTCTACATGGGGCTTCCCTTGAGGTGCACTCGAAAACTACAGTTAGTGCAGAATGCGGCCGTGCGGGTGGTTATGGGTGCCTCAAGGCAAGCCCACGTAACACCTCTCCTGCGCGAGCTGCACTGGCTGCCTGTGGCCTTTCGAGTGCGCTTCAAGGTGTTGACCACCATCTTTAAATCGCTCCATGGCTCGGGGCCTAGCTATATACGAGACCGCCTCCTGCCCCATACATCCCTTCGTCCGGTCCGCTCCCACAGAGCGGGCCTACTCCGGGTGCCGTCGGCTGGGCAATGCCGGCTGGCGACACCCAGGGGAAGAGCCTTCTCTGTGGCGGGCCCGGCCCTCTGGAACGACCTACCCCCCGACCTTCGCACTACCTCGGACCTCCGCCTCTTCCGCCAACGTCTTAAGACGTACTTATTCCAACAAGCCGGCCTAGGATAGCCCCCTGCTTCTGACTTTTAAATATAAATTATAATTTGGTTACGGTTTTAATAACGGGTTTTAGCATGGGTGAATTAATTTAATATATTTTTAATTGATGTATATTGTATTTATGGTTTTATATAATGCCTGTGCGCCGCCCTGGGTCCTAACAAGGAGATGGGTGGGGTATAAATTTAATAAAATAAAATAAATAAATAAAATAAAAGGAGGAGAAAAGATATGGGGAAGGAGAGAGAGGGGGTAGGGAAGGAGAAAGGAGAGGAGGGGGGGAAAGGAAGAGGGAAATGGAGAAAGAGGAGGAGAAAAGGGGGGAGGGCAAGGAGAGGGAGGGGGAGGAGGAGCAGGTGAAAGGGAAGGAGGGAAGGAAAGGAAGAGGGAAAGGGAGATGGAGGAGGAGAGATGAGAGGAGGGGAAGGAAAGGAAGAGAGAGAGGGAGAAGGAGGAGGAGGAGAAAGGGGGATGAGAGGAAGGAGAGAGGGGGAAGGGAAGGAGGAGGAGAAAGGAGAGGAGGGGAAGGAAAGGAAGAGGGAAGGGGAGAAGGAGGAGAAAAGGGGATGAGAGGAAGGAGAGGGGGGGAAGGGAAGGAAGAGGAGGAGAAAAGATATGGGGAAGGAGAGAGAGAGGGAAGGGAAGGAGGAGAAAGGAGGGGGGGAAAGGAAGAGGGAAATGGAGAAGGAGGAGGAGAAAAGGGGAGGAGGGCAAGGGGAGGGAGAGGGGGGGAGGAGCAGGTGAAAGGGAAGGAGGGAAGGAAAGAAAGAGGGAAGGGGAGAAGGAGGAAGAGGAGAAAAGGGGATGAGGGGAAGGAGAGGGAGAGGGAAGGGAAATAGGAGGAGGAGAAAGGAGAGGAGGGGAAGGAAAGGAAGAGGGAAGGGGAGAAGGAGGAGAAAAGGGGATGAGAGGAAGGAGGGGGGGAAGGGAAGGAAGAGGAGGAGAAAAGATATGGGAAAGGAGAGAGAGAGGGAAGGGAAGGAGGAGAAAGGAGAGGAGGGGGGAAAAGGAAGAGTGAAATGGAGAAGGAGGAGGAGAAAAGGGGAGGAGGGCAAGGAGAGGGAGGGGGGAGGAGGAGCAGGTGAAAGGGAAGGAGGGAAGGAAAGAAAGAGGGAAGGGGAGAAGGAGGAAGAGGAGAAAAGGGGATGAGGGGAAGGAGAGGGAAGGGAAGGGAAATAGGAGGAGGAGAAAGGAGAGGAGGGGAAGGAAAGGAAGGGGAAGGAGGAGGAGAAAGGGGATGAGGAGAAAGGACATGAGGGGAAGGGGACGGAGGGGGAAGGGGAGGAGAAGGAGGAGAAAGGGGAGGATGGATGGAAAGGAAGATGGAAAGGGAGAAGGAGGAGGAGAAAAATGAGGGGAAGGAGAGGGGGGGAAGGGAAGGAAGAGAAAGGAGAGGAGGGGGGGGAGGAAGAGGGAAAGGGAGATGGAGGAGGAGAGATGAGAGGAGGGGAAGGAAAGGAAGAGAGAAAGGGGAGAAGGAGGAAGGGGATGAGAGGAAGGAGAGAGGGGGAAGGGAAGGAAGAGGAGAAAGGAGAGGAGGGGAAGGAAAGGAAGAGGGAAGGGGAGAAGGAGGAGAAAGGGGATGAGGGAAAAGATATGGGGAGGAGAGAGAGGGAAGAAGGGAGGAGGGCAAGGGGAGGGAGAGGGGGGGAGGAGCAGGTGAAAGGGAAGGAGGGAAGGAAAGAAAGAGGGAAGGGGAGAAGGAGGAAGAGGAGAAAAGGGGATGAGGGGAAGGAGAGGGAGAGGGAAGGGAAGGGGAGGAGGAGGAGGAGAAAGGAGAGGAGGGGAAGGAAAGGAAGGGGGAGGAGGAGGAGAAAGGGGATGAGGAGAAAGGACATGAGGGGAAGGGGAGGGAGAGGGAAGGGGAGGAGAAGGAGGAGAAAGGGGAGGATGGATGGAAAGGAAGATGGAAAGGGAGAAGGAGGAGGAGAAAAATGAGGGGAAGGAGAGGGGGAGAAGGGAAGGAAGAGAAAGGAGAGGAGGGGGGAAGGAAGAGGGAAAGGGAGAAGGAGGAGAAAAGGGGAGGAGGGCAAGGAGAGGGAGAGGGAAGGGGAGGAGGAGGAGGAGGTAGAGGAGGAGAAAGGGGAGGAGGAGAAGGAGAGAGAGGGGTACTACTACTACTACTAGTAGTAGTAGTAGTAGTAGTAGTCATCAATATCTGAATTAAGCCTGATTGGCTCTGGTTGTCTCCGTTGGGAAGACCAAGGATACCGGTCAGATTGGGAACCCACTACTCACTTCTGTGAAGCCACCAAAGAAATCCCACCAAGGTGGCCACCAGAAGTCAAGCTTGAGAACCAAAAGAAGCAATAGGTTCCCATTCAGTCTTACTTGCGGTGAGCTTTTATCAACAGGATGTGGTCGTGGTTAAATAGGATTTCCAGTTGGTTGGCTAGATATACTAGGATGGCTCAGCACGATTAGCTCAATTCAAGATACTTTACTTTCCGCTTTTTGGAGGTATGTATCTCCAGAGTTCAGACAGCCAAGGTACAATACAATACAATACAATACAATAGCAGAGTTGGAAGGGACCTTGTAGGTTTTCTAGTCCAACCCCCTGCGTGGGCAGGAACCTTATACCATTTCAGACAAATGGCTATCTAACATCTTTTTAAAGACTTCCAGGGTTGGGGCATTCACAACTTCTGGAGGCAAGCTGTTCCAGAGGTTAATTGTTCTTACTGTCAGGAAATTTCTCCTTAGTTCTAAGTTGCTTCTCTCCTTGATTAGTTTCCACCCATTGCTTCTTGTCCTGCCCCCAGGTGCCTTGGAGAATAGTTTGATTCCCTCTTCTTTGTGGCACCCTCTGAGATATCGGAACACTGCTATCATGTCTCCCCTGGTCCTTCTCTTCATCAAACTAGACATACCCAGCTCCTGCAGCCGTTCTTCATATGTCTTAGTCTCCAGTCCCCTAATCATCTTGGTTGCTCTTCTCTGCACTCTTTCCAGAGTCTCCACGTCTTTTCTACATCGTGGCAACCAAAACTGTATGCAGTATTCCAAGTGTGGCCTTACCAAGGCACTATACAGTGGCATTAACACTTCACGTGATCTAGATTCTATCCCTCTGTTGATGCAGCCTAGAACTGTGTTGGCTTTTTTGGCAGCTGCTGCACACTGCTGGCTCATATTTAAATGGTTGTCCACTAGGATTCCTAGATCCCTCTCACAGTTGCTACTATTGAGCAAGGTACCACCTATACTGTACTTGTGCATTTGGTTTTTCTTGCCTATATGTATGACCTTACTTTTTTCACAATTGAATTTCATTTTATTAGATAGTGCCCAATGTTCAAGTTTGTCTAGATCCTTCTGTATCTTAAGCCTATCTTCTGGAGTGTTGGCTATTCCTGCCAGCTTGGTGTCGTCTGCAAATTTGATGAGTTCCCCATTTATCCCCTCATCCAAATCGTTGATGAAGATGTTAAAGAGTACTGGGCCTAAAACAGAGCCTTGGGGGACTCCACTGCATACTTCCTTCCATGTAGATGCAGTTCCATTGAGGACTACACGTTGAGTGCGGTTGGTCAGCCAGTTGCGAATCCATTTGGTGGTGGTGCTGTCTAACCCACAATTTTCTACTTTATCTAACAGTAGGTTATGGTCTACTTTATCAAATGCCTTACTGAAGTCCAGGTAAATTACATCAACAGCATTCCTCTGGTCCACTGATTTTGTCACTTTGTCAAAGAATGCAATTAGATTCGTCTGGCATGATCTGTTTTTGACAAACCCATGTTGGCTTTTGGCTATTACTTTGTTTGCTTCTAGGTGTTCACTTATTTGTTGTTTAATTATCTTTTCCAGAATCTTTCCTGGTATTGAGGTCAGGCTGATGGGTCTATAGTTTCCTGGATCTGTTTTTTTCCCCCTTTTTTGAAGATGGGAACCACATCAGCTCTTTTCCAGTCTTCTGGTAGTTCCCCGGTGCTCCAGGATCTCTGAAAGATATAGTTCAGTGGTTCTGAGATCTCGTCTGCCAGTTCCTTCAGAACCCTGGGGTGTAATCCATCCGGTCCTGGTGATTTGAACTCGTCCAGGTCAGACAGGTGCTCACTTACCATTTTCTTCCCTATTTCAACTTGTGTTCCTAATCTGATTTTTGTGGTGCTGTTTTTGATTGGTTGGACTGTTTTATCCCTTTGTGTAAAGACAGATGCAAAAAAAGAGTTAAATAGTTCTGCTTTCTCCCTGTTACTTATCATCTTCTTGCCATTTTCTCCCAGCAGTGGATCAATTGTTTCCTTAACTTTTTTCTTATTTTTAACATGTTGGAAGAAGCTTTTTTTTGTTATTTTTTACTTTTTTGGCAAGCCTTTCTTCATTGCGAGCCTTAGCTTTCCTCACTTCATCTTTACAGGCTCGGGCTATTTGCTGATATTTTGCCTTAGTTATGTCCCCCTTTTTCCACTTTTTATATTTATCCTTTTTGTCTTTCAATTTGTCAGAGAGTTCTTTATGCAGCCATGCTGGTTTCTTTTGGGAACTGTTATTTTTCTTCTTCATTGGTATTGCGCTGGACTGGGCTTTTATAATCTCATTTTTCAAAATTTCCCAAGCTTCTTGAGTTGTTTTCCCCTTGAGGATTCTCATCCATGGAATCCTTCCCAAGCTCTCTCTGAGTTTATTGAAATTAGCTCTCTTAAAGTCTAAGGTTCTAGTTTGACTTTGTTCAACTACTTTTGTTTGCATAATGTTGAATTCCAGTATTTCATGATTTTTGTGGTGCTGTTTTTGATTGGTTGGACTGTTTTATCCCTTTGTGTAAAGACAGATGCAAAAAAAGAGTTAAATAGTTCTGCTTTCTCCCTGTTGCTTATCTTCTTTTTTCCCCCCTTGAAATTCTAGGCAAAATTGATGGAACTTTGTTTTTATATACAACTGCAGTGTGATGATTGTATGGTCAAAAGTGGAAAGGCTTGATACTGGCCAACGTAGAAGAATGAACAGGGGTGAAATCCAACAGGTTCTGACAGGTTCTGGAGAACCGGTAGTGGAAATTTTGAGTAGTTTAGAGAACCGGTAGTGGAAATTTTGAGTAGTTTGGAGTATTGGTAACGAAAATTTTGAGTAGTTTGGAGAACTGGTAGCGGAAATTTTGAGTAGTTGGAGAACCAGTAGCGGAAATTTTGAGTCCCATCTTGGGAGATAGGGCGGTATAGAAATCAAATAAATAAATGAAATGAGTAGTTTGGAGAACCGGTAGTGGAAATTTTGAGTAGTTTGGAGAACCGGTAGTGGACATTTTGAGTAGCTTGGAGAACCGGTAGCAGAAATTTTGAGTAGCTTGGAGAACCGGTAGTGGAAATCTTGAGTAGTTTGGAGAACCGGTAGCAAAAATTTTGAGTAGTTTGGAGAATGGGAGTGAAAATTTTGAGTAGTCTAGAGAACCAGTAGCGGAAATTTTGAGTAGCTTGGAGAACCGGTAGTGGACATTTTGAGCAGTTTGGAGAACCGGTAGTGGACATTTTGAGTAGTTTGGAGAACCAGTAGCGGACAATTTGAGTAGTTTGGAGAACCGGTAGTGGACATTTTGAGTAGTTTGGAGAACCAGTAGCGGACAATTTGAGTAGTTTGGAGAACCGGTAGCAGAAATTTTGAGTAGCTTGGAGAACCGATAGTGGAAATCCTGAGTAGTTTGGAGAACCGGTAGCAAAATTTTTGAGTAGTTTGGAGAATGGGAGTGAAAATTTTGAGTAGTCTAGAGAACCAGTAGCGGAAATTTTGAGTCCCATCTTGGGAGATAGGGCAGTATAGAAATCAAATAAATAAATGAAATGAAATGAGTAGTTTGGAGAACCGGTAGTGGAAATTTTGCGTAGTTTGGAGAACTGGTAGCAGAAATTTTGAGTAGCTTGGAGAACCGGTAGTGGAAATCTTGAGTAGTCTGGAGAACCAGGAGCAAAAATTTTGAATAGTTTGGAGAATGGGAGTGAAAATTTTGAGTAGTTGGAGAACCAGTAGTGGAAATTTTGAGTCCCATCTTGGGAGATAGGGCGGTATAGAAATCAAATAAATAAATGAAATGAAATGAGTAGTTTGGAGAACCGGTAGTGGAAATTTTGCGTAGTTTGGAGAACCAGTAGTGGAAATTTTGAGTAGCTTGGAGAACTGGTAGTGGAAATCTTGAGTAGTTTGGAGAACCGGTAGCAAAAATTTTGAGTAGTTTGGAGAATGGGAGTGAAAATTTTGAGTAGTCTAGAGAACCAGTAGCGGAAATTTTGAGTAGCTTGGAGAACCGGTAGTGGACATTTTGAGTAGTTTGGAGAACCGGTAGCGAAAATTTTGAGTAGTTTGGAGAACCAGTAGCGGACATTTTGAGTAGTTTGGAGAACCAGTAGGGGACATTTTGAGCAGTTTGGAGAACTAGTAGTGGACATTTTGAGCAGTTTGGAGAACCAGTAGCGGACATTTTGAGTAGTTTGGAGAACCGGTAGTGGAAATCCTGAGTAGTTTGGAGAACCGGTAGCAAAAAGTTTGAGTAGTTTGGAGAATGGGAGTGAAATTTGTGAGTAGTCTAGAGAACCGGTAGCGGAAATTTTGACTAGCTTGGAGAACCAGTAGTAGAAATCTTGAGTAGTTTGGAGAACTGGTAATGAAAATTTTGAGTTTTGGAGAACCAGTAGTGGAAATTTTGAGTAGTTTGGAGAACCGGTAGCAGAAGTTTTGAGTAGTTTTGAGAACTGGTAGCGGAAATTTTGAGTAGTTTGGAGAACCGGTAGCGGTTTTTCTTTCTTTCTTTTTCTTTTTTTTCTTTCTTTCACTTTTTCTCTTTCTTGTTCTTTCTTTCTTTCTCTCTTCTTCCCTCCTTCCTTCCTTTTTCCTTTCTGTCTTTTTTCTCTCGCTTTTTCTTTCTTTCTTTCTTTCATTCTTTCTCTTTTTATTTCTTTTTTCACTTTCTTCTCTCTCTCTGTCTCTCTCTTTCTTCTTTCACCACACCCTGTTTTTATCTATGAGAAAGAGGTGACTCTGGTATTCTCCATTCCCATAAAGAGAGAAGCAGTGGCCTTCAAGCCTGCATGGATGAATATACTACTATTGTACTAAGAATTGTGGCTGTGTGTAATGTTAGATATTGTAATGTAAGGGAAGAAGGTTCAGGGTCAAATACCAAAGAGACAGTTGAAGTTCCTGGTTAAGGCGGGATGAGATAAGAAATGGGAAACAGTCTTGTTGAAGATTTGGTTGACTCAGCCTTCTGTCCATCTGAGGTGGGTAAAATGAGGACCCAAGATGGTTGGGGGCAAGAGGCTTAGAGAGAGCTGTAAAAGCACTGTGAAGTGGTATATAAGTCCATGTGCTATTGCTATTTTGAGAGGATAAATCATTATTGGACTTAGTCTTGTCACTGACTACCTCTTCAACTAAAATGTTAAAAAGAGAACATCTCAAGTTCTAAGATACTGTAAATATTGAGGGTCAAAATAAGGGGAAAGTTTGGGTAACATAACAGGGTATCCACAGATTGCTGCAAAAAGTGGACGTGGCATCACATGGCATGGTGGGTGTGGCAGGGGAAGGATACTGTAAAACCTCCATTTCCTCCTGATCAGCTGGGACTCAGGAGGCAGAGAACAGATGGGGGCGAGGCCAGCCAGAGTTGGTATTTACCAGTTCTCCGAACTACTCAAAATTTCCACTACCGGTTCTCCAGAACTGGTCAGAACCTGCTGAATACCACCTCTGGAGCAAGTACTCCAAAAATATTCTTCTTTTTGAAAGGCAAAGCATTCTTGAGAGTAGAAATCTGAATTGTGCAAGTACGGGCTTCGGAACTATAACAGAAAAGAGATTTATTTGCCGGAAATAAATTATAGGGGTAGACAAAACCAGCCAGTTAGAGGACTGCATCTACTAAAAGTCAGAGGCTTGAGAACCAAAAGGAGCCCACAAGTTCTCACTAATTCTTGGGCCAGCGTTGATTTTACCTTGACAGGATGTGATTGTGGTTGCGAAGTACGATGGTAAAAATAAGTTTGATTGTCAAGTTTGGGCCTGTGGTCTGAATACAAGTTGAGAGGAAGAACGCCATTTCTCTGATGTGTCTGAGAACAAAGGAAATATTTGCTCCTACTCGTGAGGGGAACAAAATAGTCATATCGGTCCATTCTCCACGAGGTAAACAAGCTGTGGTAGAATGCAACTTTTACAATATCATAATCTTCTTTTAATGAGGCCAAAATCCCTTGCAGGGTGAAATCCAGGCAAACTGCATGGAGCTGAGTGTTTACTGGCCAGATGCCTTTCCCTGTTGCCAATGCGGAGTTTTGTTCGGCAGACATCATCTCATTGTTCCCAGAGAGAGAAATATCTGCTTCTACCTAGGATCAAACCCACAGCCTCCTGATTGTGAGGCGAGAGAGTCCCACCTCTAGGCCACCACACCACTCTCCTCAAAATTCCAAATTTGCCTGGTGAAAAAACACTCAGAACAAAATTATTCTTTGGGGGGGGCGGAAAAAACAAGTTGGGGGTACAGTAGATGATGAGTCTCAACACTTTGTGAATTGAGTCGAGGACAGTGGTCGGCAAACCGCGGCTCGCGAGCCACAAGTGGCTCTTTGGCCCCTTGAGTGTGGCTCTTCCTCCACCCAGCCACAGGCAGACTCCGGCCGCCGCACGCACACCTCCCTCCCAGCCCCGTGTGGCGGGCATCCCTGGAAAGTACGCTTCGGTGGCCGTCGGAGGGTGATGGTGGAGACGTGCTCGACTGTCCTGCCCGATGCGCCTGCCAGGCGACCTCAGACAGCGAGAGCTGCGTGTCGCAGGGCTCGGGGGCAGCAGCAGCAACAGCCGCCTACAGAGGCCACCAAGGAAATCCTGCTTTCTAGCGAATATGAATCGTGTGTCACAGCTGACGTTCAGAAATACCAGTTTTCCCGAACCGGTTGCATTTTTATGACCGGTTCGGGCGAACCAGTCCAAACCAGTAGCATTTCACCCCTGCACAGCCTGAAGCCTTGAATGATACCATTCAACGTAGCAAGACCTCCAGGATATTCCTATGATTTATTTACGTTAACGTAGGGTTCACAGGACCAGAGGTGGGCTCCTAACGGTTTGGACCGGTTCGGCTGAGTCGGTAGTAACTTGTCTGGACACGCCCATGAACCGGTTCTATCGGTGGCGCCATAGGCGGCGCCATCTTGGTTTTTACTTCTGTGCATGGGCGGGCAAAGCGCGCCCCTAAGCCAACCAGCAGTAACAAAAGCCGGAATCAACCCCTGCACAGGACCACGTCTTTCAACCAACTTTTTTTTTTTAAATACTCCCTTTTTGCTTTTCTGCGGTTGAACCACCATTTGGCTAATTTCGCCAAACTCTGATTCCGTTTGAAGGTCGTTGAAATGAATCAAGCGAAACCATACCAAAAAAAACCCAACTCTTCCTTCGGGAAACACTTCTCGCGGTTCATAATCTGTGTGAAGGGAAGAGCCTGAGGTAAAAATCAGAAAATGAAAACAAGCGGCAAACAAAAACCCCTTCCATCCCCCTCAAATAAAACCCCAAATTTTTCACAGACAGCTTCCTTAATTTGAAGCAAAAGCTATCGAAAAAGAAACTATGATTAGCTCGAGTTTCTTTCTGAAAAGCCGTAGAAACGATTTTTACCTCAGGCTGATAGGACGCTACCTTTCCACTTTCCCCTTGCTCTGTCACGCTCTTTGGGCTTCTAGAAAACAGCCGGATTCCAGTTTTCACACAACAAAGCTTTAGATGTGGTCTGCCTTTGGGCGTGCAGCTATGTACAAAAAGAGAGCGTGTGACCGCAACTTGCTTTAGCTCCTTGAAGAGTAGCGCCAAACGACTGGTGATTTCCCTCCACAAGAATAAGATGAAGTTACTTTTGACTTCAGGGACCTCAGAGAGACTTCAAGGTTTTTGTTTTATTTCTCGTAATTTGCCTCCAGGACCACTGGCTTTTTTCTTTACCTACCTACCTACCTACCTACCTACCTACCTACCTACCTACCTACCTACCTACAGTATTTCTCCCTCTCTCTACCTACCTACCTACTTACCTACCTACCTACCTACCTACAGTATTTCTCCCTCTCTCTACCTACCTACCTACCTACTTACCTACCTACCTACCTACCTACCTACAGTATTTCTCCCTCTCTCTACCTACCTACCTACCTACCTACAGTAGTTCTCCCTCTCTCTACTTACCTACCTACTTGCCTACCTACCTACCTACCTACCTATAGTATTTCTCCCTCTCTCTACCTACCTACCTACCTACCTACAGTATTTCTCCCTCTCTCTACCTACCTACCTATTTGCCTACCTACCTACCTATAGTATTTCTCCCTCTCTCTACCTACCTACCTACCTACTTACCTACCTACCTACCTACCTACAGTATTACTCCCTCTCTCTACCTACCTACCTACTTACCTACCTACCTACCTACCTACCTACAGTATTTCTCCCTCTCTCTACCTACCTACCTACTTACCTACCTACCTACCTACCTACCTACAGTATTTCTCCCTCTCTCTACCTACCTACCTACTTACCTACCTACCTACCTACCTACAGTATTTCTCCCTCTCTCTACCTACCTACCTACTTACCTACCTACCTACCTACCTACCTACAGTATTTCTCCCTCTCTCTACCTACCTACTTACCTACCTACCTACCTACCTACAGTATTTCTCCCTCTCTCTACCTACCTACCTACTTACCTACCTACCTACCTACAGTATTTCTCCCTCTCTCTACCTACCTACCTACTTACCTACCTACCTACCTATCTACAGTATTTCTCCCTCTCTCTACCTACCTACCTACTTACCTACCTACCTACCTACAGTATTTCTCCCTCTCTCTACCTACCTACCTACTTACCTACCTACCTACCTACAGTATTTCTCCCTCTCTCTACCTACCTACCTACTTACCTACCTACCTACCTATCTACAGTATTTCTCCCTCTCTCTACCTACCTACCTACTTACCTACCTACCTACCTAGAGAGGAGAGAGAGGCTGCTGACTCAGCAGTGGCCTTGTGCGGGGGGAGTTGGTGACATGGGCGGCGGCAGCGAGAGAGGCCGCTGACTCAGCAGCAGCCTTGTTGGGGGGCAGTTGGCGAAGGGTGGGGTGGCAGAGGAGAGGCCGCTGAGGAGGCGACTGTCGTGGATATGACACAGACAGCTCCACCGCTCGTGCAAGTGACGTGAGCTGAAAAGCGGCTGGGTGGGAGGGGCCGCGAAGGGGAGAGGGCGAGTGAGCGAGTGAGGGAAACACACAGAAGAGCTGCAGTTTTCCGTTTGTGTGGCGTGTACCTGGCACCGGTGTGCCATCCACACAATCTTTTTTACCTCCATAAAAAAAAAATGAAATTCAAGGGCGAAAAGAGTCAGGTTCTACATTTAGGCAACAAAAACGAAATGCACAGGTACAGGATAGGTGGGACCTTGCTCAATAGTAGCAACTGTGAGAGGGATCTTGGGAGTCCTAGTAGACAACCATTGAAATAGGAGCCAGCCGTGGGCAGCAGCTGCCAAAAAAGCCAACACAGTTCTAGGCTGCATCAACAGAGGGAGAGAATCAAGATCACGTGAAGGGTTAATACCACTTTATAAGGCCTTGAGAAGGCCACACTTGGAAGACGGCATCCAGTTTTGGTCACCACGATGTAGAAAAGATGTGGAGACTCTAGAAAGAGGGCAGAGAAGAGCAAGAAAGAGGATTAGGGGACTGGAGGATAAAACATATGAAGAACGCTTGCAGGAACTGGGTAGGTCTAGTTTGATGAAAAGAAGGACTAGGGGAGACATGATAGCAGTCTTCCAGTATCTCAGGGGTTGCCCCAAAGAAGAGGGAGTCAAGCTATTATCCAAGGCACCCAAGGGTAGAACAAGAAGCAATGGGTGGAAACTAATCAAGGAGAGAAGCAACTTAGAACTGAGGAGAAATTTCCTGACAGTGAGAACAATTAATCAGTGGAACAACTTTGTCTCCAGAAGTTGTGAACGCCCCAACCCTGGAAGTCTTTAAGAAGATGTTAGATAGCCGTTTGTCTGAAATGGTATAGGGCTTCCTGCCTAAGCAGTGGGTTGGACTAGAAGACCTCCAGGGCCCCTTCCAACTCTGCTATTGTATTGTAAGGTATGAAACTACAACAGTGACATGTCTGGTTTGGCTCTGCAACCACACCAGATGAACGGATGAAGTTCAACGGATAATTAGATCTGCAGAAAAAAACAATGGCTACCAACCTGCCTTCCATCGAGCACCTGCACACTGCCCGAGTCAAAAAGAGGGCCGTGAAAATATCTACAGATCCCCTCGCATCAATAGTTTCAACTCCTACCCTCAAAACGACACTATAGAGCACTGCACACCTAGACACAAGGAGAGTTTGCGGGATTGGATCCTGCCCCACACATCCTCACGGCCGATCCGCTCCCACAGAGAGGGACTTCTCTGGGTGCCGTCCACTAGACTTTGTCAGCGGGCGACGCCCAGGGGAAGGGCCTTCTCTGTGGCGGGCCCAGCCCTCTGGAACGACCTTCCCCCCGACATCAGAACAACTACGGACTTCCGCTCCTTCCGTCAAAAACTCAAAACATACTTTTTCTGCTTGGCCGGCCTAGGTTAGTCTCTACCTTTGGGGTGTTAGGGAATTTTTAGTGTTATAACTTGGGGATTTTAGCGCAGGGATAATCCTAATTTAATTCGTTTTTATTCACTGTATTTATTCTATGTATGTATTTTTATAGTATTTTAATTTTTTCCCTGTGCACCGCTCCGAGTCCCCGTGGGGAGAGGATGCGGTATACAAAATAAATTAGAAGAAGAAGTTTATCCCCGAACGCCATCACTCTGCTAAACAAATAATTCCCTCACCACTGTCAAATAATTTACTAGCACAGTATTACGAATATTTTGCTCTTCCTTCCGAGTATCTATATCTTCCAACTTATGACTATAACCATGGTGCTTGTCTTTTTCAATTGATATTGTTTTTATTTGTTTCCTAATGCGATTTGATAGCTTACTAGTGACTATTACTAAGCGTTGTATCTTTTTCTTCTTGATGAATCTATTTTATTCTCCTTCTGTACACTGATAGGATATACACCAAAGACAGATTCCTTGTCTGTCCAAACATACTTGGCCAATCAAGAATTCTTTATTCTTTATTCATCCACATAAGATTTATCAAGAAAACAATGAGAATACAAATACTACAAATGACGAGAGATATAGGATTGCATTACTACTGGAAGGATACAGTGTGATGAAATGAAACGTTAGAATAAAAATTAAGTTAAACTTGGTTGAATTTAGGGTATTATGTATAAAATAAAGTTACAATACAATACAATAGCAGAGTTGGAAGGGACCTTGTAGGTCTTCTAGTCCAACCCCCTGCATGGGCAGGAACCTTATACCATTTCAGACAAATGGCTATCTAACATCTTTTTAAAGACTTCCAGGGTTGGGGCATTCACAACTGCTGGAGGCAAGCTGTTCCAGAGGTTAATTGTTCTTACTGTCAGGAAATTTCTCCTTAATTCTAAGTTGCTTCTCTCCTTGGTTAGTTTCCACCCATTGCTTCTTGTCCTGCCCCCAGGTGCCTTGGAGAAAAGTTTGACTCCCTCTTCTTTGTGGCACCCTCTGAGATATCGGAACACTGCTATCATGTCTCCCCTGGTCCTTCTCTTCATCAAACTAGACATACCCAGCTCCTGCAGCCGTTCTTCATATGTCTTAGTCTCCAGTCCTCTAATCATCTTGGTTGCTCTTATTTGCACTCTTTCCAGAGTCTCCACGTCTTTTCTACATCGTGGCGACCAAAACTGTATGCAGTATTCCAAGTGTGGCCTTACCAAGGCACTATACAGTGGCATTAACACTTCAGGTGATCTAGATTCTATCCCTCTGTTGATGCAGCCTAGAACTGTGTTGGCTTTTTTGGCAGCTGCTGCACACTGCTGGCTCATATTTAAATGGTTGTCCACTAGGATTCCAAGATCCCTCTCACAGTTGCTACTATTGAGCAAGGTACCATCTATACTGTACTTGTGCATTTGGTTTTTCTTGCCTATATGTAGGACCTTACTTTTTTCACAATTGAATTTCATTTTATTAGACAGTGCCCAATGTTCAAGTTTGTCTAGATCCTTCTGTATCTTAAGCCTATCTTCTGGAGTGTTGGCTATTCCTGCCAGCTTGGTGTCGTCTGCAAATTTGATGAGTTCCCCATTTATCCCCTCATCCAAATCGTTGATGAAGATGTTGAAGAGTACTGGGCCTAAAACAGAGCCTTGGGGGACTCCACTGCATACTTCCTTCCATGTAGATGCAGTTCCATTGAGGACTACACGTTGAGTGCGGTTGGTCAGCCAGTTACGAATCCATTTGGTGGTGCTGCTGTCTAACCCACAATTTTCTACTTTATCTAATAGTAGGTTATGGTCTACTTTATCAAATGCCTTACTGAAGTCCAGGTAAATTATATCAACAGCATTCCTCTGGTCCACTGATTTTGTTACTTTGTCAAAGAATGCAATTAGATTCGTCTGGCATGATCTGTTTTTGACAAACCCATGTTGGCTTTTGGCTATTACTTTGTTTGCTTCTAGGTGTTCACTTATTTGTTGTTTAATTATCTTTTCCAGAATCTTTCCTGGTATTGAGGTCAGGCTGATGGGTCTATAGTTTCCTGGATCTGTTTTTTTTTCCTTTTTTGAAGATGGGAACCACATCTGCTCTTTTCCAGTCTTCTGGCAGTTCCCCGGTGCTCCAGGATCTCTGAAAGATATAGTTCAGTGGTTCTGAGATCTCGTCTGCCAGTTCCTTCAGAACCCTGGGGTGTAATCCATCCGGTCCTGGTGATTTGAACTCGTCCAGGGCAGACAGGTGCTCACTTACCATTTTCTTCCCTATTTCAACTTGTGTTCCTAATCTGATATTTGTGGTGCTGTTTTTGATTGATTGGACTGTTTTATCCCTTTGTGTAAAGACAGATGCAAAAAAAGAGTTAAATAGTTCTGCTTTCTCCCTGTTGCTTATCATCTTCTTGCCATTTTCTCCCAGCAGTGGACCAATTGTTTCCTTAATTTTTTTCTTATTTTTAACATGTTGGAAGAAGCTTTTTTTGTTATTTTTTACTTTTTTGGCAAGCCTTTCTTCATTGTGAGCCTTAGCTTTCCTCACTTCATCTTTACAGGCTCGGGCTATTTGCTGATATTTTGCCTTGGTTATGTCCCCCTTTTTCCACTTTTTATATTTATCCTTTTTGTCTTTCAATTTGTCAGAGAGTTCTTTATGCAGCCATGCTGGTTTCTTTTGGGAACTGTTATTTTTCTTCTTCATTGGTATTGCGCTGGACTGGGCTTTTATAATCTCATTTTTCAAAATTTCCCAAGCTTCTTGAGTTGTTTTCCCCTTGAGGATTCTCATCCATGGAATCCTTCCCAAGCTCTCTCTGAGTTTATTGAAATTAGCTCTCTTGAAGTCTAAGACTCTAGTTTGACTTTGTTCAACTACTTTTGTTTGCATAATGTTGAATTCCAGTATTTCATGATCGCTTGCCCCCAAAGTTCCTGTAGCTTCTACACCTTCTATCATTTCCTCTCTGTTAGTGAGAATTAAGTCCAATATTGCTGATCCCCTTGTTCCCTTCTCTACCTTTTGGGAAACAAAGTTGTCTGCTAGGTTTGTTAGGAACCTGTTGGATCTTCCACTTGGTGCAGAGTTTGTTTCCCAATTGATGTCAGGGTAGTTAAAATCTCCCATTACTATTGCAGTGTGCTTCCTACATACCTTAGTTAGCTGGTTAGCAAAAAGTACATCCACTTCCTCTGCTTGGTTGGGTGGCCTGTAGTATAGACCTATGACAATATCATTCCCCCCCCAACCTTTAATATTGACCCAAATACATTCAAGATAGTTCTCATCATTGTTGTGCTCTATTTCTGTAGAGATGTAATTATTTCTTATATATAGTGCAACTCCACCTCCTCTTTTATTTGGTCTATTTCTTTTAAATAATTTAAATCCTTCTAGCTGTATGTTCCATTTGTGGGTTTCATCCTACCAAGTTTCTGTAATGGCAACAATATCGTATCTGCCCTCATTTACTTGAATTTCTAATTCACCCTGTTTATTCCTCATACTCTGTGCATTGGTGTATAGACATTTGAGTCCATTTTGATTGACCCTGTGTTTTCTGTCTACGAAACCTGTGTTATGCCTGACTATGGTTCTCTTTGCCCCTATTTCTTTGCCACTTGTATGGTTCATGTACATGGTATGGCACCCACTGTTAATTGTTTGGTTTTGCTTGACAGCAGTGTTGATAATATTACCTGCACAATTATCTATGTTACACGCACTGATAACCCTATGAATTTTAGTTTGCTGGGGACAGAAATATTCTTTATCTATTGATTCTCTGTCCCCACTATTCAGTTTAAATGTTTAGCCAGGAAATCTGTGAATTTAGTGCCAAGTAACTCAGTCCCTTTCTTGGATGGGTGCAATCCATCTCTTTTGTACAGTTTATCATTGGACCAGCTGCAGGCATCATGACTAATAAGACCAAAGCCTTCCTTTTTACACCACTCCTTTAGCCACACATTAAACTCTGCTATGCGCTGGCCCTTTCCTTTTTGTTCCTTGTATACTGGTATAACCTCTGAGAAGATAAGCCTACAACCTGTACTACTAAGTTCGTACCCCAAACTCTGGAAATCATTCTGCACAGAAGCTACATCTTTATGGGACAGATCATTTGTGCCAAGATGTATAATAGCATCAACTTTACAGTCCTTACTTGCATTCTTGACTATCTTAAGAATACGCCTCTTGTCTCTGCTGGCTGTAGCACCCGGTAAACATCTGATATCTTTCAAAACCTCCATATCCTTACCTAAGTTTACATCTCTTACGATTGAGTCACCAATCAGGAGGTGACTTCTCTTTTTGGGTACCTTGCTCTTGTTGTGTGACTGATGCATGATCCCTGGTTCACACTTTTGCATTTCTGAAGTAGGTTCTTCACTTTGGACCACAATCCGCTGCTTATTTGAGTCGTCATTATTACCTTGACCTGTCACTTTAGTGTCCCCATTAAGATCAGCAAGGGCGCTATATCTGTTATGCTGGGACACAGCAAAAGTTTTGTGTTTGTGGGTCACAGCTCTCACCCTGCCAGATCCCACAGTTGTCCGGGCTGCTCTTCTTCTGTGGGATCTTGCGGTAGGGGAGGCTGGTAGTGTGGCATCTCCACAGGGTGGAGTGGCCGAATTGGACACTTAATTTCTGCCTGGAGAGTAATAGGTTATAGTCAAATAAATGTAATAGGTTATAGTCAAAAGTAATAGGTTATAGTCAAATAAATGATTAATAATGATAATAATGCATATATATATGCAGGGAAGGAAACAGTATGTCCCCTCCCTTAATTGGGGCCTCTTAACAGGATGTTGTTAAAAAAACTACCTATACTAAATACCCCTGTCTCAGCTGATGCAATAAGGGAGAGCCGGCTTGGCTGAATTGCTAGGCTCCTGCCTGATATGCAATGCAGCCCCGGTTTGAGTCCCAGTAGAGGGTATGGCCAACTGATGAGAGCTAATAAGCTCGAAATAGATCTATCCTGGTCTCTCTAATTTATTTATTGATCAGCTCATAAAACTAACACACACACACACACACACACACATAGGTAATTGTTTCACAACAACCTGTTATTAGGCCCTAATTAAGGGAGGAGACACACTGTTTCCTTTCCTGCCTTTCGGCTCATCACCAGAGACCATCTAGACAGCAAGCCAAGAATTACGGTGTGTAATTTTTTAGATATGTGTGTTAGTTTTACTTTATTTATTTATTTATTTATTTATTTATTTATTTATTTATTTATTTATTTATTGATCAGCTCATAAAATTAACATACACACACACACACACACACACACACACACATATGTTTTCGTAGATTTTCACGGGTGTAGGTATGCTGGCATTGCTGGCTTCGGGGATTTTCCCGTGTATATAGCATGGAGATGTTATTGCAACGTTTCGGCAAGATCTCACTTGCCATCATCAGGCAGGCTTCTGTCTGTGACTGTGACTGCGGAGGCATTGCCCCTCTTTAAATCTTGGTGGGGGGGGTGGAGTGCTGACTATTGCTGTGAGTGGGTTGTTTGGCTGTGCAGTTGCATCATGACTGGTAGATTGATGCTGATTGGTCTCATTTGTATGTTTCTCCTTGTTTTGAATTTCAACAGCTTGGGTGGAGGGTGGAGCTCGTCTGTTGGTCAATGCTGGCTTCCAGATATCTGGTAGGCGGGAGGTATCATCACGTTTGTTCATACTGTTAGATTGCTTCTCTATTTCAATGGCTTCTCTGATTATTCTCCTGTTCAGCTGTTCCGCCTTGGAGATCATTTTAGTTCCTTGAAAGTCAATGTCATGTCCTGTAGCTTTGAAATGTTGATAGAGAGATGAGGTATTAAGATAATTTTTTAATGCATTTTTATGTTCAGCAATACGTGCACTTATCCTTCTGTTGGTTTGTCCTATGTAAGTGGCAGGGCAGATTTTACATGGAATTTTGTAGACTCCTTGGCTTTCTAGCTGGATCTTGTCGTTGGGGTTCCTTAGGATATTGGTTATTTTTTGGTCGGTGTTGAAGGCTGTCTTGATGTTGTGCTTGTGGAGAATGACAAACTTGAACATTGGGCACTATCTAATAAAATGAAATTCAATTGTGAAAAAAGTAAGGTTCTACATTTAGGCAAGAAAAACAAAATGCACAGGTACAGTATAGGTGGTACCTTGCTCAATAGTAGCAACTGTGAGAGGGATCTTGGAATCCTAGTGGACAACCATTTAAATATGAACCAGCCGTGTGCAGCAGCTGCCAAAAAAGCCAACACAGTTCTAGGCTGCATAAACAGAGGGATAGAATCTAGATCACATGAAGTGTTAATGCCACTGTATAGTTCCTTGGTAAGGCCACACTTGGAATACTGCATACAGTTTTGGTCGCCACGATGTAGAAAAGACGTGGAGACTCTGGAAAGAGTGCAGAGAAGAGCAACCAAGATGATTAGGGGACTGGAGACTAAAACATATGAAGAACGGTTGCAGGAGCTGGGTATGTCTAGTTTGATGAAGAGAAGGACCAGGGGAGACATGATAGCAGTGTTCCGATATCTCAGAGGGTGCCACAAAGAAGAGGGAGTCAAACTATTCTCCAAGGCACCTGGGGGCAGGACAAGAAGCAATGGGTGGAAACTAATCAAGGAGAGAAGCAACTTAGAACTAAGGAGACATTTCCTGACAGTTAGAACAATTAACCTCTGGAACAGCTTGCCTCCAGAAGTTGTGAATGCCCCAATCCTGGAAATCTTTAAGAAGATGTTAGATAGCCATTTGTCTGAAATGGTATAAGGCTCCTGCCCATGCAGGGGGTTGGACTAGAAGACCTACAAGGTCCCTTCCAACTCTGCTATTGTATTGTATAATTTTGCTGATTTTGTCTGTGGTACCTTTAATGTATGGGATGAGGGCAATGCCATTTTCCTGTTCTTTGTCTTGGTTCTTGGGGGGGTGTCTCTTGTTGGATTAGTTTGGTGATTGTTTTTCTTCGGAATCCGTTGGATATTAATGTATTTGTGAGGAAGTGTATTTCGGTTTTCAGATGGTCTTTGTCAGCTAGGCGTTTGGTTCTGTGTATGAAGGTTTTGGCTACAGAGTTTATCTGTGCAGGGTGGTGATGGGATTGTGCATTTAGGTAGCGGTTGGTGTGTGTTTTTATATATATATACACTAGATTGATAATATGAAATTTTATACAAATTGTAAGTGGGGGCTATGGGGAGGATGCTGAAAAGCTTTGTTATAAAAGATAAGCAATTTTATATAGAATAGAATATACAGATGTAACACTATTGGATGATTTCAGGATGATGTAACGCAATGCCACGATATACATTTATTTTAAATTTAGAATGCTTTACATAAAAAGGACGTAATAATAGCTATAGTCAAATGTATGTTTAATAATCATAATAATTGTATACATATGGATTAGATTGATGATATGAGACTTTATGTAAATTGCAAATGAAGACTTGTGAGGAAGCACAAAAGTTTTGTAACCAATCGACACAGTAATTGGTTTGTATACTCGGTGTGTGTTTGTTTGTTTGTTTTATCTTTGTTTAAAAATCAAAACTTTTAAAAAAAGAATTCTATTCTATTCTTTGGAAAGGGAAAATACAGGAATTTTAAGATCAAGAAAAAGGGGGGGGAAACTAGTCAAAGGGGTGGAGCGAAGAGAAGAGAAATAAAGTTCCCGAGAGACTAAGAGAAAATGGTAGAAAGAAAGAAAGAAAGAAAGAAAGAAAGAAAGAAAGAAAGAAAGAAAGAAAGAAGATAGGAAAGGGAAGGAAGGAAGGAAGGAAAGAAAGAAAGAAAGAAGATAGGAAAGAAGGAAGGAAGGAAGGAAAGAAAGAAAGAAAGAAAGAAAGAAAGAAAGAAAGAAAGAAAGAAAGAAAGAAAGAAAGAAAGAAAGAAAGAAAGAAAGAAAGAAAGAAAGAAAGAAAAGGATTTACTAGAATAAAACAAAATTTAATAAATATAGCCAACAGTATCTGTTCAATACAACGAGGGATATAAATTAAAATTATTTTGTGTGGATAACTAATTAAATGAAATGTTTACTATATAATAAAATGAAATTTAGTAAATATAGCCATCGGTATCTATTCAATACAATGTAAGGTTGAGAGATTAAAATTATTACCTTTGGATAACTAATTAAATGAAATGTTTACTAAATAAAATGAAATTTAGTAAATATAGCCATCGGTATCTATTCAATACAACGTAAGGTTTATAGATTAAAATTATTACCTTTGGATAACTAATTAAATGAAATGTTTACTAAATAAAATGAAATTTAGTAAATATAGCCATCGGTATCTATTCAATACAACGTGAGGTTTATAGATTAAAATTATTACCTTTGGATAACTAATTAAATGAAATGTTTACTAAATACAATGAAATTTAGTAAATATAGCCATCGGTATCTATTCAATACAACGTAAGGTTTATAGATTAAAATTATTACCTGTGGATAACGAATTAAATGAAATGTTTACTATATAAAATGAAACTTGAGGATATGTGTTATCAACAGTAAGACCGAATAATACATGGCTGTAGTATAAATTTAAATTGTTTTAATAGGGATTGTAGGGAAATAGTGTTAAGGGTTTTAAAGGTTTTAAGATTTAAAATTTTTAGCGCAGGGTAAATAATTTAATTCGATTTTGAATATTGTATTGTTGTATTTATAAATATGCTTTTAAAGTCCTGTGCACCGCCCTGAGTCCCTTCGGGGAGAGGGTGCGGTCTATAAATCAAATAAATAAATAAATAAATGGAAATGCGTTCAATGAGATTAATTTTGAAAGGCAAAGAAGGATATTGTCCATAATATTAGGCAAAAATGAAAATTAAGCGGGAGACTATGGAATAAAAATGACTGAAATGGAAAATGGAAATATTTATTCATTCGATTTTTATACCGCCCTTCTCCCTTTCGGGACTCAGGGCGGTGTACAAGCAACGATAAAAATCAATAGTATAAAACATAAAATACGTTAAAAATATATTAAATGATTAACTTGTCCGTGCATAATAGAAGATGTAAGGGGGGAGAACAACTTTGTTCAACTTATAAACAATTTATAAACAACTTTGTTTATAAAAGAAGTTAAAATAAGAAAACGTTGTTTGTAGTTAAAAAAAAAAAGAATTCTATTCTTTTCTTTTCTATTTTCTTCTATTCTATACTCTTTGACAGAGTTTGCTTTCTATTAGCGCTTTGCCAGTAGGTGCAATTGGTTCTCCGTTTTAAGGCTAACTCATAATTAGATAATTCTTTGGTAATAATCTTGTCATTGCAGATCACTTCTGCAGGTTTGTCCTTCACTTCGTTTTCGGTTGAAGCTTCCTCAGACGGCTGCCCCCAAACCCACTGGACTCCTAGACCCTGCTGAGGCAAAGGCAGCTGGCCAAAAGTTATTTGAAACTATTAATTCGGCTCTCGGTTTCCCTTATTTCAGTCAGATGACTAATCCAATTAATTGATTTTATTTCCTTTTGAAAGCCACCGTTTCCTTTGCGCTCCTAGCAACAGCTTCAAAACAGACCAATGAGAGAGAAGCCTCGCGGAACCAATCGGGAAACAACTCCCGCCGCCGCGCGTTCCAAACCCATAACCAAGCCATTGTGTGGCCTCGCCCAATAGCGAACGAACGCTTCGGCCTCCCGGATTGGCGCTCCCGCTTTCCCGCCTAAATGGCACGGACCAATCGGCGCGTGAGGGTCGGAGCCCCCTCATCAGCATACGGCTGCTTATAAAAGGGGAAGCGGGACCGCGACGTGCTTCAGTCTGCTGCTTGCCAGTGTGAGAGAGAGAGCGAAGATGCCCGAACCTGCCAAGTCCGCGCCGGTGCCCAAGAAAGGGTCGAAGAAGGCCATCACCAAGACCCAGAAGAAAGGCGACAAAAAGCGCCGCAAGAGCCGCAAGGAGAGCTACTCCATCTACGTCTATAAGGTCCTCAAGCAGGTCCACCCCGACACCGGCATCTCCTCCAAGGCCATGAGCATCATGAACTCCTTCGTCAACGACATCTTCGAGCGCATCGCCGCCGAGGCTTCCCGGCTCGCCCACTACAACAAGCGCTCCACCATCACCTCCCGCGAGATCCAGACCGCCGTCCGCCTCCTCCTGCCCGGAGAGCTGGCCAAGCACGCCGTCTCCGAAGGCACCAAGGCCGTCACCAAGTACACCAGCTCCAAGTAGACCCCGCGCGGCGGCTTTTGGAGTGGACCGCAGGGAAGACTTCAACCCGCCAACCCACCACCCCCAAAAGGCTCTTTTAAGAGCCGCTCACGTTTTCTTTCAAAAGTCTGAGGTCGCTTTACGGGGCTGTTTGTATTGCTAGCTTATGTCCCCCCATCTAAGATTGATCAAGTATATTGATTGCAAGGTTTGCTGATTTGTAAAGGAAAGTAAAATTTGCAAGCTGGAGATAACGGGCGATGTGTTTTTTGTGCCTGTTTGTATTTCTCCAAAGCTAATCGTGACTTTTAATTCCTTACTAGGATTTATTTATTTATTTTATTAAATTTATACCCCGCCCTTCTTGTTAGGACCCAGGGCGGCATTGATTTTTATTTGAATTCAAGCATGGTATGTTAAGGGATGCATTGCTGTAGAGCTGGATTTTTGGAACACTTTATTATTTATTCAAATTTCTAAACCGCCCCCTCTCCCCGAAGGGACTCACTGTGTACAGGAAACTTAACATAAAAACATTACAATAAATACATAATTAAAACCGAATTAAATGATTTACCCTGTACTAAAAATTTATAAAACATTAAAACTATCCCAATTAAAACAATTTAAGATACAGACTGGGACGAGGAACACAGGTTAGGCACAGTCCTTAAAGGGATTGTGCGTTGATTTGAATTCAAGCATGATTTATCAACATTTGGATGAATTGCTAAAAGGGGAAGTGGACTTTTTTTTTTCTTTTGAAGGTGTTTCGCTTCTCATCCCAAGAAGCTTCTTCAGCTCTTAGCAGGACACTGGGGAAAGGAAGGATGTCTGTCCTTGTGGGAGCTGAAGAAGCTTCTTGGGATGAGAAGGGAAATGTCTTCAAAAGAAAGTCCAGTTGCTGCCTGAAAAAAAAAAAAAACCCACTTAAGACCACCATGGCCTGGATGACTGAGAATCAAACTGACTTTTTGCCAAAGAAAAGTTCCTTGAGGATGGGCTCCAGCATGAGTCCAAAGAAGATCAAACCTCTTGGTGACCTGCCCAGGATGTATCCTGAACTACTAATTAAAATTTCAGTGTAGAATAGAATTTTTTATTGGCCAAATTGGACACATGAGGGATTTGTCTTTGGTGCATAAGCTCTCAATGTACATTTAAAAAAAATGCATTCATCAAGAATCTGGAATATAGAACAGCATAGAATCTATGTAAATAAAAATGTAACAAGAGTTTGTTCAAAACCGCTAATCTCCGAAAGTACTGCAACGATCGCTTCCAAATTTTCACACAACATTCCTTTCAATTACAGCACCAATGAGATATATATATATCTATAGATTGTGTAGATGTCACACCTGTGCCAGGTACACGCAACAGAAATGTAAAGAATTGTAAAAAAAAAAAAAAAAGGTAGATGGATACAGAGAGAGCAGTGGGCCAGTTATTATGTCATCCTTTATGACATAAAATACTCTGCCCATAAGATTCAAGGAGAAATACAGTAGGTAGGTAGGCAGCTATAGGGAAAGAGGGAGGGAGAAATGCAGGAGGGAGGGAGGGAGGGAGGGAGGTGGGTGGATAGAGGGCGAAATACAGTAGGTAGGTAGAGGGATAGAGGGAGAAATACAGGAGGGAGAGGGAGAAATACAGTAGGTAGGTAGAGGGATAGAGGGAGAAATATGGTTGGTAGGTAGGTAGGTAGGTAGGTAGGTAGGTAGGTAGGTAGGTAGGTAGAGGGAGAAATACAGGAGGGAGAGGGAGAAATACAGTAGGTAGATAGGTAGGGAGAGGGATAGAGAGAGGGAGAAATACAGTAGGTAGGTTGAGGGTTATACGGTGGTTGTGTGTACGTGTTTAGGTGTGCACACAGATTGGTTGGCCAGTTAACCAGGGCCTCTTGATGCGGGCGAAGGAGGAGTTTTAGTTTTATTTAAACTTATATTTATTTAAACTTATATACCGCTCCCTTTCCCGAAAGGGAAAGTTGCACTTTCCCAAGTGCAAAAGTTGGCTTGGAACTCAACATGAAGAAAACTTAAAAGATCATGGCATCTGGCCCTCTCAACTCCCGGCAAATAGACGGGGGAAGAAATGGAGGCAGTGACCGATTGTCTTTTCCTGGGCTCCAAGATCACCGCAGATGGGGACGGTAACCAAGAAATGAAAAGAGGCTTGGTCCCGGGGGAGGAAAGCCGTGGCAAATCTAGACAGCATCCTAAAAAGTAGAGCTATCCAGTTGCAATGGATGGCTGTGAAGGCTGGACCATAAGGAAGGCTCTCCAAAACCCTGAAATAAATTACCCAGACCTAATCCACATATCAAAGGATACAGTCTGCAAACGGTTAATTAAGTGAGGTCTCCCAGTGGAACTGCATCTTCACAAGAATACATACTTACACACACACACACACACACACACACACACACACACACACACACACGCATACCTATCGGGTCACCCTAGAATCAGCAGATCGAAACCTCCACATCCCAGACAAGCTCCCCCTATAAGAATATAATGCTGTACCTCATTTCTCTGCAGCCTACTCGGGCAATGCCAGGTTATCGGCTATATACTATAAAAATATTTTAAAAGTACCGTTAAAAACACCTTGCTAAGCAAGCAGGTGAAACTCGAAAAATTAGAATATTGGGCGAAAGATCATTGTCGGAAATAATAATAATAATAATAATAATAATAATAATAATAATAATAATAATAATAATAATAATAATAATAATAATAATAATAATAATAATAATAATAATTTAATTTCTAGACCGCTCCCTCTCCCCAAGGGGACTCGGAGCGGTGCACAGGGAAGTTAAAACAATAAATACACATGAAAATACAAACAATTAAATAAAAACAAATTAAACAGTAAACCCTGCGCTAAAATTCCCCAATACCAATTCACTAAAATCCTATAACCCTATAATACTATAGTAGAGAGGCTACCCTAGGCCGGCCAAGCAGAAAAAGTGCGTTTTCAATTTCAGACGGAAGGAGCGGAGGTCCGTGGTTGTTCTAATATCGGGGGGAAGGTCGTTCCAGAGGGTAGGGCCCGCCACAGAGAGAGCCCTTCCCCTGGGCGTCGCCCGCTGACAGAGTCTAGTGGACGGCACCCGGAGAAGCCCCTCTCTGTGGGAGCGAATCGGCCGTGAGGAAGTATGGGGCAGGATCCGATCCTGCAGAAAGCAAGTGATTAATTAATAAGACCTTGATTATCCATGAAAATCCCAAATCCACCATTTCAGAAAATTAGAATATTCCATTAGAATCAATAAAACAAGGATTGTACATAGAACAATATAATAACCTAATCTACCGTACCAGCCTAGTTGTAGTAAATGTTACCTAATCGGGTTTTTATGTTATAAATTTAAACGAGATATTTTAACACAGGGTAAAACATTTAATTTAGTTTTATTATTTATAATTGTTATATATGTATATGCTCTTAAATTCTTGTACACCGCCCTCTCTTCGGAGAGAGGGGGCGGTCAATAAATCCAAATAAATAAATAAATAAATATTATAATAATATTATAATAATAATAATAATAGTAATAATAATAATAATAATAATAATAATAATAATAATAATAATAATAATAATAATTTAATTTAATTTAATTTAATTTATAAAACCGCTCTCTCTCCCCGAAGGGACTCGAGGCGGTGCACAGGGAATTTAAAAATACATGCATAAAACCAACAAGCATAGATACAATTAAAATTAAAGTAGATTAAACTAGACCCTGCGCTAAAAATCCCAACAGACTAAAACTAGACCCCAAAAAGTCCCTAATAAAACAATTCGATTACCCCAAGCCGGCCAGGCAGAAGAAATGAGTTTTTAGTTTTTGACGGAAGGAGCGGAGGTCCGTGGTTGTTCTAATTTCGGGGGGAAGGTCGTTCCAGAGGGTCGGGCCCGCCACAAGAGAAGGCCCTTCCCCTGGGCATCGCCCGCTGGCATTGCCTAGTGGACGGCACCCGGAGAAGTCCCTCTCTGTGGGAGCGAATTGGCCGCAGGGATGTATGGGGCAGGATGCGATCCCGCAGATAGCTAGGTCCCGTGCCATGGGAAAAGTATACTCTGAAAAGTATAAGCAGGCCTATGTACTCAGGACTTGGTTTGGGCCCCTTTTGCAGCAATTACGGCCTCAAAGCAGCGTGGCGTGGAAGCTATCAGCCCGTGGCACTCCTGAGTACTGAGTACATAGGCATGCTTACACTTTTCAGAGGCCCGATATTGTCCTATGTACAATCCTTGTTTTATTGATGGCATGCACTATGGTGGATTTGGGGTTTTTGGTGAGCTGTACGCCATAATCATCACTTAATCACTTAATGGAACTTCTAGGTTTTGCCATGTAACACCGTTCCTGCGCGAGCTGCATTGGCTGCCTGTCGTCTTTCGGGTGCGCTTCAAGGTGTTGGTTATCATCTTCAAAGCGCTCCATGGCACGGGACCTAGTTATCTGCGGGATCGCATCCTGCCCCATACATCCCTGCGGCCGATTCGCTCCCACAGAGAGGGACTTCTCCGGGTGCCGTCCACTAGGCTATGCCAGCAGGCAACGCCCAGGGGAAGGGCCTTCTCTGTGGCGGGCCCGACCCTCTGGAACGACCTTCCCCCGGATATTAGAACAACTACGGACCTCCGCTCCTTCCGTCCAAAATTAAAAACACACTTTTTCTGTTTGGCCGGCCTAGGATAATCAACTGTTTTTAGGGTTTTTAATGATTAATTTTTAGCTTTATATGGGATTTTAGCACAGGGTTAGTTTAATTTTATTTTATATTGTACTATGTTTGTATTTTTATATGTATTTTAAAGTCCCTGTGCCCCGCCTCGAGTCCCTTCGGGGAGAGAGAGCGGGTTATAAATTAAATATTATTATTATTATTATTATTATTATTATTATTATTATTATTATTATTATTATTATTATTATTATTATTATTATTATTATTATTACAAATCACGGCTTGAACTGTCTTGCTTTGCATGTAACGAGTCTTCTCTCGTATATCAGTTCCACCTTTTAAGTTGCGTCACTGAAATAAATGAATTTTTGCACAATATTCTAATTTTTCGGGTATCACCTGTGCAGTGTAACGCCAGATTTATTTGTGACATTTTTGGCGTTGTGCATTGTTACTTGGAATTCGAGCCCTTTAAAAAATGTTATTAGCAGTTTTAAAAGTGTTTTTTTTTTTCCATTTTTAATGGGGAAGCCTTAACCCTCTTTTTCCATCTTAAGGAAAATATGGATTTTTCTTCTTAATCGAGGCTGTTTCTTTGGTATGTCTCTTTTTCAGCACTAAACAAGACAGAGCCTGTTTCTAAACATTTTCAAATACCCTTGCAAGTTTTAAGGAAGAGTTGTGGAAATGTTATCTAGAAACCGTCAAGATTTTAACTTTGATAAATTTGTACAGGGGATTATTTAATTCGATTTTAACTTTGTATGTATTGTTTTGATTTTAGTCGTTTTAATTTTTACCTGTACACCGCCCAGAGTCCCTTCGGGGAGAGGGGGCGGTCTAGAAATCAAATTAAAAAAAAAAAAAGATTCATGTATAATCAATGTCTTATGAATTAATCACTGGCTTTCCGACATATTACTTGGAATAACTTTATTGTCACTTCAAACGTACACTAATTGGCATACATGAAAATGAAATTTCGTCGCGCACAGCGCTTAGTGCCTCCAATAGACCCTACATAAACACGACAAAATAAATACAAAATTACGCATAAACCCTCACGTTGTTGTTAGTTGCAAAGTCAAGTCTGACCCATTGCAACCCCATTGCAACGTTCCTCCAGGCCTTCCTGTCCTCTCCCATCCTCTGGAGTCCATTGAAGCCATACAGCCACCTCCTTCTCTGTTGTCCCCTTCTTCTTCTTTGGCCCTCCATCTTGTGAGGGTGGTGTGGTGGCACAACAGTTTCCCCGTCACCTGGAGGAAGTTGATTATCTAGACCCGCGCCAGTCCGGCTTTCTGCCCGGGCATAGCACCAAGACGGCATTGGTCGCGTTGGTAGATGATCTCTGGAGGGCCAGAGATGGGGGTTGTTCCTCCATCCTGGTCCTATTAGACCTCTCAGCGGCTTTCGATACCATCGACCATGGTATCCTATTGCATCGGCTGGGGGGGTTGAGGGTGGGAGGCACCGTTTTACGGTGGTTCTCCTCCTACCTCTCTGGTCGATCGCAATTTGTGTTGACAGGAGAGCAGAGGTCGACCTCGAGACCCCTCACATGTGGGGTGCCTCAGGGGTCGGTCCTCTCGCCTCTCCTGTTCAACACATATATGAAGCCGCTGGGTGAGATCATCCGTGGTTTTGGGGTAAAGTATCACCTCTACGCTGATGATACGCAGTTGCATATATCTACCCCAAACCACCCCAACGATGCCGTAGCGGTGATGTGCCAGTGCCTGGAAGCCGTGCGGATCTGGATGGGAAGTAACAGACTCAGGCTCAACCCAACCAAGACCGAGTGGCTGTGGTTTCCGGCCGCCCGATTCAATCAGCTGACTCCATCGCTGACCATAGGGGGCGAACACCTTGCCCCTGTGGATGGGGCGCGCAATTTGGGTGTCCTCCTGGATACCCGGCTGTCTATGGAAGAGCAAGTGACAGCCGTGGCCAGGAGGGCGTTTTACCAGGTTCGCCTGGTTCGCCAATTGCGCCCCCTATTGGATCGGGACGCCCTTCGCACAGTCACTCATGCCCTCGTGACATCCCGACTGGACTATTGTAACTCTCTCTACATGGGGCTTCCCTTGAGGTGCACCCGGAGGCTTCAGTTAGTTCAGAATGCAGCCGCGCGAGCAATTATGGGGACCACTAGGTTCACCCACGTTACACCGCTCTTGCGCGAGCTGCACTGGCTGCCTGTCGTCTTCTGGGCGCGCTTCAAGGTGCTAATTATCATCTTCAAGGCGCTCCATGGCTCGGGACCTAGCTATCTGCGGGATCGGATCCTGCCCCATACATCCTCACGGCCGATTCGCTCCCACAGAGAGGGACTTCTCCGGGTGCCGTCCACTAGACTTTGTCAGCGGGCGACGCCCAGGGGAAGGGCTCTCTCTGTGGCGGGCCCGGCCCTCTGGAACGACCTTCCCCCCGATATCAGAACGACCACTGACCTCCGCTCCTTCCGTACGAAATTGAAGACCCATTTCTTTCGACTGGCCGGCCTTGGATAGTCTCTCTGTCTATAGATTTCAAATGTATTTTAATGGGTTTTTAATTATTTTTAGCACGGGATAATATTGTTTAATTGTGTTTTAAAGTATGTATTTTTGTATTTATTGTTTATATTGTTTTTAGTTCCTCCTGTGCACCGCCCCGGGTCCCTGTGGGGAGAGGGAGCGGTTAATAAATTCAAATTTATTATTTATATTATTATTATTATATAAAATTAAACAATAATAATAATAATCTTTCCCAGCATACGGCTCTTCTCCAGGGAGTCTTTCCTTCTCATCAGGTGGCCCAAAGTCTTTGAGTTTCATCTTCAAAATCTGGCCTTCTAAAGAGCAGCCAGGGTGGATCTCCTCTAGGACTGACTGGTTGGATGGCCCTGCAGTCCAAGGGACTCCATGCAGGAGTCTTCTTCTCCAGCACCATCGTTCAAAGACCTCCATTCTTTGGCGCTCAGCCTTCTTTATGGTCCAACCTTCACAGCCATCCTATTGCAACTGGGAAAACCACAACCTTGGCTATGCACACTTGTGTTGGCAGGGGGGGATGTCTCTGCTTTTTACTACACTGTGTAGATTTGCCATCGCTTTCCTCCCCAGGAGCAAGCCTCTTTTCATTTCTTGGCTGCCGTCCCCATCTGCGGTGATCTTGGAGCCCAGGGAAATAAAATCGGTCATTGCCTCCATTTCTTCCCCCACCTATTTGCCGGGAATTGAGAGGGCCAGATGCCATGATCTTAGTTTTCTTAATGTTGAGTTTCAAGCCGACGTTGGCACTCTCCTCCTTCGCCTGCATCAAGAGGCTCTTTATATTATACGAGAAACAACATAGTCTAGACACAAGTCTACACATCTACACAAATGTATGTATTATTTGTCGCTGTCCCCCATACAAAGATCTATATAAATAAAAATGTAACAAGAGTTTGTTCAAAACCGGTAACCCCCAAAGTCCTGCACCGATCGCTTCCAAATTTTCACACAACGTTCCTTTCAAATACGGCACCAATGATATAGAGAGAGATTGTGTGGATGTCACACCTGTGCCAGGTACACGCAACGGAAATGTAAAAACGTGTAAAAAAGATAAGTAGATAGATACAGAGAGAGCAGTGGGCCCCAGGTATTATGTCATCCTTTATGACATAAAATACTCTGTCCATAAGATTCAAGGAGAAATACAGTAGGTAGGTAGGTAGGTAGGCAGCTATAGGGATCGAGAGAGGGAGGGAGAAATGCAGTAGGTAGGTAGGTAGGTAGGTAGGTAGGTAGGTAGGTAGGAAGGTAGGTAGGTAGGTAGGTAGGTAGGTAGAGGGATAGAGAGAGGGAGAAATATGGTAGGTAGGTAGGTAGGTAGGTAGGTAGGTAGGTAGGTAGGTAGGTAGGTAGAGGGATAGAGAGAGGGAGAAATATGGTAGGTAGGTAGGTAGGTAGGTAGGTAGGTAGGTAGGTAGGTAGGTAGGTAGGTAGAGGGAGAGAGGGAAAAAGGGAGATTGGTTGGCAATTTAACCAGACTGGGCCACAGCAACGCTTAGCCGGGAACGGCTAGTTTATAATAAATGCTTAATTAATGCTTTTTGCTTTGCATGAATTACTTGGTGGTTTGTATTTCCAGGTAGGCAAAAAAACCAAAAAACCACCCACCCTTTGCAAAGGTAAAAAGTATCTCAAATACCGTGATCAAGTTATTATTATAAATCTAATAATAATAATAATAATAATAAATAATAATAATAATGGATGGGAAGTAACAGATGGGAAGTAACGGACTCAGGCTCAACCCGGCCAAGACCGAGTGGCTGTGGTTTCCGGCCGCCCGATTCAACCAGTTGACTCCATCGCTGGCCATAGGGGGCGAACACCTTGCCCCTGTGGATGGGGCGCACAACTTGGGTGTCCTCCTGGATACCCGGCTGTCCATGGAAGATCAAGTGACAGCCGTGGCCAGGAGAGCGTTTTACCAGGTCCGCCTGGTTCGCCAGTTGCGCCCCCTATTGGATCGTGACGCCCTTCGCACAGTCACTCATGCTCTCGTGACATCCGGACTGGACTATTGTAACTCTCTCTGCATGGGGCTCCCCTTGAGGTGCACCCGAGGACTGCAGCTGGTCCAGAATGCAGCCGCGCGAGCAATAATGGGGACCGCAAGGTACACCCATATAACACCTCTCTTGCGCGAGCTGCACTGGCTGCCTGTCGTCTTTCGGGTGCGCTTCAAGGTGCTAGTCATCATCTTTAAAGCGCTCCATGGCTCAGGACCTAGCTATCTGCGGGATCGGATCCTGCCCCATACATCCTCACGGCCGATTCGCTCCCACAGAGAGGGACTTCTCCGGGTGCCGTCCACTAGACTGTGTCAGCGGGCGACGCCCAGGGGAAGGGCCTTCTCTGTGGCGGGCCCAGCCCTCTGGAACGACCTTCCCCCCGACATTAGAACAACCACGGACCTCCGCTCCTTCCGTCAGAAATTAAAAACATACTTTTTCTGCTTGGCCGGCCTAGGTTAGTCTCTACCTTTAGGGTTTAGGGAACACTAGTTTTAATATGGGGATTTTAGTGCAGGGACAATTAAGTTTAATTTGTTTTTATTTTATTGTATCTATTTTTGTACATATATTTTATGTGTTTTAATCTTTCCCTGTGCACCGCTCCGAGTCCCCTTGGGGAGAGGACGCGGTATATAAAAATAAATTATTATTATTATTAATTATTATTATTATTATTATTATTATTATTATTATTATTATTATTATTATTATTATTATTATTATTATTATTATTATTATAAATCTAAATAAATTATTATCAGTTCCATGGGGCACCTGAGTTTTGAGGCAACAATATGAGTTGAAAAAGCTAAGCAGTCAGACTTGCTTAGTACAGGGATATACCAGGAAATGCAGACTTTCAGGCAAAATTTGGGGGGTAGGGGAATCTCAGAAATCAGGGGCAAATTGCTTTTGCATTGGCCAAGAATTCACTTAAGAGCTGAATTTAAACCAATTTTGTTGCATTTAAGTACAACGACAATAAAGATGAAAGTTAATGTTCCCTTCTTGGTTCCTTATGAAAAGGTCGGGCACCTTAATAAAGGATATAAATTGTAAATGCTTTCTATTTATCAATTAACTCTGATGCTGGTGGTCCTTTGGTTTTGATGCAAACATACATTCAGCACAAATAATCCTAATTTCCCCAATAAAATCCAAGTTGATTAGAAACGCGGAGGTCTGTGATACTCGAACCGTCCCGCCCTTCGCTTCTTTTAAGGCATTGCAATGGTTTGTGAGGTAAAACCTAGAAAAGGCGGGGAGGGGAAAAAAAAAAGCTGCCGGTATAGTTTTCCCTCTGGTCCGATCCGGTAGTATATCAAGCCCGTTTCCCAGCCCGCTTTGGCAGTTCGTCTGTTTCCTGCGGCTTGAAAGCATGTCTGGGCGAGGCAAAGGCGGGAAAGGTTTGGGCAAAGGAGGCGCCAAGAGGCACCGGAAAGTCCTCCGCGATAACATCCAGGGCATTACGAAGCCCGCCATTCGCCGTCTGGCTCGGCGCGGGGGCGTCAAGCGGATCTCGGGGCTCATCTACGAAGAGACGCGGGGCGTCCTGAAGGTCTTCCTGGAGAACGTGATCCGCGACGCGGTGACCTACACCGAGCACGCCAAGAGGAAGACGGTCACGGCCATGGATGTGGTCTACGCCCTGAAGCGCCAAGGCCGGACCCTCTACGGCTTCGGCGGCTGATTTTGGAGAGTGGATCAGAACGGGAGAGATGCGGCAAAAGGCCCTTTTCAGGGCCGCCCAAGTTTTCCGGAAAGGAGCTGCGTCCGATGCAAGATTCGGAATTAGGAGCAGGGCGTTGCATTTAGAAATATATACATATTCTGCTTTCTCGCGAGGGTTGGTAAAAGATTCTCCGCTAATTTCCAAAGGAAGTGAATGAAACTTTATTTTATTCAACTTATATCCCGCCCATCTCTCCAAAAGGCCCATGCAATTTAAGCCAATTAAACATGCTTTCATTTGTAGTTTATATTCTGGTATTTCGGTATTCTCCCCAATATATCAATCTAAAGTCTACTTGGGGTTGGACTAGGAGACCACGAAGGTCCCCTTCTAATTTGCATGTAGGATGAGGTGATTCGGATTTATAATTCGTGGTGGATTTAATTTCGGTTGGTTTGTTTTTTTTGGGTGCTCTGGAATCGGCGCTTTGTCTACGTCTATTCGAAGAGCTTTCGACGGGGAGGGGATGTAGCTCAGTGGTAGAGCGCATGCTTTGCATGTATGAGGCCCCGGGTTCGATCCCCGGCATCTCCAGTCGGTTTTTTGCTTCCTTTTTTTCTTTCCTCCTTGCGAAAAGAGTCCCAGGCTTAGAAATAAACGGCGAATTCTGCTAAATGCAGGATAGAATATCTACTAAATCCCCTTTGTACCACATAGGTTTTTGCCCTGTTGGAAGAAAAATCCACCTGGTTTAATGCCATGTCTGAAATGCACTTAGGCTGTGCGATTGTAGTCTTTTTATTTATTTTATTTATTTTATTTTATTTTTCACATTTATAACCCGCACCCATCTCACCATAAAAAGGGACTCGGGGCGGCGAACAGAGATTTAAAATCAATTATACATAAATACAAAATATTATTAAATCATAACGAAATTAAATCCATATCCTGCTTAACTTAAAATAAGTTTAAATTTAAAACCCAAATTACAATTTTGATTTGTTATAAAAGAATGGGTGTGGAGTAGATCATGCTAGGCCGGCCAGATGAAAATAAGAAGTTTTTAGGTGCCGGCGAAACAAACGGAGGTCTGTGATGGAACGGAGGTCGGGAGGTAGGCCATTCCAGAGGGTAGGGCCCACCACAGAGAAGGCCCTTCCCCTGGGAGCCGCCAACCGGCATTGCCCGGTCGACGGCACCCGGAGAAGACCCTCTCCCTGGGAGCGAGTCGGTCGAAGGGATGTATGGGGTAGTAGATCTTACTAGTAGTAGGTTAATCTTACTAGCTCCTAAATGGTCGTGTCCTGTTTTTAGAATTTGGGTGGAGGAGAATGTACATTTTTAATCCCATCTTTCCTAATGGATACAAAATATCGGGGGGGGGGGGGGCTATTAAGAAAGACCCAGTCTGTTTTTGTGTATTTTGTATGTTTGGGGGAAAATATATATATATATTTACAAACTACCACCATATTTCCAGTATCTTTCTTCCCACTTGGCACTGAACGCAGAGGGACATTTCTTCCAACAGCTGTTTCCAGGCTGGCCCCGCAGTCCAGATTTAAGCACCCCGCAGGTTAGGGTTGAATTAAACCCTTGAGCTGGACACCCCTGCTCTAGATGAATGGATAGATGGAGGGATAGATGGAGGGATAGAGGGATAGGATAGATAGAAATATAGGGCAGGTAGGTAGGTAAATAGATAAGATAGATAAAATAGATAAGATAGATAAGATAGGATAGATAGGCTAAACAGATAGAAATATAAGATAGGTAGGTAGGTGGATGGATGGATGGATAGATAGATTAGATAGATTAGATAGATTGGATGGATTGGATAGAATAGATTAGATTAGATTAGATTAGATTAGATTAGATTAGATTAGATAGATGGATACATAAGAAGGATAGAGGATAGATAGATAGATAGATAGATAGATAGATAGATAGATAGATAGATAGATAGATAGATAGATAGATACATACATACATACATACATACATACATACATACATACATAGTTACATAGTTACATAGTTACATAGAAAGGACAGATTAGATGGATGGATGCATGGATGGATAGCAGTGGTGGGTTTCAAATTTTTTAGAACCTACTCTGTAGGTGTGGCCTAGTTTGTGGGCGTGGCTTGGCAGTCATGTGACAGGGTGGGAGTGGCCACATTTTAAAATGTGAAACTCATTTAACAACGCTCTTGCTTTACAACCAAAATTTTGGACTCAATTGTGATTCTTTCTTTCTTTCTTTCTTTCTTTCTTTCTTTCTTAATTTCTTTCCTTCCTTCCTTCCTTCTTTCCTTTCCTTTCCTTTCCTTCCCATTGGGTCACTGGCAGCGGGGGGCCAGATTTACTTCCAGATACGCCGGTGGAACCCCCTCTCACCGGTTCTCTAAATTTCACCAACCGGCTCTCGCGAGTAGGTGCGAGTCTGCAGAAACCCACTACTGATAGATAGATAGATAGATAGAGAGAGAGAGAGAGAGAGATAGAGAGAGAGAGAGAGAGAGAGAGAGAGAGAGAGAGAGAGAGAGAGAGAGAGAGAGAGAGAGAGAGAGAGAGAGAGATAGATAGAGATAGATAGAGATAGATATAGATAGAGCTAGATAGATATAGATAGAGATAGATAGATAGATAGATAGATAGATAGATAGATAGATAGATAGATAGATAGATAGATAGATAGATAGATAGATAGATAGATGATAGGAGATAGATAGGAGATAAATAGAGAGATAGATAGATAGATAGATAGATAGATAGATAGATAGATAGATAGATAGATAGAGCAGATAGATAGATAGATAGATAGATAGATAGATAGATAGATAGATAGATAGATAGATAGATAGATAGATAGATAGATAGATAGATAGATAGATAGATAGATAGATAGATAGATAGATAGCCCTGGAAGTCAGTCCTCTCTTAAAATCCACCCGATCACGAATCTGGGTTAAATCAGGCTCCCATTCTACTCTCAAAAGAGATGTGGATGGGGATTGTTTTACAATCTTGAAGAGCAGCCTCAAAGATTTGCTTATTTGTACCCCAAGACTATCATTATCATTACAGTAGGTAGGAAGTGAGCACCCCACCCCTCTCCTAGGGGAAAAAAAAAAGAAATATCCTGGGAAATATCTAAAAGGCAGAATACATTTTTAAGGCAGGGAACAGACTCACTCTTGATAGCCCCCCCCTTTCCTCAACAGACCATTAACAAAAAAAAAGCGCCTGAGCTGGTCTACTCTACATAACAAAGGTGGGATTCGCCTTTGACAGAAACTCACGGCAAGGCAACTTCGGCAAGGCAACCGAACTTGGGACTCAAAGCACAGGCTAAAGAGTTTCCCCCTGCATGCCCCCCACCCCATGGGAGTCTGACAACCAGTCAGAATGCAAGCTCAAGATCAAAGGCCATCTATCTATCATATCTATATCTATGTAGGTTTTGGTTTATTCGGGTCTTTTCCAGTGTAAAATTAAAAGTGTTTTGACAATGTTTCGACGGGATCACATGTATATCTATCTATCTATCTCTATATCTATATCTATCTATCTCTATATCTATCTATATCTATCTATCTATATGTATCTATATCTATCTATATCTATCTATCTATCTATCTATCTATCTATCTATCTATCTATCTATCTAATTATTTATTTATTATTTATTTATTTATTTATAAAATTTATATAACCGCACCCTCTCCCCGAAGGGACCAGGGGCGGTGCACAGGAAGTTTAAAACAAACACAATACAAAATATAAATAATTAATATTGAATTAAATAGATTATCCCTGTGCTAAAATTTAAATAGTTAAAACATAATCCCTTAAAAACCCAATTAAAACAATTTATAATACAGACTGAAGGCTAGGTAAATAACTTAGGCCAAACCGGCCTGATGGAACAGGAGTGTCTTTAATTTCTGGCGGAAGGTGCGGAGGTCCGTGGTTGTTCTGAGGTCGGGGGGTAGGTCGTTCCAGAGGGTTGGGCCCACCACAGAGAAGGCCCTTCCCCTGGGCGTCGCCCGCTGGCATTGCCTGGTGGACGGCACCCGGAGAAGTCCCTCTCTGTGGGAGCGAATCGGCCGCAGGGATGTATGGGGTAGGATGCGGTCTCGCAGGTAGCTTGGTCCCGTGCCATGGAGTGCTTTAAAGATGGTGATCAATACCTTGAAGCGCACCCGAAAGACCACAGGTAACCAGTGCAGCTCACGCAGGAGTGGTGTTACATGGGAATATCTAGACGTTCCCAAGATCGCCCGCGCGGCCGCATTCTGGACCAGCTGCAGTCTTCGGGTGGACGCCAAGGGGAGCCCCATGTAGAGAGCATTACAGTAGTCCAGCCGGGATGTCACAAGCGCGTGAGTGACTGTGCGGAGGGCATCCCGGTCCAATAAGGGACGCACCAGGCGTACCTGGTGGAAAGCCCCCCTGGCCACGGCTGTCACGTGATCTTGCATAGACAGCCGGGTATCCAGGAGGACACCTAGGTTGCGTGCCCGATCCATGGGGGCCAGATGTTCGCCCCCAATGGTCAGTGATGGAATCAACTGGTTGAACCGGGGCACCGGAAACCACAGCCACTCGGTCTTGGACGGGTTGAGTTTGAGTCTGTTGCTTCCCATCCAGATCCGTAGGGCTTCCAGACATCGGGACATCACTTCAACGGCATCGTTGGGGTGGTTTGGGGTAGAAAAATACAGCTGCGTGTCATCAGCGTAGATGTGGTACTCTACCCCAAAACCACGGATGATCTCACCCAGCGGCTTCATGTATGTGTTGAACAGGAGCGGCGAGAGGACCGACCCCTGAAGCACCCCACAAGTGAGGGGTCTTGAGGCCGACCTCTGCCCTCCTGTCAACACAAATTGCGATCAGCCGGAAAGGTAGGAGGAGAACCACCGTAAAACAGTGCCCCTCACCCCCAACCCCTCCAGCCGATGCAATAGGATACCATGGTCGATGGTATCGAAAGCCGCCAAGAGATCTAACAGGACTAGGATGGAGGAGCAACCCACATCTCTGGCCCTCCAGAGATCATCCACCAACGCGACCAATGCCGTCTCAGTGCTGTGCCCGGGCCGGAAGCCGGACTGGCGCGGGTCCAGATAATCAACTTCCTCCAGGTGACGGGGAAACTGTTGTGCCACCATACTCTCAACAACCTTCGCTAGAAAATGAAGGTTGGAGACTGGACGATAGTTATCTATCTATCTAATTATCTATCTAACTATCTATCTTTCTATCTATCTATCTATCTATCTATCTAATCTATATCTATCTTAAAGCTCTATCTATCTATCTATCTATCTATCTATCTATCTATCTATCTATCTTATATCTATATCTATCTATAGATCTATCTATCTATCCACACATTTTTCATTATGAGGTGAGATTATGAGATTTTTTAAACCCTGCCTTTATTACTTTAAAAATACTCAAAAAAGAGGCGAACATACCTCATAACCGTTCCTCATTCTGTTTTCCACACACCAACAACCCTGTGAGGTGGGCTGAGAGAGAGAGAGAGAGAGAGAATGATTGGCCCAAAGTCACCCAGCCAGCTCTTATACCTAGAGCGGGACTAGAACTCCCCATCATGCCTAAAGTGGGACTAAGATGTGGGCTTTGCTGGCTGGAGAATTCTGGGAGCTAAAGTCCTTCAGACTTAAAGTTGCAAAGGTTGGAGACCCCTGGCCCAGGCCCTGACACTGACAGCATTGCTGGCTGGAGAATTCTGGGAGCGGAAGTCCTTCAGACTTAAAGTTGCAAAGGTTGGGGACCCCTGGCCCAGGCCCTGACAGCTTTGCTGGCTGGAGAATTCTGGGAGCTGAAGTCCTTCAGACTTAAAGTTGCAAAGGTTGGAAACCCCTGGCCCAGGCCCTGACACTGACAGCTTTGCTGGCTGGAGAAGTCTGGGAGCTGAAGTCCTTCAGACTTAAAGTTGCAAAGGTTGGGGACCCCTGGCCCAGGCCCTGACACTGACAGCTTTGCTGGCTGGAGAAGTCTGGGAGCTGAAGTCCTTCAGACTTAAAGTTGCAAAGGTTGGTGACCCCTGGCCCAGGCCCTGACACTGACAGCTTTGCTGGCTGGAGAATTCTGGGAGCTGAAGTCCTTCAGACTTAAAGTTGCAAAGGTTGGAGACCCCTGGCCCAGGCCCTGACACTGACAGCTTTGCTGGCTGGAGAAGTCTGGGAGCTGAAGTCCTTCAGACTTAAAGTTGCAAAGGTTGGAGACCCCTGGCCCAGGCCCTGACACTGACAGCTTTGCTGGCTGGAGACGTCTGGGAGCTGAAGTCCTTCAGACTTAAAGTTGCAAAGGTTGGAGACCCCTGGCCCAGGCCCTGACACTGACAGCTTTGCTGGCTGGAGAAGTCTGGGAGCTGAAGTCCTTCAGACTTAAAGTTGCAAAGGTTGGAGACCCCTGGCCTATGAAGTTTGGGAGGAGGAGCAGGAGGAAGAAAAGGACTGTAGGAGCCATGAGGGTGTCTGAGCTGGGTGGTCTCCTTCCAGACGTTTCATCACCCCGCTAGATAACATCATCAGTGTCCCTGGGGTCACCTGATGCCTTTTTGCCACCTTCTGAGAAGCGAAGTTAACCCGGGAAGCCACATTCATTCAAAGTTCACTTCACAAATGTCTCGCCTAACAACATAACCCAGGTCAGGGTCTCTTCGCACTTCGACTATTGGGCAGAAGATATCGCACATAGCCAGCCGAACAAATAGTTTAGACAATAATTAGACAAATGGGAAAAAATTTGGGGAACAAACTTAAACACGACACTATCCGTTGCATACAAGGAAAATCAGTACAAAATGTTTTACAGAAGGCACCTGGCACCAACAAGGTTAGCTAACATTTCAACAAATACCTCCCCAAAATGCTGGAAATGCGAATCCAATACATGGAACATATTACCACTTATGGAGGACCTGTGAGGAGGCTAAAAAAATGTGGAAAAGGATCAAAAATGGGTTGGAGGCAATAACAGGAGTTAAAATAGAATGGAAACAATGCTTTTTCTATTAGGAATAGTGTCTGCGAAAGACAAAAAAGAAATCCCGTATTTAATACTACATATAATTACGGCGGCAAGGATTGCTTTTGCCCAGAAATGGAAAAACAAATTAACTCCAAGCGAAGATGGAATAATAAGAAAGGTGATGGACTGTGCTGAAATGGATAAATGAACGAAAGAAATTCAGGGAAAAGAAGGATCAGAATTCTACCAGATAGGGGATAAATGGTATAGGTCAGTGATGGGCAAACTCATTAGTCAACAGAGCCAAATATCAACAATACCACGATTGAAATTTCTTTTGAGAGCAGGAAGGTGTGGCCTGTTTTGTGGGAGTGGCTCGGCGGTCATATGACTGGGTGGGTGTGGCCAACTTGGAAAATGTGGTGAAACTCACTTAACGACGGTCTTGGTTAGCAACCAAACTTTTAGGCTCAATTGTGGTCATAAGTTCTTTCTTTCTTTCTTTCTTTCTTTCTCTCTCTCTCTCTCTCTCTCTCTCTCTTTCTTCCTCTCTCTCTCTCTCCATTTCTCTCTCTTTCTCTCTTTCTTTCTCTCTCTCTTTTTCTCTCTCTCTTTCTCTTCCTTTCTCTCTCTTTTTTTCTTTCTTTCTGTCTCTCTTTCTTTCTGTCTCTCTTTCTTTCTGTCTGTCTGTCTCTTTCTTTCTTTCTTTCTTTCTTTCTTTCTCTCTCTGTCTCTCTCTCCTTCGTCCGCCCATCTCTGTCACTCTGTGTGTGTGTCTGTCTTCTGTCTCTCACTCACTTAATCAATCTCTATCTATCTGTCTCTCCCTCCCTCTCTCTCTCCCCCTGTCTCTGTGTGTGTCACTCTCTCTGATTCTCTCCCTCCCTCCCTCTCTCTGTATGTCTGTCTCTCCCTCTTTCCCCGTCTGTCTCCGATTCAATCCCTCCCTGTGTCATTCTCTATCTGTGTCTCTCTCCCTCCCCCTCTTTCTCTCTGTCTCTGTCTGTCTCTGTCTTTCCCTCCCTCCCCCTCTGTCTCTCTCTGTGTCTGTCAGTCACTCCAATACAGCAAAACTTCAAAAAAGTAGTTAGGAGTAAAATAAGAGGGTTTAGAATGGTGAAATCCAAATGTAATATAACAGAAGGGGAAATAATATAAGGTGAGCGGCATCGATTGACAATTGCTATTAGAAAGAACAGGAAGTTCCTGTTTGTATTGTATGGTGTAAATGTGTATGTCTAAGTTTTGTGTGAGTGTATTTTATATGTTTGTAAATAAAAGGTTTTTTTAAAAAAAATAATTTCCATTAAACTGTCAGACTCTTAAACACAACCACAATCACTCCATTCACACACGGAAACATATGATGACTAGTTTTCATTTTTTCTTTCTTTCTTTCCCCCCCCTAATTACTTGCATAGGGATTATTCTTTCTACTATTTATGTTGTATTTTCTGTTATAGATTGCACCAGTGAGGCTAAAACCAATTTTGTTGTATGCATGAATGTACAATGGCAATAAAGGCTATATATTATGCCATACATTTTGGCTCCATTATGTCATAAATTGAGGACTGCCTGCACCCCTGTTAACCATTCATTGATCTACGAATAGATAAAGAGTCAAGCTCTTAGTCCTAGTGGACAACTATTTAAATAGGAGCCAGCCGTGGGCAGCAGCTGCCGAAAAAGCCAACACAATTCTAGGCTGCATCAACAGAGGGAGAGAATCAAGATCACGTGAAGGGTTAATCCCACTTTATAAGGCCTTGGTAAGGCCACACTTGGAATACGGCATTCAGTTTTGGTTGCCAAGATATAGCAAAGACTTGGAGACTCTAGAAAGAGTGCAGAGAAGAACAAGAAAGAGGATTAGGGGACTGGAGGATAAAACATATGAAGAACGGTTGCAGGAACTGGGTATGTCTAGTTTAATAAAAAGGACTAGGGGAGACGGGAGACATGATAGCAGTCTTCCAATATCTCAGGGGTTGCCCCAAAGAAGAGGGAGTCAAACTATTATCCAAAGCACCTGAGGGCAGAACAAGAAGCAATGGGTGGAAACTAATCAAGGAGAGAAGCAACTTAGAACTGAGGAGAAATTTCCTGACAGTGAGAACAATTGATCAGTGGAACAGAAGTTGCCTCCAGAAGTTGTGAATGCCCCAACACTGGAAGTCTTGAAGAAGATGTTGGAGAGCCATTTGTCTGAAATGGTATAGGGCTTCCTGCCTAGGCAGGGGGTTGGACTAGATGACCTCCAAGGTCCCTTCCAACTCCGCTATTGTATTATTGTAAACTGGAGGAAATTCAACAGAAACCGAGGAAAGAAAAACGTGACTGAACCAACACTTTTAAAAAGGAGAACATAACTTCCAACTTAGTGGTCTCAAAAGTGTTTTTTTCAAAAGACAAGGGCTCTTTTTATTTCTTTTTCTTCTCTTCCTGAGGGGGGAAAAAAGCACCTTTAAGACCACCTCAAGCCATAAACTCTCTTTCTCCTTGAGAATCTCCCAGGTCTGGAAAAAAAAATATTCTAGCTCATATTTCAGCTAGCGCCTATGAGGTCTATCGTTGGCGAAGTTCAAATTGTCAAGCATTCATTGGATAGCCGTTTAAATTCCCGCTAACCAATACACGTGCGCCTCCCCACAAGCACAGCCACTAGGAACGTTTCTTTCTTAGCCCATAGAAACTCGCCATTTGAAGAAGAAGAAGAAACGGCGCGCGGGCGCCCTTCCTCCCTCAGCCAATCGCCAAGGAGACATCCGAAGACCTCATTTGCATAAAGCTCTTATAAATACGAGCGTACGGGACTCGTCGGCCATCAGTGCGATATCTCCGTTGGTAACGTTGCGTTGTCAAGATGCCCGAGCCTGCGAAATCCGCACCGGTGCCCAAGAAGGGCTCCAAGAAGGCCATCACCAAGACCCAGAAGAAAGGCGATAAGAAGCGCCGCAAGAGCCGCAAGGAGAGCTACTCCATCTACGTCTACAAGGTCCTCAAGCAGGTCCACCCCGACACCGGCATCTCCTCCAAGGCCATGAGCATCATGAACTCCTTCGTCAACGACATCTTCGAGCGCATCGCCGCCGAGGCTTCCCGACTCGCCCACTACAACAAGCGCTCCACCATCACCTCCCGCGAGATCCAGACCGCCGTCCGCCTCCTCCTGCCCGGAGAGCTGGCCAAGCACGCCGTCTCTGAAGGCACCAAGGCCGTCACCAAGTACACCAGCTCCAAGTAGACCCCCGCGCGGCGGCTTTTGGAGTGGACCGCAGGGAAGACTTCAACCCGCCAACCACCACCCCCAAAAGGCTCTTTTAAGAGCCGCTCACTTCCTTCTGAAAGGGCTGCAAGCGCATTGCAATCTATTAGAAACTCATTTTTATTATGTACCATTTGAGTATACATTCACATAATTCTTGTCATTCTTAGGCATTTCTTGTTCCATTTAATAGGTTATAATGTAGAGTTTGGGTTGCTTTCTCTACCATCCTTTCCGCCTGTGGGTAACACCGCCTTTTCTTCCTCCCTCCTCTACTTCCTCGTCCTTCCCCTTCTACCCTTATCTCTGTCCTATTCTTTCCCCTCCTATCCTCTCCTCCCTCCCATCTTCCTCTCCTCCCCTTATCTTACTCCTTGCAAACTAAAATTTTAATTGTGCGGGAGAATACTTTTCAAATGTGGAGTTTTGGAAAGGTTGGGTGTCAAAGCCTCATACGCATGTTTTTTAGAAGCGAGTTAAGACTAGCAAGATGCCTTTGAAATACTTTTTCAACGTTTAAAAAACAGCATGGCTAAACCGATAAAAGGTACCCCATGTGACGGAAGGGGAGGAGGAAAATGTACATTTAAAACACCGCCCAGTGCTTTGACAAAATGGCTCGGTTGGAGACTCTAGAAAGAGTGCAGAGAAGAGCAACCAAGATGATTAGGGGACTGGAGGATAAAACATGAAGAACGGTTGCAGGAACTGGGTAGGTCTAGTTTAATAAAAAGGACTCGGAGACAGGATAGTCTTCCGATATCTCAGGGCTTAACGTAGATACCCTTACCCTAACATTTTATTCTATTTTACCCTCTTAATTTTGAAATAAATTGTTCGTATAGGACTATTTGTGGTTTGAACCTTGTGCTTTGATATGGCCAATCAATAGATTACATACGATTGTCGGTTTGAGTAATGGGGTAGGTTCCAGCACTTTTTGGGACTATTTGATGGCTCTTAAAAGAGCCTTTGGTAAAATAAAAGGGGAAAAAACACGTTCTTTACGCGCGCTCTCCGCGGATGCGCCGGGCCAGCTGGATGTCCTTGGGCATGATGGTGACGCGCTTGGCGTGGATGGCGCAGAGGTTGGTGTCCTCGAAGAGGCCGACGAGGTAAGCCTCGCTGGCCTCCTGCAGAGCCATGACGGCCGAGCTCTGGAAGCGCAGATCGGTCTTGAAGTCCTGCGCGATCTCGCGCACCAAGCGCTGGAAGGGCAGCTTGCGGATGAGGAGCTCGGTGGACTTCTGGTAGCGGCGGATCTCCCTCAGGGCGACGGTGCCCGGGCGGTAGCGATGAGGCTTCTTGACGCCGCCGGTGGCCGGAGCGCTCTTCCTGGCCGCCTTGGTGGCCAGCTGCTTGCGGGGCGCCTTCCCTCCGGTGGACTTGCGAGCGGTCTGCTTGGTACGAGCCATCTCGACGCGAAGACAGAAGACAACCAAGGAACTCAACACGCCGCCAAGAAAAGAATTGAAAAGAAACCGCCACCGGCGCGCTATTTATACACTGCTTCCTTGGTTTTGATTGGCTGTCGTTTTCAGCCAATCACGTGCTGAATTTAAACCTTCCGCGCGCGCTGCGGGAGTCTTGCGGAAACGCGACTTCTTTGTTTTATAATAGCCTTCGTTTTTCCGGCATAAAGGATAAATGTGCAACAATTAAAACCATTTTAATGAATTGCCCAATTAATCAGAATAAATCAAGGTTCCATTCCCAGTAGGTTAAGAGTTTAATTTCTAAGAAAAATAAAGAAATCGCCGTTTTTTAGTGCAATGTTTCCTAAAAGTAATTTTTTTCCCCCCGTGAGAAAAATAATTTTGTTTACATCTTTCTCGTTGGTGGTCGCTCCGTCCTCCCACCGCTTCTCTTATGCACTCGGAGGAAGAAAATAGGGCGGACTTCTGCCCAACCTGGAAACGAAGGGCTATTAAACGGGGCAGGCTGACCCACAAGTACCTCAGATCTTTAACTAACAAAGCTAAACAATCCTGGGTTTAAATAATAATTAAAAAAAAAGAACAGAAAAGGCTGCAGGGGGATGGGTAGGTGAGGCGCTGCCAAGCGATTGCAATCCTGTCTGGCCTTTCAATCACCAACTTGTTCTCTTGCCAGGATCCCAATATACTAATATAATCCATATGATCCATATACTAATATATTATGAACAATACCACAACAATATAACTATATTATATTGCTATTATAGTATGTATGTATGTATGTATACACACACACACTATGACTATACTATATGCCACATATACTAGCTATATAATATGCAGAACTAATATTTATTTTTATTTATTTATTTATTTAAATTTATATCCCGCCCTTCTCCACGAAGGACCCAGGGCGGCGCACAGGAAAATTTAAAAACATACAAAATACAATAAATATAATTTAAAAAACTATTAAATAACCTATCCTGCGCTAAAACCAAATTTTAAAAACCCAATTTAAAACTACCTAAAAGTCCCCATGGGAGGTTAGGCTAGGCCGGCTTGTTGAAACAAATATGTCTTAAGACATTGGCGGAAGAGGCGGAGGTCGGTGATGGTACGTAATTCAGGGGGTAGGTCATTCCAAAGGGCTGGGCCCGCCACAGAGAAGGCTCTTCCCCTGGGTGTCGCCAGTCGGCATTGTCCGGCCGACGGCACCCTGAGAAGGCCCTCTCTGTGGGAGCGTATCGGTCTAAGGGATGTATGGGGCAGGAGGCGGTCTCGCATATAACTAGGCCCCGAGCCATGGAGCGCTTTAAAGATAGTTGTCATACTCATACATATATAGAGATTATATGCCACATACTAGCTACATAATATGCAGTACTAATAGTTAAACACACACACGCACAGAGCGAGTGAGCAAGATTCTACTATATGCCACATGCTAGCTATATAATATGCAGTACTAATAGTTATACACACACACGCAAAGAGAGAGAGATTATACTATATGCCATATACTAGCTATATAATACCCAGTACTAATATAGTCATACACATACAGAGAGATTATATCATATAATACAATACAATACAATAGCAGAGTTGGAAGGGACCTTGTAGGTCTTCTAGTCCAACCCCCTGCGTGGGCAGGAACCTTATACCATTTCAGACAAATGGCTATCTAACATCTTTTTAAAGACTTCCAGGGTTGGGGCATTCACAACTTCTGGAGGCAAGCTGTTCCAGAGGTTAATTGTTCTAACTGTCAGGAAATTTCTCCTTAGTTCTAAGTTGCTTCTCTCCTTGATTAGTTTCCACCCATTGCTTCTTGTCCTGCCCCCAGGTGCCTTGGAGAATAGTTTGACTCCCTCTTCTTTGTGGCACCCTCTGAGATATCGGAACACTGCTATCATGTCTCCCCTGGTCCTTCTCTTCATCAAACCAGACATACCCAGCTCCTGCAACCGTTCTTCCTATGTTTTAGTCTCCAGTCCCCTAATCATCTTGGTTGCTCTTCTCTGCACTCTTTCCAGAGTCTCCACGTCTTTTCTACATCGTGGCGACCAAAACTGTATGCAGTATTCCAAGTGTGGCCTTACCAAGGCACTATACAGTGGCATTAACACTTCACGTGATCTAGATTCTATCCCTCTGTTGATGCAGCCTAGAACTGTGTTGGCTTTTTTATCAGCTGCTGCACACTGCTGGCTCCTATTTCAATGGTTGTCCACTAGGATTCCAAGATCCCTCTCACAGTTGCTACTATTGAGCTAGGTCCCACCTATCCTGTACCTGTGCATTTTGTTTTTCTTGCCTAAATAATAATAATAATAATAATAATAATAATAATAATAATTTAATTTATAACCCGCTCTCTCTCCCAGAAGGGACTCGAGGCGGGGCACAGGGAATTTAAAATACATATAAAATACAAACAGTATACAATAATAAAATGAAATTAAACTAACCCTGCGCTAAAATCCCATATTAAAACTAACCCCAATCTAAAAAGAAACTACCCTAGGCCGGCCAAGCGAAACAGATGTGTCTTTAATTTTAGGCGGAAGGAGCGGAGGTCCGTGGTTGTCCTGATATCGGGGGGAAGGTCGTTCCAGAGGGCTGGGCCCGCCACAGAGAAGGCCCTTCCCCTGGGCGTCACCCGCTGACAAAGTCTAGTGGACGGCACCCGGAGAAGTCCCTCTCTGTGGGAGCGGATCGGCCGTGAGGATGTATGGGGCAGGATCCGATCCCGCAGATAGCTAGGTCCCGAGCCATGGAGCGCTTTGAAGATGATGACTAACACCTTGAAGCGCACCCGGAAGACGACAGGTAGCCAGTGCAGCTCGCGCAAGAGCGGTGTTACGTGGGTGAACCTAGAGGCTCCCATTATTGCTCGCGCGGCTGCGTTCTGGACCCAACTGAAGTCTCCGGGTGCACCTCAAGGGGAGCCCCATGTAGAGAGAGTTGCAATAGTCCAGTCGGGATGTCACGAGAGCATGAGTGACTGTGCGAAGGGCGTCCCGATCCAAATGTAGAACTTTACTCTTTTCGCCATTGAATTTCATTTTATTAGATAGTGCCCAATGTTCAAGTCTGTCAAGATCCTGCCACATACTATGCCACATACTACTATGCCACATACTACTATGCCACATACTACTATGCCACATACTAGCTATACAATATGCAGAACTAATATCGTCATACTCATACATATTTAGAGAGATTATATGCCACATACTAGCTACATAATATGCAGTACTAATAGTTATACACACACACATAGGGCGAGCAAGATTCTACTATATGCCACATGCTAGCTATATATGGTGTACTAATATAGTCATACACAAACATAGAGATTATATCATATGCCACATACTAGCTATACAATATGCAGAACTAATATCGTCACATACATATATAGAGATGATATTATATGCCACATACTAGCTATATAATATGCAGTACTAATAGTTATACACACACACGCATAGTGAGTGAGATTATACTATATGCCACATACTAGCTATATAATATGCAGTACTAATAGTTATACACACACAAACACAGATTTTACTATATGCCACATAATAGCTATATAATATGCAGTACTAATATACACACACTCACAAACAGAAGAAAAAGTATATTATATGCCACATGCTAGCTATATAGCATGCAGTACTAATATACATGCACAGACACCATAACTATATACTACATAATAGCGGTATAATATGCAGTTCTAATAGTCTACTGTATTATATATTATAGTAGACTATATTAGTACTGCATATTACAGTATATGCTCATAGTATAGTATTGGATACCGGATGTAATTAGTACATAGTATAGTTATGTCGTCGTACACGAACGAGGCTAATCTAATTAGCAAGACATACACGAAAAGGAAAACCTTCCAGGATGAGGATTTGCCATTGTCTTCAGGAACGGATTTCTTTTCACTTCTCAGATTTCTAAGAAACATCCCTGGAAGTGGCCAAAAAGTTAGGTGGTTTTTTTTAATCCATTCATTCGAGATTCGCCTTCAGTGACGTCATGTGATCATTAAGCACCTAGGGGCGTGGCTTCTGGCGCCCATTCATTTCAGAGGGTCGGGGATGGTCATTTATTATCGGCCGAAGCGACCCGTTTCCATTCATTTCCACTCGAAGGTCTGTCTCTCTTTTTCTGTCTCTCTTTCCTAAGATACCTAGGTTGATCTTGGTTTCTTTATTAAAAACGTTTGCCAACTCCCCGTCGGGGAATCGAACCCCGGTCTCCCGCGTGACAGGCGGGGATACTTACCACTATACTAACGAGGAGAACGCTGGAAAACGTCCTCCGCCTGCCTCCTTTCAAGACGCCCGGAAGAGACATGAATAAATAGACTTATTCATCATCATCATTATTATCATCATCATTGTCAAAATATCTTCTAGGGAGATCTTGAGCAACAGCAAGAAAGATATTGTCTTTTTTGATTGTCTTCTCTATTTTCCTCTTCAAGCCTGGATTTCCCATCAAAATACTGATTTTCCAAAAATTGTTTGGGGTTTGCCTTCAAATAAAGAGATGTATTTATTTTTTTTCTTCTGTGAGCAGCAAGGAAATCTCCAGAGCTGTTTAGGCCCCTCTGGGTTAAAATGCCATGAGATCTGGTGTCTTGCGTAGTCCCAGTAGACGAAGTGCTTAAAATTGGATTATTGGTGGGTTTTTTTTTAAGTTTGAATTGGTTTATTATTATTTATTATAAATATGGTTTATTATTTTTCAGGGCACCTCAAGAAGAATAAATCCTCAGGGTTTGATGCTGTCTTTTAAAACCATAGTAAAATCATCTGAATGTTTATTTTTAAAGTTGCCTTTCCCAAGTCACCAGACCAATTCTGTGTCTAATCAGATTGGGCCAAATCTGGTAAATTCTATTTTGTTTCGGCTTTCTAATTTCCTCGAATTACAACAGCTCATTTAGTGACCTTTCAAACTTACAGCAGCACTCAAAAAAAGAGACTAATCACTATTTATTATTATTATTATTATTATTATTATTATTATTATTATTATTATTATTATTATTATTATTATTATTATGCACTCAAGCACAGCCCCACTCCTGTGCTCATGCGATTAAAATTCAGACGCTTGACAAGTGTCTTCTCTTTACGACGGTCGTGGCGTCCCGGGAGGTCACGTGATTCCCCTTTTGCAAACCTTCTGACAAGCAAAGTCAAATGGGGAAGCTGGATTTGCTTAACAACGACCAATTTAACAACTGCAGTGATTCACTTAACAACCGTGGCACCAAAGGTTGAAAAACGGGGAGAAACTCAACAGAATAACAGAGTTGGAAGGGAAGGGACCTTGGAGGTCTTCTAGTCCAACCCCCTGCTCAGGCAGATAGGAAACCCTATATACAATGTTTCATGTAACAGATGTTTCACTTAGCAACAGAATTTTTAATAATAATAATCTTTATTGTCATTGTACTTAAAATACAACAAAATTGGTTTTAGGCTCAATTAATAATAATAATCTTTATTGTCATTGTACTAAAATTACAATGAAATTGTGGTCGTAACTCAAGATTTACTGTCATAGCAATATAATAATCTATAAATATAAAAATGGCTATGTGTATGGAGCAATTGTAACCAAACTTGGTACACAGATGACTTCCTCTCTGGAAACAAAGACACGCCTAAAACCCCTCAGGGTGTGTGTTCTGTTAAGATACAGCCTGTTGTGCCTTAAAATGCCTTCTACTGTACTGAGTTCAGCTTCACAGTACTCCCCAAGGGGGCTCCCTCTGGTAAGGGGGAAAAATGCAACATTAGAAATTACATTTCCACCCCTATAAACAAAACTAAGTAGCGATATAAAACCCGGTCTATTTTCCAGGAGACTTCAGAACAAAAATTCCTGTTCTAAGGAGGCTGAAACATTGTTATTCTCAAGACCATGTCAACTGTATCCTCTTTTTTTTCCAGTCACTATCCAACTCTTGTTGGAAACAGTGTTGGTCTGTTTAGAATAAAGGTATTCGGGGCTAAGGGCTTACGCCAAAATTACCCTACTTCTGCAAAAATGTTTCCTTTGCAATAAATATAGACTTGACCCCAGGACTGATAGACTGATCTCCTTCATGTCTGCTAACTTGAATCGAACAGAAAGGGACCTTGGAGGTCTTGTAGTCCACCCCACTGCTCAAGCAGGAGATCCGATATACCATTTCAGATAAATGACCGTCTTCTAGTCTCCGGTGGCGGAGTGCCCACAACTTCTGGTGGCAAGCTGTTCCACTGGTTAATTGTCCTCACTGTTAGGATATTTCTCCTTAATCCCGTGTTGCTTCGCTCCTCGATTAGTTTCCATCTGTTGTTTCTCGTCCTGCCTTCTGGTGCTTTGGAAAATAAGTTGACCCCTCTCCTCTGCTTTGGGACAGCCTCTCGAATACTGGAAGACTGATATCCTGTGTCCCCTGCCTAGTCCTTCTTTTTCCTAGAAACCCAAATCCTGCAACCGTTCTTCATATATTTCAGTCTCCAGACCTTTAATCATCTCAGTTGCTCTTCTCTGTGCTTTTTCCCAAAGTCTCAATATCTTTTTTTTCAATATGATGGAAAAAAACCAGATGCTGGATTCCACAGGTGGCCTTACTAAGGCTTTACAAAGCACCTGATTTTGATTCTCTGCCTCTGTTTATACAACCCAGGATCGTGTTAGCATTTTTTGGCTGCTGGCTCATATTCAAGCGACTACCAAGTATCATCAAAGCCTGTAGGAGATACGAGCCAGAATTTTTTTCTTTCCTCTCCTCTAGGACGGGGACCATTCAGACAACCGTCTTCATCACCTACTGGTACTAAGAGCCGCGGGAAAGAGCATCTGTCTTTTCGAAAGAAAAACAAAAGTTTGCCATTTTGCCATCAGACAAAAAAGCAATCATCTTCCCCCCCCCCTTCTTTTATGCTCCGATCGTTTCAACATCAGGACCCTGAAAACACCCATCCTCCCCGTCGATTCCCCCGGAAATCAGAAGGAGATTGGCTTCGGACGTTGAATTCAACGCGTGCTTGAAAATCTCAAACTCGCCAAAGTTTTTTTTTAAAAGGAGCGTTGCTAAGGCCAAAGCCGCTTCCACAACGGACCAATCAGAGCGCGACCTCTGCTATAAATACCAGGCGCCGCGACGCCGCAGCTTCAGTCGCGGTTCGACGGGCGAGGGTGAAGGTCGCGTTTTTGGGATGGCTGAGGTAGCGCCGGCTCCGGCGAAGAAAGCGACGGGCGCTGCGAAGGCGGCGCGGAAGGCGGCCGGCCCCAGCGTGACGGAGCTGCTGATGCAGGCGGTGACGGCCTCCAAGGAGCGCGGCGGCATCTCCTTGGCCGCGCTGAAGAAGTCCCTGGCGGCGTCGGGTTACGACGTGGAGAAGAACAACAGCCGCGTCAAGTTGGGCTTGAAGAGCCTGGTGACCAAGGGGACGCTGCTGCAGACGAAGGGCACGGGAGCCTCGGGCTCCTTCAAGCTCAACAAGAAGCAGGCCGACCCCAAGGACAAGGCGGCCCGCAAGAAGCAGCAGCCGCCGGCGGGAACCAAAACCGCCAAGAAGCCCAGCGGCGCCGCCGCCAAGAAGGCGAAAAAGACTCCGGTTGCCGCCGGGGCGAAGAAACCCGTTAAAAAGGTGGTCAAGAAACCCGCCTCAGTGGTGGCCAAAAAGCCCAAAGCAAAGGCAAAAAGTCCCGCTAAGCCCCTGAAGGCGAAGGCAAAAGCGAAGCCGAAGGCCGCCACGAAGGTCAAAGCCGCCCCTAAAAAGAAGTGAAACCTTTGCGGCGGTTTCGCTTCCAACCCAACGGCTCTTTTAAGAGCCACCCAAATAGTCTTGGAAAAGAGTTGAGGCCCTTGCGGACCGGTGGGAAGACTGCTTACCCCCGTCGTTTTCTTTTTGGAGGGGAATACAGCCGGACGGAAGCAACGGCAAGGTAGCGTGGCCGAGCGGTCTAAGGCGCTGGATTAAGGCTCCAGTCTCTTCGGGGGCGTGGGTTCGAATCCCACCGCTGCCAGGAATCCTTTTTACTTATTTTGATCTTTCCCCGCACGCATTTTCCCTTCACTTTTGATTGGTGAACTAACCCAATAGGGCTTTCTCGGAGAATAAAAGTCAAGTGCATTACTGTACATCTTAAACTCGAGAAAGGAGAAACCCCCGTTATTTTCAGGACAGCACCAAACTCGAGAGAGTCTTAATCCCAAAGCAATCGCGTGTTAGGAAGTCCCTCTTCTCTCAACTTCCAACCCAAAGCAAAATGCAACGGTCGTTCTGACGTGCCCGACGAGGATGGGATTCGAACCCACGCGTGCAGAGCACAATGGATTAGCAGTCCATCGCCTTAACCACTCGGCCACCTCGTCGCCTGCGAGTCGGAGCCTTGCAGTTTTCTCCAGCCTCACATTAACACGTGTAAAAGGTGGGGGGGAGAGGAAACCACATTCCCTCTTGATGTGTATTAAACGTGTATTAAAATGGAACGGTTGCCTGCTGTTTCTAAATCTCTCTCCGTATCTTTTTCCACCCAGTAGTATTTGGTTTTAAAGCTGTCCTGCCTGCTTATATTTTAATTATACTATTTCTGTACTTCTGGGCACCTCCACCACATGTGAGACATACCTTCCCTGCTTCTGTTTTACATTGCCAACGTTCCTGCTGATCTATCGGGAAAACGTTTTTGCAAATCTTGCTGGGGGTGTAAATGCCAATGCTAGAACATTTTATATACATTTTCTTTGTATGCTGCCGACGTACAAAGACGTTAATTGTTTCAACTCCTACCTACCCTCAAAAACGACGCTACCAAGCACTGCACACCAACAACTAGACACAAGGAGAGTTTCCCCCCCAAATGCCATCAGTCTGCTAAAATAATTCACTATTGTCAAATAATTCACCAAGTCTGCATTAATATTACTATTAGTCTTCTCATCGTTGCTATCACCCCATCGTTGCTATCACTCCATGGCTCGGGATCTAGTTATTTGCGAGACCGTCTCCTGCCCCATACATCCCTTGGACCGATACGCTCCCACAGGGAGGGCCTTCTCAGGGTGCCGTCGGCCGGACAATGCCGGCTAGCGACACCCAGGGGAAGAGCCTTCTCTGTGGCGGGCCCCGCCCTTTGGAACGACCTACCCCCTGAACTTCGCACCATCTCCGACCTCTGCCTCTTCTGCCAGTGTCTAAAGACACATTTCTTTCATCAAGCCGGCCTAGTGGTTATTTAGTACTAGTACTATTTTAGATAGCTTCTATTTTAGGGGGATTTTAATTTGGTTTTAGTGCAGGATGGGTATTTAATAAGTTTTGAAATTTTATATTTGTTTTTGTATGTATTTAAAATTTCTGTGCGCCGCCCTGGGTCCTCTTTGGAGAAGGGCGGGATATAAATCTAATAAATAAAATAATAATAATCTCTTCCCACTTAGGACTGCAGGACGGTCACTTTGTGGCTTGTATCCTTATGATTTATATTGATATTGATTGTTCCCTGATTGCTTATTTGTACCCTGTGGCTATAGTTAATGTTGTACCGTATGATTCTTGATGAATATATCTTGTCTTTTTATGTACACTTGGGAGCATCTGCACCAAAGACCATCACTCTTGGCCAATACATTATTCTATTCTACTCTATTCCATTCCACTCCACATTCTATTCTATTCCATTCCACATTCTATTCTATTCCACATTCTGTTCTATTCCCATTCCATTCCACATTCTATTCTATTCTATTCTGTTCTATTCCACATTCCAGTCTATTCCATTCCACATACTATTCTATTCTATTCCACATTCTATTCTATTCCATTCCACATTCTATTCTATTCTATTCCACATTCTATTCCATTCCATTCCACATTCTATTCTATTCTATTCTATTCCACATTCTGTTCTATTCCCATTCCATTCCACATTCTATTCTATTCTATTCTATTCCACATTCTAGTCTATTCCATTCCACATTCTATTCTATTCTATTCCACATTCTATTCCATTCCATTCCACATTCTGTTCTATTCCCATTCCATTCCACATTCTATTCTATTCTATTCTATTCTGTTCTATTCCACATTCTAGTCTATTCCATTCCACATACTATTCTATTCTATTCTGTTCCCATTCCATTCCACATTCTATTCTATTCTATTCCACATTCTAGTCTATTCCATTCCACATTCTATTCTATTCTATTCCACATTCTATTCTATTCCTTTCCACATACTATTCTATTCTATTCTGTTCCCATTCCATTCCACATTCTATTCTATTCTATTCTATTCCACATTCTAGTCTATTCCATTCCACATACTATTCTATTCTATTCTGTTCCCATTCCATTCCACATTCTATTCTATTCTATTCTATTCCACATTCTAGTCTATTCCATTCCACATACTATTCTATTCTGTTCCCATTCCATTCCACATTCTATTCTATTCTATTCTATTCCACATTCTAGTCTATTCCATTCCACATACTATTCTATTCTATTCTGTTCCCATTCCATTCCACATTCTATTCTATTCTATTCCACATTCTAGTCTATTCCATTCCACATTCTATTCTATTCTGTTCTATTCTATTCCACATTCTAGTCTATTACATTCCACATACTATTCTATTCTATTCCCATTCAACATTCTGTTTCTATTCTATTCTGTTCCATTCCACATTCCATTCCATTCTATTTTATCCTATTCTACAAAGTGGCTAGAGGACATAACCAAACAACAAATAAGAATTAAAACCAGAGCTATTTTTGTTAGGCATACTAACAAGAAATTATATATATATATTTAAAAATCCAATATATAATGCTACACATAATAACAGCGGCCAGAATTCTTTACGCACAAAAACTTGGAAAAATGAAAATATACCTCTTGATGGAATGGTGATAAAGAAAGTGCTAGAATGTGCTGAGATGGATAGATTTGTATTACAATACAATACAATACAATACAATACAATACAATACAATACAATACAATACAATACAATACATATAAGAAGCAAATTTCCAATCTTTGGATGTGGAGAAAAGAAAGAAAAGTTGACAGAAGATCCTCAAAGAGCTTTTTAAACAAATCTTATTTGGGAAAACCGACTTTTCAGCCAGAAAAGCAGATTTAATAATAAAAAATTTAAAAAAAACAGTGTTGCATTGGCCGGGAATCGAACCCGGGCCTCCCGCGTGGCAGGCGAGAATTCTACCACTGAACCACCAATGCTCTGATGGGAGACAGCGCTTCTCCCATCCTCTCCTGTTAATCCTAAAGTTGGGGTTACTTTTGTTCCCTCCCCAAAACTCTCTTTATATTCTTTTTTTCCTCTTCCTCCCCATCCTGGCCAATGATCTCTTCTCCAACTCCCAGCCTGCCTCTAATTGCAGCGTTTCTCAAACTGGGGGAGGCCCTTTAAAGAAGGGTGAACTTCAACTCCCAGAATTCTCCAGCACCAAAAAAAAAGGCAATGCAAAGAAGCCAAGCCCCCTGGGGAATTCTGGGAGTTGAAGTCCCTCCCTCTTAAAGGGGCCAAGCTTAATTTTTAAAAAAATCTTGCCTGAAAGTGGACCTAGGCTTGGAAGGGGGGGGGGGGGGGGCTTCTTTGCAATGCTTGCAGCGGGTGACCAAAGACCCTCCCCGTTGGCTGTCTGGGCGCAAAACGGATCTTCCCTTGTCAAAAGAAATAAAAATTTTTTAAAAAAAGGAGGTTCCACCGAGATTTGAACTCGGATCGCTGGATTCAAAGTCCAGAGTGCTAACCATTACACCATGGAACCGGCGACGCTTCCGCTCTCTCCTCCGCCTCTCTTGTCTGCCGTTCCGAGCTGATTTTTTTTTGCCTCCTGACCTTCGTGTCTCACGTTCTCACGGCCTCCGGGAACACGGGGATGGGAAAGAAGCAGGCAGAGCTGGAGGCTCCCGTCAGCCCTTTGGGTCTTGGTTCTCGGCCCCAAAAGGAAGGCCGGCTGGTCCCCAGGGAGCTGATGAGCGGTGGGGAGAGGAGACCACCTGGAGATCATTAGATATTGTGTTGTGTTGGGCTATATTATTACATTACATTACCTTACTTTGTTTTCTTAATTGTATTGTATTGTAATGCATTGTATTGTATTGTTGTTATTATATTACTTTGCTTTATTAATTATATTTTATTTTATTGTATTGTATTGTGTTGTTATGTTATGCCATTGCATTGCATTACATTACTTTGTTTTATTAATTATATTTTATTGAATGTTATTGTATTGTTTTGTTTTGTTTTGTTAGGTTATGTTATTACATTACATTAATTTGTACATTGTCATTACATTACTTTGTTTTATTAATTGTATTGTATTGTTATGTTATGTTATTACATTACATTAATTTGTTTTATTATATTGTATTGTATTGTATTGTTATGTTATTACATTACATTAATTTGTTTTATTAATTGCATTGTATTGTATTGTATTGTTATGTTATTACATTACATTAATTTGTTTTATTATATTGTATTGTATTGTATTGTTATGTTATTACATTACATTAATTTGTTTTATTATATTATATTGTATTGTATTGTTATGTTATTACATTACATTAATTTGTTTTATTATATTATATTGTATTGTATTGTTATGTTATTACATTACATTAATTTGTTTTATTATATTATATTGTATTGTATTGTTATGTTATTACATTACATTAATTTGTTTTATTAATTGTATTGTATTGTATTGTTATGTTATTACATTACATTAATTTGTTTTATTATATTATATTGTATTGTATTGTTATGTTATTACATTACATTAATTTGTTTTATTAATTGTATTGTATTGTATTGTTATGTTATTACATTATATTAATTTGTTTTATTATATTATATTGTATTGTATTGTTATGTTATTACATTACATTAATTTGTTTTATTATATTGTATTGTATTGTATTGTTATGTTATTACATTACATTAATTTGTTTTATTATATTATATTGTATTGTATTGTTATGTTATTACATTACATTAATTTGTTTTATTATATTATATTGTATTGTTGTATTACATTACATTAATTTGTTTTATAATAATAACAACAACAACAACAATAATAATAATAATAATAATAATAATAATAATAATAATAATAATAATAATAATAATAATAATAATAATAATAATAATAATAATAATAATAATAATAAATTTAATTTATAGACCGCTCCCTCTCCCCGGGGGGACTCGGAGCGGTGCACAGGGAAATTAAAAATACAATTAATATACATAAATACTTAAAAGACAAATTAAACAATTATCCCTGCGCTAAAATTCCCAATTTAAATTTACTAAAATCCCATGATAAAAAGACTACCCTAGGCCGGCCAAGCAGAAAAGGTGTGTTTTTAATTTTAGACGGAAGGAGCGGAGGTCCGTGGTTGTTCTAATGTCGTGGGGAATTATATTATATTGTATTGTATTGTTCTCAGAAAACCCATCTGAGAGATCATCCGTGGTTTTGGGGTGGGATATCATCTGTACGCTGATGATACTCAGCTGTACATATCCACCCCAACGATGCCGTTGAGGTGGTGTCCCGGTGTTTGGAAGCCATACGGATCTGGATGGGTAGTAACAAACTCAAGCTCAACCCTGCCAAGACTGAGTGGCTGTGGTTTCCGGCACCCCGGTTCAGCCAGATTACTCCAACTCTGGCCATTGGGGGCGAAACACTGGCCCCCGTGGAGAGGGCATGCAATTTGGGTGTCCTCCTGGATTCCCGGCTGTCCATGGAAGACCATGTGGCAGCCATGGCCAGGGGGGCGTTTTACCAGGTACGCCTGATGCGCCAATTGCGCCCCTCGGGCTGCCCTTCGCACAGTCACTCAGGCCCTCGTGACATCCCGACTCGACTACTGCAACGCTCTCTACATGGGGCTTCCCTTGAGGTGCACTCGAAAGCTACAGTTAGTGCAGAATGCAGCCGCGCGGGTGATTACGGGAGCCTCTAGATGCTCCCACATAACACCGATCCTGCACGAGCTGCACTGGCTTCCTGTGGTCTTTCGGGTGCGCTTCAAGGTTTTGACGACCATCTTCAAAGCGCTCCATGGCTCGGGACCTAGTTATATGCGAGACCGTCTCCTGCCCCATACATCCCTTAGACCGATCCGCTCCCACAGAGAGGGCCTTCTCAGGGTGCCGTCGGCCGGACAATGCCGACTGGCGACACCCAGGGGAAGGGCCTTCTCTGGGGCGGGCCCTGCCCTGTGGAACGACCTACCCCCTGAATTACGCACCATCACTGACCTCCGCCTCTTCCGCCAGTGTTTAAAAACACATCTCTTTCATCAAGCCGGCCTAACATAACCTCTGCTGGGACTATGTAGATAGTTTTAATTGGGGATTTTATTTGGTTTTAGCGCAGGACGAAATATTTAATAGGTTTTTAAATTTTTGTATTTTTGTATTTTGTATGTATTTTAAACTCCTGTGCACCGCCCTTGGTCCTTTTGGAGAAGGGCGGGATACAAATCAAATTAATATAATATAATATAATATAATATAATATAATATAATATAATATAATATAATATAATATAATATAATATAATATAATATAATATAATATAATATAATAATATAATATAATATAATATAATATAATATAATATAATATATAATATAATAATATAATATAATATAATATAATATAATATAATATAATATAATATAATATAATATAATATAATATAATAAAATATTGTTATGTTATTACATTACATTACTTTGTTTAATTAATTGTATTGTCTTGTATTGTTATGTTATGTTATTACATTACATTAATTTGTTTTATTATATTATATTGTATTGTATTGTATTGTTATGTTATTACATTACATTAATTTGTTTTATTATATTATATTGTATTGTATTGCTATGTTATTACATTACATTAATTTGTTTTATTATATTATATTGTATTGTTATGTTATTACATTACATTAATTTGTTTTATTATATTATATTGTATTGTATTGTTATGTTATTACATTACATTAATTTGTTTTATTAATTGTATTGTACTGTAACGTGTCATTGCATTGCATTACTTTATTGTATGTATTGTAATGTTGTTATGTTATGTGTTATGTCATGTCATGTTATGTTATGTTTTGTTATGTTTTGTTATATGTTATGTTTTGTTATATCTCACTCTTTTGCGGCTAAAAAAGGGAGGAATTTAGGATTGGGGGTGGGAACTGGAGAAATTTCTGGTTAACATACAAGCACAGATTTTTCTTTCTTTCTTTTTAAACATAGACAGATGTAGTTAGCCCTTATCCCTTTCCGAAAAATAAGAGATTTAGCAGGAAAAAGGGCTGGGATAAACAGGAATATTCCATTTTTTTTTTTTGCAACTTTCTTATCCTAAATCCAAGAGCAGCACCAGCACAAGCTGGGTTTGATTCCTGTTAGGATGGTTGGGAGCGCCTGGGGGGGTTGGGGGGGGGGGGCTTAGACTGAGGGTACAGAGGCAACCAGTTGAACTTTTATAATTATGGTGCAAATACACAATCAGCTCACCTCGTGGGGAGGCAAGCTATTTAGGAAGGCACAATTCTTCTCGTCCTTCGAAAGCAGGGCATGCCTCTTCAGGATTCAGAGTGCACATAGTCCTCGATTTACGACTCAAAATTTATTTGTTAAGTGATACATTTGTTTTTGCAACTTTCCTTGACGTCGTGGTTAAGTGAAGCACGGTAGCTGTTGGTCAAATATATAGTTTTCTTGGACTTCAGCAAGGCATTTGACAAGGTAGACCATAACCTACTCCTAGATAAAGCAGAAGAAGGTGGGTTAGACAACATCACCACCAGATGGATCCGTAACTGGCTGACCAACCGCACTCAACGTGTAGTCCTCAATGGAACTGCATCTACATGGAAGGAAGTATGCAGTGGAGTAACTCCAAGGCTCTGTTTTAGGTCCAGGACTCTTCAACATCATCCATGATTTGGATGAGGGGATAAATGGGGAACTCATCAAATTTGCAGACGACACCAAGATGGGAGGAATAGCCAACCCTCCAGAAGATAGGCTGAAGATACAGAAGGGCAAACTTGAATATTGGGCACTATCTAATAAAATGAAATTCAAGGGCTAGAGGAAGGTTCTACATTTAGGCAGGAAAAACCAAAATGCACAGGTACAGGATAGGTGGGACCTTGCTCAATAGTAGCAACTGTGAAAGGGATCTTGGAGTCCTGGTGGACAACCATTTAAATAGGAGCCAGCCATGGGCAGCAGCTGCCAAAAAAAGCCAACACAGTTCTAGGCTGCATCAACAGAGGGAGAGAATCAAGATCACGTGAAGTGTTAATGCCACTTTATAAGGCCTTGATAAGGCCACACTTGGAATACGGCATTCAGTTTTGGTCGCCACGATGTAGAAAAGATGTGGAGACTCTGGAAAGAGTGCAGAGAAGAGCAACCAAGAGGATGAGGGGACTGGAGACTAAAACATATGAAGAACGGTTGCAGGAACTGGGTAGGTCTAGTTTAATGAAAAGAAGGATTAGGGGAGACAGAATAGCAGTATTCCGATATTTCAGGGGTTGCCCCAAAGAAGAGGGAATCAAGCTATTCTCCAAGGCATCTGAGGGTAGAACAAGAAGCAATGGGTGGAAACTAATCCAGGAGAGAAGCAACTTAGAACTAAGGAGGAATTTCCTGACAGTGAGAACAATGAACCAGTGGAACAGAAGTTGCCTCCAGAAGTTCTGAATGCCCCAACACTGAAAGTCTTCAAGAAGAGGTTGGATAGCCATTTGTCTGAAACGGTATAGGGCTTCCTGCCTAGGCAGGGGGTTGGACTAGATGACCTCCAAGGTCCCTTCCAACTCTGCTATTGTATTAAACTGTTGTTAAGCAATTTAGAATGAATGAGCTTGGGAGGGACCTTGGAGGTCTTCTAGTCCAGCCCCCTGCTGAAGCTGGACACCCTAGACCAGGGATGGCGAGCTTTTTCAGCACGGAGTGGCCAAACCAGAACATGTGTGGTTGGAGCACTGGAAATCCAGACCAGCTGGACGGCGCACCTCTGCCTGGTTTTTGGGCCGTTTTGGGGGCTGTTTTCAGGCCATTTTTGGCTCAAAAACGGCCTGGTTTGGGGGGAGGAGGCGTTTCCAGGCTGTTTCCTGGCCCTCCAGCACCCGCGAAGACCAGCTTGCGGGAAACCAGAAGAGCAGGGGGGCCCAGTGTGCCAGAGAGGGTTTGGGGTGCCACCTGTGGCACGCATGCCATAGCTTCGCCATTGCGGCCCGACACCATCTCCGAGCAATGGTTGTCCAATCTCTTCTTAAAAACGCCTCCAGTGATGGAAGGGACCTTGGAGGTCTTCTAGTCCAGCCCCCTGCTCAAGCAGGCGACCCAATGCCATTTCAGATAAGTGACTGTCCGGTCCCTTCTTTCAAACTCCCAGTGTTGGAGAAGTCACAACTTCCGGTGGCCAGTTGTTCCACTGGTTCTCACCGTTAGGAAGTTACTCCTTAATTCCAGGTGGCTTCCCTCCTTGATGAGTTTCCGTCCACCGTTTCTCATCCTGGTGCTTTGGAGAATAAACTGACCACCCCCCTTCTTCTTGGGGCAGCCCCTCAAATACTGGAACGCTGCTATCATGTCACCCATAGTCCTTCTTTTCTCTAGACTAGCCAAAACCCAAATCCTGCAGCCGTTCTTCGTAGGTTTTAGTCTCTGGGCCTTTGATCCTCTTAATACAATACAATACAATAGCAGAGTTGGAAGGGACCTTGGAGGTCTTCTAGTCCAACCCCCTGCATGGGCAGGAACCTTATACCATTTCAGACAAATGGCTATCCAATATCTTCTTCAAGACTTCCAGGGTTGGGGCATTCAATAATACAATAGCAGAGTTGGAAGGGACCTTGGAGGTCTTCTAGTCCAACCCCCTGCGTGGGCAGGAACCTTATACCATTTCAGACAAATGGCTATCCAATATCTTCTTCAAGACTTCCAGGGTTGGGGCATTCAATAATACAATAGCAGAGTTGGAAGGGACCTTGGAGGTCATCTAGTCCAACCCCCTGCGTGGGCAGGAACCTTATACCATTTCAGACAAATGGCTATCCAACATCTTCTTCAATACTTCCAGGGTTGGGTCATTCAATAATACAATAGCAGAGTTGGAAGGAACCTTGGAGGTCATCTAGTCCAACCCCCTGCGTGGGCAGGAACCTTATACCATTTCAGACAAATGGCTATCCAACATCTTCTTCAAGACTTCCAGGGTTGGGGCATTCAATAATACAATAGCAGAGTTGGAAGGGACCTTGGAGGTCATCTAGTCCAACCCCCTGCGTGGGCAGGAACCTTATACCATTTCAGACAAATGGCTATCCAACATCTTCTTCAAGACTTCCAGGGTTGGGGCATTCAATAATACAATAGCAGAGTTGGAAGGGACCTTGGAGGTCATCTAGTCCAACCCCCTGCGTGGGCAGGAACCTTATACCATTTCAGACAAATGGCTATCTAACATCTTCTTAAAGACTTCCGGGGTTGGGGCATTCACAACTTCTGGAGGCAATTTCTGTTCCAGAGGTTAATTGTTCTAACTGTCAGGAAAACTGTCTTTGGTGACCAAAACTGGATTTCAAGGGTGGAATAAAATAAAAAGAAATGTGAATCTGGCTCTCCGGCTTTGCTTGTCCGAAGGTCGCAAAAGGGGATCAGGGACCTCCTGGGAGGCTGCGGCCGTCATAAGCCCGAGGGTCAGGCCTGTAGCCATCTTTCCTTATGGCTCTTCCATACGGCCCGCCCTTTCTAATATTCTACTATGCCTTTGCTAGGGTGGGAAAATGGGGAGGGGGGGATTGTAAGGAGTGAGAGGATAGGTAGCCAAAACAAAATTCCTTTCTAGAAAACCAAGGTCATCCGTTGTCTCTGCACCTGACCGGAAACTGGATGGGTGGAAGCTGCCAGCATGGCAGTGGGAGATTGGATCATTTTTTATTTATTTATTTATTGTTTCGATTTATATACCGCCCTATTTCACCTAAAAGGGACTCGGGGCGGTGCAAAGAAAGATAAAAACCCCACAGAATGCAAAATATAAAAAACGATTAAATTATTAGATCTGTGCTAAAATGTAATAAATAATTAAAACCAATAAATATCAAATTAAAATAATTCCCTAATCTATGTCTAAACGAAAGAAGTGTGCTTTTAACATCCGACGGAAGAGGCGTAGGTCCGTGATGGTGCGGATATCGGGAGGAAGGTCGTTCCAGAGTGTCGGACCCGCCACAGAGAAGGCTCTTCCCCTGGGAGTCGCCAGTCGGCATTGACCGGCTGACGGCACCCTGAGAAGGCCCACTCTGTGGGAGCGGACAGGCCGAAGGGAGGAATGTGGTAGGAGGCGGTCTCTCAAGTAACCAGGACCCGTGCCATGGAGCGCTTTGAAGATGGTTACTAGCACCTTGAAGCGCAGGCAGCCAGTGCAGCTCGCGCAGGAGAGGTGTTACATGGGAGTAATGAGAAACTCCCAGGATCCCCCGCGCGGCCGCATTCTGCACTAGCTGGAGCCTCCGGGTGCACCTCAAGGGGAGCCCCATGTAGAGGGCGTTGCAGTAGTCTAGGCAGGAAATAACGAGGGCTTGAGTGACCGTGCGTAGGGCATCTCGATCTAGAAAGGGGCGCAACTGGCGTATCAGGTAAACCTGATAGAAGGCCCCCCTGGCCACGGCCGTCACATGATCGTCTAAGGACAGCCGTGAGTCAAGGAGGACGCCCACGTTGCGGGCCCTTTCCGCGGGAGCCAATGACTCGCCCCCAATAGCCAACGATGGAGTTAGTTGGCTATATCGAAATGCCGGAAACCACAGCCACCAGGATCATGGCATGGACTTGTTGGTGCTGGGGGGGGGGGGGGGGGGGGAGAGATCTGGAACTTTCAACTAGGTGGGGAAAACCGGGAAGCTTTCAGATTCGGGTTTCCCCAGATGTGCCAACATGGCTCTCTTCATCAATGGGAACTTTGAGGAATGCTTTGCCTCGGATTCTGATTGACTTTTGGATGCTGTTTGGACTCCTGACATACGAGTTAGTTGCCAAGCCTCTGAATTTTGATCTCTGCCCCAGAGAGGAAGGGGAGTCAAGCTATTTTCCAAAGCCCCCCAAGGCCGGACAAGGAACGATGGATGGAAACTAACCAAGGAGAGAGATTCAACCTGGAAATAGATAGATAGATAGATAGATAGATAGATAGATAGATAGATAGATAGATAGATAGATAGATAGATAGATAGATAGATAGATAGATAGATAGATAGATAGATAGATAGATAGATTTTATTTTTCTATACCGCGTCCCCTCCCCAGGGGGACTCGGAGCGGTGCACAGGGAAAATTAAAACAACATAAAATATATACATAAATAAATACAATAAAAACAGATTAAATCAACTGTCCCTGCACTAAAATCCCCATTTTTAAAATTAACATTCCCTAACCCCTGAGGTAGAGACTAACCTAGGCCGGCCAAGCAGAAAAAGTGAGTTTTTAATTTCTGACGGAAGGAGCGGAGGTCCGTAATTGTTCTAATGTCGGGGGGAAGGTCGTTCCAGAGGGCTGGGCCCGCCACAGAGAAGGCCCTTCCCCTGGACGTCGCCCGCTGACAAAGTCTAGTGGACGGCACCCGGAGAAGTCCCTCTCTGTGGGAGCGAATCGGCCGGGAAGATGTATGGGGCAGAATCCGATCCCGCAGATAGCTAGGTCCCGAGCCATGGAGCGCTTTAAAGATGAGAACTAGCACCTTGAAGCGCACCCGAAAGACGACAGGTAGCCAGTGCAGCTCGCGCAGGAGCGGTGTTACATGGGTATACCTTGCGGTACCCATTATTGCTCGCGCGGCTGCATTCTGGACCAGCTGAAGTCTTCGGGTGCACCTCAAGGGGAGCCCCATGTAGAGAGAGTTACAATAGTCCAGTCGGGATGTCACGAGGGCATGAGTGACTGTGCGAAGGGCGTCCCGATCCAATAGGGGGCGCAACTGGCAAAATGAGGAGGCATTTTCCCGACAGGGAGAACAATCCATCCATGGAACAGAAGTTGCCTTCGGAAGTTGTGGGAGCTTCATTCCTGGAGGCTTTCAAGAAGAGACCGGATCGCCGCCCTCTTGTCAGAAAGGGCGTAGGGTCTCCTGCTTGGGTTGGACTAGATGACCTCCAAGGTCCCTTCCAACTCCGGCTAATCTGTTAACATAGGTTTCAAAACTGGTAGCTCATGAATGGCTCATTTGCAGTGGTATTGCTTTCCCAAAAAAAATAACTTCCTTATTATTAAAGATCCCCAGGAAAAGTTTTTATCAGGTTTTTTTTTAAAAAAACTGCGCTTTTCCTGCAGACGTCTCATTACCAAACTAGGTAACACCATCAGGGCACTGACGACGTTACCTAGTTGGGTCAGGAAACGTCGGCAAGAAAACCCATCTGAGAGAGCACCACGGGCCCTACGGTTCATCCCCACGTTTACGAAGGCTCTGTGATCCACTGTTATTCCTCGGCTTCACTTAGCGACCAAAGTTACAAAGGCGCTGAAAAGGAGTGAGGTGACCATTTTTTCACACAGCCGTTTGATCAGAAGTTGTGTTGTGGCCCCTTGGCTGACTCAGAGGAGAAGGCGCGGAAGTCAGGGTCAGCAACAAGGCGACCTGAGAGCTCTGAGGGGGAAGAAGGAGGAATGGAGGTGGCAGAGAGGGGGGACAGAGGAGCCTGGGCCGTCCGTCAGCCCCCAGATGGGGAGTCAACAGCCCCCAGGTCAGGAGGTGGCTGATGAGGAAGAGGAGGAACAGCTGGGTCCAGTGCCTGATGCGCAGAAGGCAGAGGAGAGGAGAGCAGGGGAAATCTATGGGCCGGTCCTCGGGACGGGAGAGCCACCGCAGCTAGCAAAGCCCCACCCTAGCTCTGGGGATCAAAGGCAGAGGGCAGAGATGAATAGGTGTACAGGAGACAGAGGGGAGAGGGGAGCAGGGAAAATCTATGGGCCGGTCCTCGGGACGGAAAAGCCACCGCTGCTAGCGAAGCCCCACCCTAGCTCTGGGGATCAAAGGCAGAGGGCAGAGATGAACAGGTGTGCAGAAGACAGAGGGGAGAGGAGAGCAGGGGAAATCTATGGGCCGGTCCTCGGGACGGAAAAGCCACCACTGCTAGCGAAGCCCCACCCTAGCTCTGGGGATCAAAGGCAGAGGGCAGAGATGAAAAGGTGTGCAGAAGACAGAGGGGAGAGGAGAGCAATGGAAATCTATGGGCCGGTCCTCGGGACAGAAAAGCCACCGCTGCTAGCGAAGCCCCACCCTAGCTCTGGGGATCAAAGGCAGGGGGCAGAGATGAATAGGTGTGCAGAAGACAGAGGGGAGAGGAGAGCAATGGAAATCTATGGGCCGGTCCTCGGGACAGAAAAGCCACCGCTGCTAGCGAAGCCCCACCCTAGCTCTGGGGATCAAAGGCAGGGGGCAGAGATGAATAGGTGTGCAGAAGACAGAGGGGAGAGGAGAGCAGGGGAAATCTATGGGCCGGTCCTCAGGACGGAAGAGCCACCGCTGCTAGCGAAGCCCCACCCTAGCTCTGGGGATCAAAGGCAGGGGGCAGAGATGAATAGGTGTGCAGAAGACAGAGGGGAGAGGAGAGCAGTGGAAATCTATGGGCCGGTCCTCGGGACGGAAGATCCACCGCTGCTAGCGAAGCCCCACCCTAGCTCTGGGGATAAAAGGCAGGGGGCAGAGATGAATAGGTGAGTGTAGACGACAGAGGGGAGAGGAGAGCAAACTGGATGGGGAGTAACAAGCTTCGGCTCAACCCGTCCAAGACCGAGTGGCTGTGGTTTCCGGCGTCCCGGTACAGCCAGCTGATTCCATCGCTGGCCATCGGGGGTGAGTCACTAGCCCCTGTGGAAAGGGCTCGCAACCTAGGCGTCCTCCTGGATTCACGGCTATCCTTGGATGACCATGTGACGGCCGTGACCAGGGGGGCCTTTTACCAGGTTTACCTGGTACGCCAGTTGCGCCCCTTTCTTGACCGGGATGCCCTTCGCACTGTCACTCAAGCCCTCGTTACGTCCCGCCTAGACTATTGTAATGCTCTCTACATGGGGCTCCCCTTGAGGTGCACCCGGAGGCTCCAGTTAGTGCAGAATGCGGCCGCGCGGGGGATTCTGGGAGCCTCACGGTGCTCCCATGTAACACCCCTCCTGCGCGAGCTGCACTGGCTGCCGGTGGCCTTCCGGGTGCGCTTCAAGGTGCTTGTCACCATCTTTAAATCGCTCCATGGCACGGGGCCTAGTTACTTGCGGGACTGTCTCCTGCCACACACCTCCCTTCGACCGATCCGCTCCCACAGGGAGGGCCTCCTCAGGGTGCCGTCTGGCGGTCAATGCCAGCTGGCGGTGCCCAGGGGAAAGGGCCTTCTCTGTGGCAGGTCCAGCCCTCTGGAACGACCTTCCCCCCCCGAACTTCGTACCATCACGGACCTTCGCCTCTTCCGCCGATCACTCAAGACGTACTTTTTCCATCAAGCCGGTCTAGCTTAGAGCCCAGACTTGACATAATTTTAGCAAGATTAGATAATGGTTTTTAAAATTTTATTAGCTTGAATATTTTAGCACAGGTCACTTCATCGTTTTTTAACGATTGTCATTGTATTTGTTGTTTGTTGGTGTTATTTTTTAAGTTCCTGTGCACCGCCCCGAGTCCATTTATTTTTATTTTTTTATTTTTCAAATTTATACCCCGCCCTTCTTTCTCCTTGTTAGGACCCATTTGGATGGAGATAGGAGCGGTATATAAATTGAATAAAATTGAAATTGAAAGCAGGGGAAATCTATGGGCCGGTCCTCAGGACGGAAGAGCCACTGCTGCTAGCGAAGCCCCACCCTAGCTCTGGGGATCAAAGGCAGGGGGCGGAGATGAACAGGTGTGCAGAAGACAGAGGGGAGAGGAGAGCAGGGGAAATCTATGGGCCGGTCCTCGGGAGGGAAGAGCCATTGCTGCTAGCGAAGCCCCACCCTAGCTCTGGGGATCAAAGGCAGGGGCCAGAGATGAATAGGTGTGCAGAAGACAGAGGAGAGCAGGGGAAATCTATGGGCCGGTCCTCGGGACGGAAGCCCCACCCTAAGCTGTGGGGATAAAACTTTTTGCTGGGGCTACTGGCCATCCTAGGGGTTGTGGAGTCCTCTTTGGCGACAAGCAAAATCAACACGGACACCGCGTTAGTAACTTAACTGCGGTGCTGCGGGTAACAACGGTGGCAAGAAAGGCCGTAATGTGAGGCAATGTTCACTCAACGTCTCTTGTTCAGCAGCAAAAACGTTGACCTCAATTGTGGCCGTACGTCGAGGGCTACCCGTACTTAACAATGGCCGATGGGGCATGCTCAAGCAGAAAAGAAACACGAGGTTACTCAGAAGGCAGCTGGTTCTCAGCGGAATCATCTTCTTTTAAAGATCCCATCATCCCTTGCGGTGGCTACTGAATGGAGCTGAGCATTTACTGGCCGGATGCTCCTCCCTGTCACCAGTGAGGAATTTAGTACAGCAGGTATATTCTCATTGTGCCCAGAGAGAGAAATAACTGCCACTACCTAGGATCGAACCTACAGCCTCCCGATCTTGAGGAGAGATCTCCAACTCTAGGCCAATGCACCACTCAGCATTCAGGCTTATATCATCATCATCATCAACAACCCCATAATCCCCTGCAGGGTGGAGTCTGGGCAACTGAATGCAGCTGACTATTTACTGGCCAGATGCCTTTCCCTGTTGCTAGTGCGGAGTTATATTCGGCAGATATATTCTTATTATGCCGATAGAGAAAAATATCTGCCTCTAACCTAGGATTGAACCTACAGACTCCCAAATTGTGAGGCGAGAGCACCACCTTAACTCTTAAATGAGAGAATATTATTATTTATTTTCAGCCCTTAAAAATCTAACACGTATCTAAAAAATTTCACACAGCAGCAATCTAATTGGTTCTCTGTCTGGATGATCTCTAGGTTGAGTCGAAGGGCAGAGAGGGATGACGTTAAGTCTCCTCCCCTTAAAAGGGACCCTTGAACAGGAGCTGTGATAATATTCTCTCATTTAAGAGTCCTGTAAATTGGCTGATGTATCAGGGATACCGGATAGCTCAAGGCATAGAGAGGCTTGCCTCATATGCTGGAGGTCACCAGTTCAAATCCCAGTAGGAGGAGTATGGCCACCTGAAGAAGGCTAATAAGCCTGAAATGGATCCATCCTGGTCTCTTTATTTTCAGCCCTTAAAAATCTAACATATATATATATATATATATTAATTAAAGATGGAAACTTATCCAAACCAGGGCCCCGATTATAAAACAACCCAACCCACGGAAGAGAAGGCAACGTGGTTGAAGCGGTGGGGAGGTTAGGAGGATTAAAAGATTAATTGCAAGTTTCAAGTCCAGGGGGGGAAAAACCCCAGTGGTGATTTGCTCAGTGGATTTGCAAGAAGCCTTCTGACTCTCCTCCTCCTTTGGATGGAGATCAAAGGCCAAACTCGGGAAGGGCAGCCACCTGTTCTCCAGGTGAATCCTCTCTTGAGGTGAGGATCTACCCGCCTCCCTCCCCTTAACGCTTTAATGAGAAGGAAAAAAAAGGGACAGATTGTAATTGTACAGTTGTAATTATCTTCTCTTTAAAAAACAAACAAACTACCAACTCTTCGAGTAGAATAGGCGAGGCGAAGGAAGGTTCCTGCTTTGGAAGAGAACAGAACCGGATTCGCCCTTTTACAAAGGAACAGGTGTTCGGGGCAGGCGGTGTGCCCGGAGCCTTCCTCGTGGGCCTCCGCTATCCCGAAATAATTTTGGAACTAAAGAGGTGAACTGTGCACCTCCGGAGGCAGATGGTTGCTCCTCTTCCAATAATCGAGATATAAAAATGGCTTTGTGTGTGTGTGCGGGTGGGTGGGTTCCAGCGTAACTCTGGAACGCCTGGAGCAATTTCAACCCAATGTGGTAACACAGATGACTTACTCTCTGGAAACAAATACGGTGGGAGTAAGACACTCCTAAAACACCCTGGGGGGGGGGGGGGGGATTCTGTTAAGGTACAGCCTGTTGTGCCGTAAAATGGCTTCTACTATACTGCTGTAAAATGGCTTCTAATGTACAGGGTAGTGGAATTGCCATGGTAAGGGCTTCACAGTACTCCACAAGGGGACCCCCTCTGGTAACGGGGGAGGGGGGGGGATCCAACATTAGAAATTACATTTGGTCCGGATATTTTCCCCTCTATAAATAAATACCCAGGTAGCGCCGGATTATTGGCTAGTTGAGGATGAAGAAAGGAAGGAAGGAAGGAAGGAAGGAAGGAAGGAAGGAAGAAAGAAAGAAAGAAAGAAAGAAAGAAAGAAAGAAAGAAAGAAAGAAAGAAAGAAAGAAAGAAAGAAAGAAAGAAAGAAAGAAAGAAAGAAAGAAAGAAAGAAAGAAAGATGCAGTTCCACTGGGACACCCAGCCACCATTGGCCATCCCTCTTTCATTCTGGATCAGGGATGAGTTGAAAAATCAGTCTGCGTGCCCCGATTTTTTTGGTCCACAGGATGAAGCAAAAGGGAAATGCAGCCCTTGCACAATGCGTCCGATCAGAAAGGAATTCTTCTCTGCTCCCCGCCCCACCAAAGACGCTATTTGGGGCCTTCGGCAAGATCTTAAAAAACACAGAATAAAAGAAAGTGCTTCGCCACAAAGCACAGAATTACAAAAAAAAAGAAAAGAAATTAAAAACATCGGAATCGGCTGGCGGCCGGCAAGGCGATCGTCGGGAAGGGCCGTTTAGTGAACCGTTCTCTCCTTCTGCCTGTGGTAATCTGGAAGAAAAGAGGCAGAAATGAAGGCCAGACTCTCAAAAGAGGCAGAATGAAAAACCCAACAGCCACCTACGGAGGGACAAAAGTCAGTGTGAACTCCACAAGAGGTGGATGATGACAAAAAGGACCCCTTTTTCGTTATTGGTACCAACAACTGGCATTCCACAGTGGGCACAGAGGTTCTCTTTCCCCCACCCGAGCCTGGCAGAGACTCTGACAATTTTCCTAGAACAATCCTCGAAAATGCTAGTCCTATAAACCTTCTCTGAGAGATGAATATCCAATAGATTCCTGTTTTCCTCGCTGGGCCTCACGGAGCCTTGGTTTTTCATCTTCTGAAGAGGAGAACATTCCAGAATAATATAGAATAGAATAGAATAGAATAGATAGAATAGCAAAAGCAATAGAATAGGAGAATAGAATGGAATAGAATACAATACAATAGGAAAATAGAATAGTAATAGAATAGAATAGGAGAATAGAATGGAATACAATAGGAAAATAGAATAGCAATAGAATAGAATGGACTAAAATAGAACAGAATAGAATACAATAGGAAAATAGAATAGCAATAGTATAGCAATAGAATAGGAGAATAGAATGGAGTGGAATAGAACAGAATACAATAGGAAAATAGAATAGCAATAGTATAGCAATAGAATAGGAGAATAGAATGGAGTGGAATAGAACAGAATACAATAGGAAAATGGAATAGCAATAGAATAGAATGGAATAAAATAGAACAGAATAGAATACAATAGGAAAATAGAATAGCAATAGAATAGAATAGGAAAATAGAATGGAATATAATATAATACAATAGGAAAATAGAATAACAATAGAATAGGAGAATAGAATGGAATAGAACAGAACAGAATACAATAGGAAAATAGAATAGCAATAAAATAGAATAGGAAAATAGAATAGCACAAGAATAGAATAATAGAATAGAACAGAACAGAATAGAATAGGAAAATAGAATAGCAATAGAACAGAATAGGAGAATAGAATAGCAAAAGAATAGAATAATAGACTAGAACAGAACAGAATAGAATTGAATAGGAAAATAGAATAGCAATAAAATAGAATAGGAAAATAGAATAGCAAAAGAATAGAATAATAGAATAGAACAGAACAGAATAGAATTGAATAGGAAAATAGAATAGCAATAGAATAGAATAGGAGAATAGAATAGCAAAAGAATAGAATAATAGACTAGAACAGAACAGAATAGAATAGGAAAATAGAATAGCAATAGAACAGAATAGGAGAATAGAATAGAATAATAGAATGGAATATAATACAATACAATAGGAAAATAGAATAGCAATAGAATAGAATAGCAATAGAATAGAATAACAGAGTTGGAAGGGACCTTGGAGGTCTTCTAGTCCAACCCCCTGCTCAGGCAGGAAACCCTACACCACTTCAGACAAACGGTTGCCCAACCTCTTCTTAAACACTTCCAGTATTGGAGCACTCACAACTTCTGGTGGCAAGCTGTTCCAGTGGTTAATTGTTCTAACTGTCAGGAAATTTCTCCTTCGTTCTAAGTTGCTTCTCTCCTTGATTAGAAATAGCAATAGCACTTAGACTTATATATCGCTTCATAGTGCTTTCACAGCCCCCTCTAAGCGGTTTACAGAGTCAGCAAATTGCTCCCCAACAATCTTGGGTCCTCATTTTACCCACCTCGGAAGGACGGAAGGCTGAGTCAACCTTGAGCCTGGTGAGATTCCAACTGCCAAATTGCGGGCAGCCGGCAGGTACTGCACTCTAACCACTGCGCCACCGATTCACATCACAAATGACGTGAGCCTGTGAATCACCCAGGATACTATATGTATGTATTGTTAGGAGTAGCCTCCTAGTGTTGGGTAGGCAATATATAACACCATGGTGACAAATGGTTGTTGTTGCTTTAAGACTGTTTGAATGCAATTAGAGACTGTAATTATCTCGGCAATAAGAGGAAGTCAGCAGAGCGCATACTCTCTCTGCTCCATCTCTCTACTGATTGCTATCTGCTCATTTACCATGACTGACTGTGTTTGACTGAAGGAAGAATCGTAAATTGCAACTGTAAGCAATTGTTTGTTTGTTAAGGACTTTGTTTGACTCACTCTCTACTATCACTGCTTGGGAAGCAGTAGTTTAGTTTTACACCACCAGTAAAGCTACTCGGTTTTTACTAGCAGTGTCTGAGATACTATTTGTGTGTTTACTAGCGACGTTTCTCTAGCTGCACATTCCACTGCACAACTTTGTCTCCCAACGGAGATATCCCCCAACACGTATGTATGTATGTATGTATGTATGTAGGTAGGTAGGTAGGTAGGTAGGTAGGTATGTATGTATGTATGTATGTATGTATGTATGTATGTATGCGAGTTCTAAAGCTGCCTTATCTTTTTGATGATTCAAAAAGAGATGTTGCAGTTAAAATATTTAAAACAATTTAAAAACAGTGAAAACCATTGAAACAAATCATTTAAAGAGGATTTCCCGTACAAGAGTACCAACAATACTTACTGTAAGGAAAGAAACGGACTCTCATAATGATTTCCCGAGCAGTTTTCAAGATCTCTACGGCCTGGGGGGAAAAAAAGTGAGAGAAAAAAGGAGAGAGAGAGAAAGAGAGAAAGAAAGAGAGAGAGAGAGAGAGAGAGAGAGAGAGAGAGAGAGAGAGAGAGAGAGAGAGAGAGAGAGAGAGAAGGAAAAATGTTGACTCTTTTTAACTGGCGACTCCCAGGGGGCCTTCTCTGTGGTGGGCCCGGCCCTCTGGAACGACCTGCCCCCCGATATCCGTACCGTCACGGACCTACGCCTCTTCCGTCGGATGTTAAAAGCACATTTCTTTCATCTAGCCGGCCTGACATAGACTAAGGGTATAATTTTAAATTTTGATATTTACCGGTTTTAACTTTTATATTATCTAAATTTTTAGCACAGATCTAATAATTTGTCTTTTATATTTTGTATGTGTTGTTGGGTTTTTATCTTCTGTGCACCACCCTGAGTACCCCCCCAGGGAAAATAGGGCAGTATAAAAATCGAATAAAATAAATAAATAAATAAACAAACAGCAGCAAATATATTGGCCTAGTGGTTGTCAGCCAGTTCTTTTCATAAACAACACAATGCAATGAACTCCCTCATCTCTAATGCTTGGGAATTCTTGGGGCTGAAGGCCCAAAGGAACCCTCCCTCCTCATTCAAACAGCCAAGCTCCTCCCGCCAAGGCGAAGGCGCCTCCCACCTTGCTGTGCTCAATATCTTGGAAGTCCACATCGTTCACAGCCAGGACCTGGTCGCCTTCCTGCAACCCGGCCCGATGAGCGTCAGAATCCGGGATCACCTAAAAACAGGAGAAATGAGAGCTCACCACAACGCAGAGGATGCTGTGGCCCGCCAGTGGTCAGCCGATTCGGACAGTGAGGAGGGTTGGGGAGGGACGTGGGCCAGTCCTGGGGTCTGGGGAAGGCTCAGAGGAGGGCTCTGTGTCGGAGGCAGAGAGGGGACCAAGGCCGTCTGACAGTTCTCGGAGGCAGAAGAACAGCTTGTTTCAATGTCTGATGAATTGCGCATCCTACGGTGCAACTTAAATGTTTTGTTTGGAAGGAAGTCGGCGAAAACTAAGTGGCCTTTCCTTCTGTGTAAGCGTACAGGAAGAAAGAACAAAACTCGACAGGTGCTATCCTAGAAGACTGGATCTCAGCGGTCTAACTTCTGCATTTTTCAAACAGAAACGGGATGATGACTACATAGGTCCTAGGTAGGCTGGCTAGAGAAGGTAAAAGCTGGAGATTCTGCAACCGACATGGGACCGAAAATCCCAATTCTACGTGCTCCTTAAGGAGGAAGGAACCCTGGCCAGGAGCCAGAAGGAGATGAAAGGAAAACATACCTTGGAGATGAAAATGCCCAACTGAGAAGCTTTTCCTCCTCGGATGTTGAAGCCCAGCTAGGAAGGAAGGAAGGAAGGAAGGAAGTTGGCATAACATGGAATGGCTCTTTTCAAGTGCGATGAATTTGCTGCTCAACATGGATCTCCGAGGCCACATTTTGACCCTGAAATAGTATTAGGTTCTCTTGCTGGAGCAGGGGGCTGGACTAGAAGACCTCCAGGATCCCTTCCAGCTCGTTCGTTCTATTCTAACCCGTCTCTGAGCAATGAAGAGCAGCCAGCAGCACCAAAATTACCCAGTTGGCATATTTCAGAGGTAACCCCACTTTACCAAGAAACGGTGTGCCTGTTATGATCAGTTCGGACCTCCTCAGAGATACAATACAGCGCTACTTAATTTATGAACAGTCTCAGGGTCAGAGGTCCATACTTTTGTTTTGGCTGGAAACCAGATTTCCCCCCCCCCCTCCCCCCTGGTTCCCAGCAAAAATGCTCCATAGTGGGCACTGGGTTCACGACTGCAGCGTTCACTTTACGGCTGTCAATTTTGGCTGAACAACTGCCACCCAAAAAGTTCCATCCAAATCAGTCGTGGTCCCAGGAGGTTCGACTTAATGACCAGTCCGACTTTAGGGACTGTGATCCTGGACACACTTACGGTCATAAGTAAGTGCAGCAGACAGAGAGTACAGCGGTTTTAAGCCCGGTTGGAGCCCGCCCGGCCCTGGTTTCACGCAGACAAATCCACTTGCTGCCTTCCTCAATAATTTCCTTGAACACCCCCCCCACCTCTAGGAAGGAGCATCTGCTTCCAGACTCCCAAATCCAGCAAAATCATAAGGCTGACCGGCTAAATTATTCAGCAGCTGTGGAGAAGGAATTCCATCTCTCCCAAGGAAAAAACCCAACATTTTGATTTTCAGTAAACAAAACTACCCACGAAAAGCCAAGGAGCTACTGCCGCCCCCCCTCCGCATGCTACAGTTCCCATCCCTTATGGCTGGGGGAACGATGTGAATTGTTGGAGAATGCCAGCTTGGGAATAGAGGGGCCCCCTCTGCCCCACCCACTCCCCTGAGAAGGGAGTCGCCTCTCACCTGAGCCCCCGAAGGCTTTTTCAGGATGATGGTCCGAGGCAGGAACTGGGTTAACTCGTTGTTGTAATCCGAATGGTAAATCCTCTAAGGAAAAAAATCAAAGGATACACGTAGAAATAGCACCGGGGGTTTTCCATTCTTGGAAATATAAAATCTTTCTGGCAATTACTCTGTTTCCCTGGTTCTACCAGGAGAAAATCATCAGAATTATTAAGTTTGCTGCAAAAAACGTCCCAGGCCCTTTACATCCAATCCAAGCAAGGCAGAAGATTGCCCAAAGGCTACCAGATACCAGAAGGGGATCCACAGCGACCCACCTCATGAGGGGGGATCCAGGTTGGAGGATTCTCATACGGAGGAAGGAAGACCACTGGGTAATCATCGTAGGGGATCCGGCTACCACCTCCCATATCCATGTTGGCTCGGTCCAGAAAAGAGGAAAGCTCACCAACGATTCCTAGCACGAGAGATCAGTGAGATTTCCACCCACAAGTTTCCATCGTGAAGTAATGCTCCCTCCAGGCAGAGACAAAACAAACAGTCGCTGTTCTTGAGGCTATTTGCACAAGAGAACCAATGCATCTTAGCCACTTTTGCTTGTGCTTAAAGACCACTTCTGGAGCTTTTTTGTGCTCAAGAAGAAAGCAACCTGAACTTCTGTCGTTGGGATTTACCCATTAGATAGGTTTGTGGTTCCTGAAAAGTTTGCTTCATACTATGCATTTAAAAGTAAATAGGTGCGGCTGCATTTTACTATTTTTATTGTACTAGGTTGCAAATAGTTGGAAGTTAATGCTTTTTTTGTTCTTGGGTTCCATTATCCCACATCTCTTTCCCCTTTTTTCCTTCACCCAGTTCCCTATTATCTGTTTTCATTACACACACAATGTATGTGTGTGTGTATAAATACATATAAATACAATTAGTGTGTGTGTGTGTGTATATGAGAGAGAGAGAGAGGGAGGGAGGAACAGAGAGAGGGGGGGAGGGAGAGAGAGGGAGGGAGAGAGAGAGAGAGAGAGAGAGAGAGAGAGGTCTTATTTTCTTTTGAAACCCCCCCCCCCCCAATAATAATAAGCGCTTGGACTTATTTTCAGGGAGGGCATGTTTTAGTCCATACGCTCAAAAGCCCAAACACTGGAAGTGTTTAAAAAGAGGTTGGACAACCATTTGTCTGAAGTGCTGTAGGGTTTCCAGCCTAAGCAGGGGGTTGGACTAGAAGACATCCAAGGTCCCTTCCAACTCTGCTATTCTATTCGATTCTACCCTCTTCTTTCCTTTCCCCTCTTCTATCTTCTATTCTATTCTATTCTACTTCCTCATTCTATTCTATCCTATTATTTCTATTCTATTCTCCATTCTATTCTTCTATTTCTATTCTATCCTATCCTATCCTTCTATCCTATCCTTCCATTTAATTCCATTCTCTCTCTCTCTCTCTCTCTCTCTCTGTGTGTGTGTGTGTGTGTGTATATGTGTGTAATTAAAATAGAATATATATATATATATGTATAACAAAGCTCATTATATATATACATATATATATTTCAATAAAATTATTGAACTTTGCTTTTTTTCAAATTTTTAATAAAACAAAAATACAAAAAGGAAAAATCATCATTCTATATTGTATCCTTTGGAAAGTATGTTGACTGGTTACACATAACTCTTGTGCATTGCTAAAACCATTATTACTCATGAATAATCTCGTTTTATAGATTTTAGATTAAAAAATTCATTATATATCTTAATATCATTACACCAGAATTCTCTTCTAATATTCCATATTTGGAATATTTCTTCTTCAGACAAGTCTTACTTAATCATAACCACATAATGGCATCCATTGTCTATTCCAAACATACATGCATACACACACACATATATATATATATGTTAGTTTTATGAGCTGATCAATAGAGAGAAACAATTGAGAATTGGGAAACAATTACATATATATATATATATATATATAACACATCTATAATTTTTCAGTTGCTCTTATTATAACTCATTGTTTACTCACTGGAAGTTCTTCAATAACAATCTAAAACAGTCTAAAATTGGCTAAAATTCTCCCCCATTTTGTTAAACTACATTCATTCAATAGAATAGAATTTAACAGTTTTTAAATAATGTTTTTGTATTTTGTATGGTTTTTAATATTGCCTGTGCGCCGCCCTGGGTCCTTGCAAGGAGAAGGGCGGGGTATAAATTTAATAAAAAAAAAAAAAACCAACATTCTTACGTGATTAAATAAAAGTCTTATTGTTTATGTCCAAACTCATACTCATGCATTCCTACACGTACATAGATACATAAGTATATATCATTAAACTAGAACATTATTATTAGTTACTCTTGTTTGTAGATAATTATTTACTAACAATCCTTCAATGATAATCTAAAACAATCTATTGAACTTTGTTATACACTGTCATGTGCACTATGTGTGCACAAATGTGTGGGTATGTGTGTATACACACACACACAAGATTTTATAGATGTATACATGTATGTATATATATATGAACACATGTATACACACACACATACAAATTTCACTTTATACATGACGCGCAATGACAATAAAGGCTATTATGATTATTACATATACATACACACACATACAAATGTCTCTCTGTGTGTATATATACATATGTATTATATTAAGCTTATTATACACGTATTATATTTCATTGTAATTTCATTGTAATTTCATTGTAATTTTTACAGTGACAATAAAGATTATTATTATTATTATTATTATTATTATTATTATTATTATTATTATTATTATTATTATTATTATTATTATTATTATTATTAATCCATTTCCTTTCATACAGTAAAGACACACGTAGCAATTGTTATTGACAGGCACATATTTAGACACCCCGGCAGAGAGAGAAACGGGGGCCTCCCCGTCCCTAAGGCCTTGCAGTCGTAAAACGAGGAAGGAACTAACGAAAACGACGACCTCCCAAGGCCCGGCCGCCGCCTCCCCTCCGCAGAAACGACGCTCTCCGGCAGCGTCTCTCCAAATGCCCCGCAGCCCCGGCTCTTCTGAGGACCGACCTGGCTCAGCCTCCAGTCTCCGGGAGTTCCGCAGGCCTCCCCTCAGCGCAGCGACAACAAACGACCGCCTTCCCCGCCAGCCTCAGCGGCTGGTCTGAGGGAATCCGGGAGGGCCCGCCTCCCTTTTTTTCCTTCCTCCAATCCAAGCAGGCTCTTCCTCGCCAGCCGAGCCAATCGGAAGGAGGGAAAGCCCGCTATTGGCCCGCCTGTTCTTGCCTGACGGTTAGAGACGGCGCTCGGATTGGCTGGAAGCGCAAGGGAAGGTGCTGAGAGTGGGATTGCCATGGCAACACCGCCGGGCGGCGGGTGAGGTAAAAAAAGGGCGCCGCTGACAAAGCGCCTTTTTAATGGTGTTTTTTTTTTTAAAAAAGGATCAACCCACGTGACAAATGGGCGGGGCTAAAGGGCGGCTTTGACACCGACGTCGACTACGGCGGCGCCATAGAGTCTTGAGGGATAGAGCAACGCCAGTTAGGAAAAGGGCGGCTGCGCCGTTCATTTCCCTCAGCGAGCGGAGAAAGGCCTCCAATGCTGTGCGCGCCCGCCTCGCCCCACGGGGAAACCGTCCCCGCTTCCGGCCCCAACCCCCTCACATTTTACACTCCTTGGGTGGCTTCCCCGCCTCCGTAGCCTAGGAAACCATACACGCGCAGGGGCGTGCGCATGCGTCCTGACGTGGCGCGGCGGACGTGCCCCGCCCACCCGAGGCTTGGCGCTACGTTTAAATCTGGGCGGACCCGAAGGGAGGCCTCCCATAACGGTCGGCCGGTGAGGCGAGCCGTGTTGCCGGCCGCGACGCTTCTTTTTTACTCCCTCCGCCCGAGCCGCGCGGTTGGAAGGCTTCGTGGAACCCGCCGGAGGGCAGAAGAGCCGCCTTTTCCCTCAGGCGCCCATCGTTTCCCGCCTTTTTTGTGTGTGTGTTTGTGAGGGGGTTTCTTCGGTGGGTTTCCCCCCCCCCCATACAAAACAACAACCCTGCGAGGTAGGCCTAGGCTGCCATTCCGAGGGGTTTAAGGCCGAGACTGGCCCTTCGAAGCAAGGAACCGCCCAGGGGCCTGCGGGGAAGGGAGGCAGCCCGTGGCCGGAGCGGAGAGGGGGGTTCCTGGATCTTCGTTCCTCCCTTGTGGCTTGGCCGGGGCTGTTTCCACTTATTTCCCCCTCAGCTTTTACATTTTGAGGGGGATGCTGTTAGAAGCGATACTCCTTTGGGGAAGAGGTCACCCCTTCCTCCCTCCCTCCCCCCCCTCAGCCTTTTCTCCTATAATTGAACAGTTTGGCCGGCGGACCCGCCCCCCTTTCTGAGGAGGGGGGAAAGAGAGTGTGAGTGGATCTTTTGCACTCAGGACCCTCTGGCATCTCAAGTCCAGAGAAGTTTAACCAGGAGGAGAAAAAAGACTAAGAAGAAGACTATAGGGTCCTTGGTGCTCACTAAACTTAGTGGTTTTCTTGCAGATGTTTCAGGACCCAACTAGGGAACGTCATCAGTGCTGGAAGGGAGTGTGGGGTTTGTGGAGTGGAGGAGAAGAAGGGGGGGGGGAGGAGGAGGAGAAGAAGACTATAGGGGTCCTTGGTGCTCACTGAACTTGGTGGTTTTCTTGCAGATGTTTCAGGACCCAACTAGGGAACGTCATCAGTGCTGGAAGGGAGTGTGGGGTTTGTGGAGTGGAGGAGAAGAAGGTGGGGAGGAGGAGGAGAAGACTATAGGGTCCTTGGTGCTCACTGAACTTGGTGGTTTTCTTGCAGATGTTTCAGGACCCAACTAGGGAACGTCATCAGTGCTGGAAGGGAGTGTGGGGTTTGTGGAGTGGAGGAGAAGAAGGGGGGGAGGGAGGAGGAGAAGACTATAGGGTCCTTGGTGCTCACTGAACTTGGTGGTTTTCTTGCAGATGTTTCAGGACCCAACTAGGGAACGTCATCAGTGCTGGAAGGGAGTGTGGGGTTTGTGAAGGGGGGGAGGAGGAGGAGGAGGAGAACACAAGGCAGAAAAGACGTGTCAGCCATCTTCAGAATGGCTTGGAGCTCTTCCAGAAATTGGGGAAATGATTAGCTGAAATGACAAAGGAAGCCGATTTTGGCTGGGATCGCAGTTAAAACAAAACCAAGAAAAAATCCTGAGAGGCACCCATAGGCTCGGGAGAGCCTGGACCTTCCTTCATGGGAAGCCTTTAAACCAGCGGTTCTCAACCTGTGGGTCGGGACCCCTTTGGGGGGGTCGAACAACCCTTTCACATGGGTCGCCTAAGACCATCGAAAAACACATATTTTCAATGGTCTTAGGAACCGAGACACTAATTTTATGGTTGGGGTGTCACCACAACATGAGGAACTGTATTAAAGGGTCATGGCATTAGGAAGGTTGAGAACCACTGCTTTAAACATGTTAGACCAGTGGGTTGTGGCCCACTACCGGCTGTTCAGAACCAGTCCAATTGAAGCTTTGGGGGAGCTGCCCGTGCTCACCCGAAACCGTCCCTTTTCTCTTCCAGTCCGCAAAGCTGGAAAGTTTGGGAAACTTTATTTTATTTAGGGGAATAAAAGTAATGCTCCTTTTGGGGGAGACAGATCACCCCCCACCCACCCACCCCTCTTTCTCCCACAATTGAAAGGCTTGGTTGATTTGGGTTGATCTGAACGGCCCTGCTTTTGACAGCCAAAGAGATTTGTGATTGGGTGAGAAATTGCAGGGAAGAATAGAATTTGTGACTTTTTTTTAAAAGACCATGACTTATTTTAATTTTGCTTTTGCCACTATCAACCTTGAATTTTCACTGGGGTCATTTTCATCGGAGGCTTAATACCAATTTGATTTAGAGGAGAGTTTTCCAGTAATATTCTTGTGGGCGTTATGTCTGCAGGCAGTTTTAGCAGTCCAGTTGGTGGAGTTTGGCTGATTTCAAGAAGCTAAATAGGATGGTTAGCATTTGGATGGGACCCCATGAAGAAACCCCAAAGGGGGTTTGGTTAAACCAGGAAGTTCTCCTACACCCTAATAGGCAAAAGCAAGCAGCCTCTTTACTTTTGCCAAGAAATCCATATGACTGCGTCTGTCAAATCACAAGGAGTTAAGCTCAGCTTAACATTTCCTTTTTTAGACTAAAATTCCTAGTATTAGCAATGTGTCAAGGAAAATTCTCAGGTAAAGACTTCTGGAGGTTGAGTCAACTGGGCTACTTTTCTTGTTGGTGCAAACTCGGCTCAGACTGAGGAAGCAAAATGTTTCAAATCCAAGTCCAGTTGCCCTGACTTAACCCCTAAGTAGTGTTAGCAAGATTCATATGAGGAATTCAGTTTTCAGCCTGCTAATGGATAAGTCAGTGTAGGTTGCTGGTTTTGATGGGACTATCAGCTGAGGGATATGTGTCTGTCTGGTGTCTGATCCACGTAGTGCTTGCCTGGAGTGTGGGAGATCCATCACTGATCTTCAGTGGGAGACATGGCCCTTAATTGGGGGAATAACTGATTTATTCACTTAAAAGGCCCATTAAATTCAGTGAGAATATTGGGTTGTAGTTTCAGAGTTTTAACATTTCTGTTGTGCTTTCCAAATATTGACAGACCAACTTAATGAGATGCTCAGTAAAGCTTTTTTAACTATATTGCCTTTGTGTACTACATCTAGAATTTACTTTTTCAAAGAATAAAATAAATCCTGATACTGGGGGGGAAAGGGTTACTCCTTACTACACAGTTGATTGTCACCAACCTATACATGGATGCCGATGATTGGAAATTGCTGCTTGCTGGTGGGGAAAAAAGGGCTACATTTGTTTTAATAACATTTGTGATTTCTTTCAGGAAGGAACGAGATTATACAATGCCTAAAGAGGAAGACCGGGTAATCCCGGTGAAGGTAGCATTGAGATGCCGCCCGCTCGTCCCCAAAGAAATCGCGGAGGGTTGCCAGATGTGTTTGTCTTTTGTTCCTGGAGACACACAGGTGAGAGAACATTTCCTCTGACTTCTGAAATTTTATAGCTTTTCTGGCAATGTCTTACTGTAGGAAGTCCTTGATTTTGATTTGATTTGATTTATATTTATATCCCGCCCTTCTCCGCAGAGGACCCAGGGCGGCGCACAGGAAATTTAAAAAACATACAGAATACAAAAATAAATACATAATTTAAAATATAGATTAAACTGTCTTATCCTATGCTAAAAACCATTTTTTTAAAATTTCCAATTTAAAACTGTCTAAAAAGTCCCCATGGGAGGTTAGGCTAGGCCAGCTTGTTTGAACAGGTATGTCTTTAGACATTGGCGGAGGTCGATGATGGTGCGTAATTCGGGGGGTAGGTCGTTCCAAAGGGCTGGGCCCACCACAGAGAAGGCTCTTCCCCTGGGTGTCGCCAGTCGGCATTGTCCGGCCGACGGCACCCTGAGAAGGCCCTCTCTGTGGGAGCGTATCGGTCTAAGGGATGTATGGGGCAGGAGGCGGTCTTGCATATAACTAGGCCCCGAGCCATGGAGCGCTTTAAAGATGGTCGTCAAAACCTTGAAGCGCACCCGAAAGGCCACAGGAAGCCAATGCAGCTCACGCAGGATCGGTGTTATGTGGGAGCATCTAGTGGCTCCCGTAATCACCCGCGCGGCTGCATTTTGGACTAACTGTAGCTTTCGAGTGCACCTCAAGGGAAGCCCCATGTAGAGAGCATTACAGTAGTCGAGTCGGGAAGTCACGAGAGCTTGAGTGACTGTGCGAAGGGCAGCCCGGTCCAGTAAGGGGCACAATTGGCGCATCAGGCGTACCTGATGAAAGGCCACCCTGGCCGCGGCCGCCACATGGTCTTCCATGGACAGCAGCATTTGTTTACTGACCTTTCAACATTACAATGGCAGCATGGGGCAATGGTGGCTTTGATTTCAATCAAGTCGATTTAAATCCCTAGTAAAAAGGCTTGATTTAAATCATTTTTAAAGAGCAGCTGTCATCGCTGTCTCACAATGGCTCCTCTGATCTGTTCTTCACACACCAACAGTCTCAATATTGCAGAATACTCATGCTACATAACTAAACCCCATTTCATGCTGAAGAAGCTAAAGTATTAATGTATCTTCAATAGAAAACTATTTGTAGATAGATTTTTTTACTCCGAAAGCATTTTATTAAAATAAATTTGATTAAAAAATTTAAAAATCTAATTTAAAAAAAAAACAGTCATTGATTGTTATCCGCCCTGAATGGCAGTGAAGAAAATTGCTTGTGACCGTATTTTACACTTACAACGGTGACAGGATCCCTGTGGTCATGTGAGCAAAATTCAGACACTTGACGACTGACCGGCAATTATGACAGTCGCAGGGTCCCGAGGTCCTTTGGCCCCCTTTGCCAAGTCAATGGGGGAAAGCCGGATTCAGCCAGAGAGCTCGTAAAAGGAGGCAAAGCTCACTGACCACCTGCTTTGCTTAGCAGCAGAAATTGTGGGCTGCGTTGTGGCCGTAGAACGAGGACTAGGGGGTGAGGCGAGATGACTGGATGGTATAATCCAACTCTTCTCTTTCTGTTCCTTTTCTGCAGGTGATTCTAGGCAAGGACAAACCTTTTACCTACGATTATGTGTTTGATCCCTCAACTGAGCAGGAGGAAGTCTTCAACTCTTCCATTGCCCCTCTTGTAAGGGGGATTTTTTCTGGTAAGAGCCTCTAGAAGCTGGGCATTCAGGTGACATTTCAGTGAAAGGCAATCTTCGTCTTTGACGTTCGCTGAAAAACATGTACAGAGAGTCCTTGACTTACAACCGTTCCGTTTAGAGGCCGTCCAAAGTTACAGCAGCCCTCGAGAAGTGACTTACTTCTGTACCATTTCAGATAAGTGACTGTTTAGACTCTTTAAAAACATCCAGCGATGAAGCCCCCACAACTTCTGGTGGCAAGCTGTCCCACTGGTGAATTGTACTCACTGTTAGGAAGTTTCTCCTTAATTCCAGGTTGCTTCTCGCCTTGATGTGTTTCCATCTATTGTTTCTTGTCCTGCCCTCTGGTGCTATGGGAAATGTTGACACCCCCCCCCCTCTTCTTTGTGGCAGCCCCTCAAATACTGGAAGACTGCTATCATGTCCCCCCTAGTCCTCCTTTTCTCTAAACTAGCCAAACCCAACTCCTGCAGGCATTCTTCCTACGATTTTAGTCTGAAGGCCTTTGATCATCTTAGTTGCTCTTTGACAAAAAACGGGCCCATTTTGGTGAAAATTGGGCTGTTTTTTGCTCGTTTTCCCACCCCCCAGGAGCACTCTGCAAGACACACACACACACACCCCAGGCTATTCATGCATTTGGGTAAACGGACCCGTTTTCACAAAAAACATACCGTTTTTGGGAGGTTTCCAAAGTGCAACCCCCCCCCCCCCTTTTTGGAAAGCTCTTTAACTGATTGATGAGAATTGCATTGATCAAGTGCTGTGCCAGCAGAAACAAAGTCTAAGGTGCTACAGATTGTCAGCAATTTCCTTTTCCAGCACATGGATAAATACACCTGGAAACACCTACCTACCTACTCTCTCTCTCCCTCCATACCTACTGTATTTCTCTCTCTCTCTCTCTCTCTCTCTCTCTCTCTCTCTCTCTCTCTCTCTCTCTCTCTCTCTCTCTTTCTCTTTATCTACTTACCTACTCTCTCTCCCTACCTATCTACTGTATTTCTTTATCCCTTTACCTACCTACCTACTGTATTTCTCTTTCTTTCTCTCCCTCTCTCCCTCTGTCTACCTACCTACTTTTTTAAAAAAATTGCCTCTTCAAAACCTTGGTGCGTCTTATACTCTGCTGCGTCTTTTACTCCGAAAAATATGGTAAATGCCAAAGGCACACATAACACTGTTCCCTTCCCACCAAAGGTGGTTCCTATTTTTACACGCTTCTGAACTGCCAGGTTGGCAGAAGCTGGGGCAAGTAACGCGGCGCAAGGGATTCGAACTGCCAACCTTCTGATCAACAAGCTCAGTTTCTTAGCCACTGAGCCACCACGTCTCACTTTCCCAAAGTCTCAACATTATTTTTTTGGGTAGTGCGATGACCAAAATTAGTTCCAGCATTCCAGGTGTGGCCTTACTAAGGGTTTGATAAATACTAACGCTTCATGTGATCTTGATTCTTATGCTTGTCCCACTACTACCCAGGCTACAATGCCACGGTTTTAGCCTACGGGCAGACGGGCTCCGGGAAGACCTATTCCATGGGGGGAGCGTATACTTCTGACCAAGAGAACGACCCCGCGGTCGGAGCCATTCCACGGGTCATCATGCTGCTTTTCCAAGAGCTGAAGCAGAAAGTGGAGTGGCACTTTGCCTTGAAGGTCTCCTACTTGGAGGTAAGTTTTTATTCAGACCCAAAGGATGCCAATTCTGTGCCACAGACATGCTTATTCAGGGTTTGTTTTTTTGAAATTCAAGCAAGGCTGTCATTAATTAGGAGCCAGATGGTCTTCGAACAGGTTGGGCATCGGAACGGTCAAGAAGAATCGGGTTGATTGGCTATCCAAGTGGGGTCCTGAACCACTCATTAGTTTCCCCATAGAAGAGAGTATTTGTAGCTCAGGGTTGAACTACATGGTCCTTGGTGCTCTCTGAGCATGGCTGTTTTCTTGCAGACATTTCACGAACTAGCTAGCTAATCTCTCATCAGGGCTAGAAGTGAGTGGGGTGGGCAAAGAAGGAGGGAGAGGAGGGGGTCCTTGGTCTCCCTGAGCCTGGCTGTTTCCTTGCAGATGTTTCATGACCCAGCTAGGTACCATTAGTGCTAAACGTGAGTGAGGTTAGCAGATATGAGAGAGAGGAGGAGGCAGATGGAGGGGGTCCTTGGTCTCTTGGAGCTTGGTTATTTTCTTGCAAACATTTCACAACCCGACTAGTTAACCTCATCAGTCCTAGAAGGGAGTGGGGTTCGCTCCCTGTACTGCCCTGTCAGTGGTAGTTAGTGGGAGTGATCTTGGAGATTCCCTGATGAGGCTCCTGTTTCCTATTAGCTTGTTGCTCTGAGGTGGCGGTTCCTTGATTGGGGTGGAGTTTACTGCTTTAATCGAACCATCACTTTACAATTCAATAAAATAATAAGCCAAAGCCTACTAGTAACATATAATTAAATCAAGAGTAAGCAAAAAACAAATTATCTGGAAGTACAAAGCTAAGCCTCTTGTGGTGCTAGATTCCCAAAAGTTTCTCAAGCTTAGATTTGCTGATTTGGGTGGCAAAGAAAGCTGACCGATAAATGACCAGTACTGTCCATTGGCCACCAAACCACCAGTGAAAAGTTTCCAGCAAATCAATATATTTGAAGAACAATTTTTGAAACATTTTCCTGAACGTTTAAAGGGGTGATTGTTTTAAGCAGGCAGCCTGCTAGCTAGCTGTTTGGCCAACATTTGACTTCCCAAGCTAAAACAGCCCCACGTAAACTCTGTGAGTTCATTTGAAAACAGATTCTGCCGTCGGCTAATGTAAGGCCACGCAGCTTTTCTTTATTGCAGAGGGTGGGAAACGGTGGCCCTTTTACCATCTCTGAACTTCAACTCCCAGAATTCCTTTAACTCCCAGGGTTAAAAGTTTACAGGTCATTAAAGCATAGCAGGCTCGGGGATTCTGGGAGTTGGAAGTCCACGGGCCCTTAAAGGGGGCCAGAGTCCCCCACTCCTGGTTTATGGCCTGCTCTGTTCAGCTTGTCCGCCTTCTATTGCCTTCAGATTTACAACGAGGACATCTTAGATCTCTTGGCAGGAGGCAAGGAAAGAAGTTCTCAGATAAGCATCCGGGAAGACCCCAAGGGAGGCATTAAGGTAGGACATTCCTTCCTACTTTACTAAATTTAAGGCCGCAACGTCAAGTATCTGCAAATTACCATGTTTCCCCCGAAAATAAGTCAGGTCTTATATGTATTTTTAACCCACAAAATATGGCCTTGGTCTTATAATGGGGGGGGGGGGGCTTATTAGTTTGGGGTTGCGCGAGCGGCTTTTCTGCTCCCCGCTTGGGCAACTCCCAGGCTCATGATGCCCTTTACCCGTAGAGTCAGGGCATCTCCAGTGCTGCCGCCGCATGGCTTTTTCTGCGCCTTCTCAAGCACGGAGGTTCCGGCAGTTGCCGTTCTGGGAGTACACTCTATGGTTCACAACCATAGAGTGTTCTCCCAGAGCGGCAACTTCCAGAAGAAAGCCATGCGGCAGGCGACAGCAACAGCGGAGCTGCCCGGACGCTATAGGTAAAGGGCATGAGCTTTGGAGTCGCGCGAGCAGGGAGCAAAAAAGCCGCTCGCGCAACTCTGCTCTCAAGCCATGGAGAGCTAGGGGCATGCCGAAGGCACCGAGCCGCGGGAGCTGGAGGGAGGAGAACAGGTGCTCCTGCGGCCTTCGGGATACCGCTAGGTCGGCGAGTGGTGTTTTGCCTGGCTGGAGAGTGAGGATTGTCCAGGGGGCTTATTTTTGGGGGGGGGGGGGCGCTAATATTGTTGCCCACCTGAAATATGCGGCATGGCCTTAGTTTCAGGCCATGTCGTATTTTCGGGGAAACACGGTAGATGAAATTTCCTGACAAGGAGAACAATTAATCAGTGGCCTGACATCATACATGCTGCCACGTTGGAGGTTTTTTGAGAAGAGATTGGACAACTGTTTGTCTAGGCTGGCATAAGGTCTCCTGCCTTGAGCAGGGGCGGCTGGACTGGAAGACCTCTGAGGTCCCTTCCAGCCCTGTGACTCTTATTTCTAAATGATTGCAAGGGTGGAATCCCGGCCTTGGGTCTCTCAAGGGCCGGAGTCCCGAAGCAAGTCTTAATGAAAGAGGACAAAAATCACATTTTACGAAGTCACGGGCGTGGGCCAAAAATTCAGCCCGGTGTTGTTGGGATGCCCGCCTCGGGAACACGAGGGATTATATATATATTTTTTACCACCTCCTCTTGCTTCCGCACAGATTGTGGGCCTGACAGAGCACACTGTGGCAAATGCGCGCGAAACCGTCCTCTGCCTGGAACAAGGCAACAACTCCAGAACGGTAGCAGCCACAGCGATGAATACGCAGTCCTCCCGCTCCCACGCCATCTTCACCGTCTGCGTGGAGCAGAAAAGCAAGGCTGACGAGTAAGCGAAGTGTCTGGATAGCCAATCTTTTTATGGGACCTTGCAGCCTTTGTTGATGTGGGGTCTAGTAGAAACCAGGAGACGGTGAGTTATAGTTCTACCTGAGGCATGAAAGCCATCCAGGTGACTTTGTGCCAGTCCCTCTCTCTACTCAACTCACCTCACAGGGTTGTTGTTAGGAAAACAGGAAGGAAGAGAAAAGATTACAGTATGTATGTTTGCCACCTTGAATTGTTTATTAAAAAAACGATAAAGGCGGGATTAAAAAGAAATCTAAATACACAGGAGTTCTTCTCGGAGCACAAGTGTGATTGAAGGACAGGGAAACACCCCCTTGTGTTGTTCTTGTGGGTTTCCTAATTCAGTGTTTTTCAACCTTTTTTGTGCAAAGGCACACTTTTTTCATGAAAAAAATCACGAGGCACACCACCACCATTAGAAAATGTTAAAAATTTTTAACTCTGTGCCTATATTGACTATATATAAAGTAATTCTCTTGAATAGGAATCAAATAAACACAAATAAATTATTTTATAATTACTTTATTATGAAATAATAAAGTATTTTATAATTGTTCATATTTCTGTTTACTTACTCAGTGCGAAACCTGGGCCTGTTTGGCTGAACACAAAGCTGATATTCTGGCAGGAATTTTTCCCACGGCACACCAGACAATATCTCACGGCACACTAGTGTGCCACGGCACAGTGGTTGAAAAACACTGTCCTAATTTAATTAAGCTACGGGAGATCCAGTCAAGTGTTTTAAATCTATTCCATATGGAAGCACTTTCTCAAATCCCAGCCTTCTGACCTAACGGACTCTTTTCTGGTTTAGGAACGTTAGCTTCCTTTCAAAATTGCATCTGGTGGACCTGGCTGGTTCGGAGAGGCAGAAGAAGACGAAAGCAGAAGGAGAACGGTTGCGAGAAGGTAAAAAGGGAGAGAAATTGGCTAAATCATGGTCTGTGGAGGTTTTCAGTCATCCAGGTCATGGTTCAGCTACTGGTATTTCCTTTTTAGTTACATAAAGGAGAAATTAAGGGCCATTTATCAGGGTTTCCAACAGCTAGCAGTTCCATTCCACCAAAGAAGTTGAGGAAGGGAAGGATTTATATTCCTTGCAGACAAGGAATTGGCACCCTTTTTAGAAAGTCAAATCCTTCCATTCCCCTCCATTCAGAGCTGAAGAAGCTTCTTGGATGAGAAGTGAAATGCCTTCAAAGAAAAACCAGGAAATCCAGTTGCCTCTTGAAAAAAAGCACTTTTGGGACTGCCAAATCAACTTCTTCGGTGGAATAGAACTGCTAGCTGTTGGAAACCCCGAGAAATGGCCCTTAATTTCTCCTTTATGTAACTAAAAAGGAAATACCAGTAGCTGAACTAGCTGGTTTACAGATAATCCTTGACTTACGACTGATTTCTTAGGGACCATGTGAAGTTACAACCGACCTCCCGAGATCTACTTACTATAAGTGGCCCTCAACTTGCAGCCATTCCTTTAGTGAACGTTGGAAGTTACAACCAGCGCTGAAAAAAGTGACTTATGACCGTTTTCACACTGACAATCTTGGTGGTTACGGGATCAAAATTCGGGCTCTTGCCAAGTGGCTCGCGTTTATGACGGTTGCAGTAGTCCAGGAACATGGGGGTCTCTTTTCGGAACCTTCAGACAAGCAAAATCCACAGGGAAGCCAAATTCTCTTAACAACCAGGCGGCTCATTTAACAATTGCAGCAATTTGTGTAACGACCATGCGAAAAAAGCTGGTAAAATGGAGCAAAACTTGTTTAACAGCTGCCTTGCTTAGCGATGGAAATTTGGAGCTCCGTTGTCATAAGTTGAGGAAACCCGCTTCAAAGTTACGACAACCCACACAAGGTTGCATGATCGCATCCGAGAGCTTGTCAAAGTTTGATTGCAACCTTCCACAATCATATGACCGCAATTTTGCCTGAAATTGATGTTCGCTTCCAATTCTAGTCATAAACACCCCTGGTGAAACATCGGTTCGCTTAACGACTGCGGTATTTATGACCGCCGCCAAAAAAATATATATTTTTTTTAGAAAAACGGATCCGGTTACATAATGACTCACTTTATAACTCACTTTATAACCGTCGCCTCTTCCAGGCTCGGTTATGATCATAATTCGCGGACTGCCTGTATCTTGCAGTATCTTGTTGCTCAGGGATGCAGAAAGATTGCTGCTGTGGCCTAGAGGTGGAGCTCTCGCCCCCCAATCAGGAGGTTGTGAGTTCAATCCTAGGTAGAGGCAGATGTAGGGTCTCCTGCTTGGGCAGGGGGTTGGACTAGATGACCTGCAAGGTCCTTTCCAACTCTCTTAATCTGAAGTGAGCCGTTTGCTTCCTTAACTGTCTCCTGCAGGAATTAACATCAACAAAGGGCTGCTTTGCCTGGGAAACGTCATCAGCGCCCTGGGGGATGAATCCAAGAAAGGCAGCTTTGTCCCTTATCGCGACTCGAAGTTAACCAGACTTCTGCAAGGTGAGAAGGACGGCGTCAGCTGGATCGCCGGCATGGGTTTTTGTGGCGTGCTTGCTCTCTCGGCTACCATAGAAACGGGGAGGTGAGGGCATGGGTATTTGGGGAAGCTAGCTGGTGTGTAACTAGCCTCATGAGAACTTGGAGGGAAGTTTGCACTCATGAATTACGGCTGAGAGGCATTGTTTATACTCCATCAAGGCCAACTGTCCTGAGATTGCAGATGTGAGAAATACCTGCAGAGGAGATTTCTCATAACATCGTACTGGATGTTAATTTGGGATGACTTTCGTACATTTTGAATCAGATCTTGCTTTGCTTTCGCTGCTCCCAAACTTAGTACCAGTACCTCTTCTCTAATCCAATGGAGTTGGGGAGTCTCCTTTCTTGAGTTTTGAAAGGAGGCAGGCTTGACAGGCAGCCCAGCCGCTCTGAGGAAGGAGAGGAGACCACCAGGGTTCTCGCTGCTCCTCGTCTCGATCACTCAGCCGAGGCTGGGGTGTGGGTTTTTTTTGGTTTTTTTTCAAAGCCGCTTCCCTTTCAGATTCCTTGGGGGGCAACAGCCACACACTGATGATTGCCTGCGTGAGCCCGGCCGACTCCAACCTCGAAGAGACGTTGAACACCCTTCGTTATGCTGACCGGGCCCGAAAAATAAAGAACAAGCCGATTGTGAATATTGACCCTCAAGCGGCCGAGATCAGCCGGTTGAGGTTGCAGGTGAGATGGGCACCGCCCGGCACGCGAATTGGGCGTTCAAAGACTGTCAGAAGTCTTCTGGTCGACGGGAACAAGCTCCCCAACCTTACATTTCGATGAAGTCTTGTGATATTCTAAAATCCAGGCCCTTTGTCTCTATTCTGTTCTCCAGGTCCAAGAACTACAAGTGTTACTGCTTCAGGCCCATGGGGGAACTCTGCCGGTGTCTCTTCGGTAAGGAATGGGGGTCCCTCAGGTTTTCCTCTCGCCCCCAAGGATATCCCCAGTCTTCTTTTTCTCGCCTTAAAACTTGATTGTGGGATCCTTGGTGCTCTCCTGGCTGGGGTTGTTTTCTTGTAGACGTAATTTTTTTTAAAGAAACGGTTTTAGCGCTGATGATGTTTCCTAGTTGGGTCATGAAACGTCTGCAAAAAAGCACCCCGCTCAGAGACCAGCAACGACTTCATTGTGCTTCCTACAACTCCTTTGTAGCACTGATATTGTTACCTAGTTAGGTCATGAAACGTCTGCAAGACAACCACCCAGCTCAGAGACCAGCAAAGACTTCATAGTGCTGTAGCAAGCGGGCCATAGGTTCACCATCACGGGCGTAGAGCCTGGGTAGGGGGCAGGCCCACCCACAGGTCGCTACTACCGGTTTGCCCGAACCAGCTGAATACCACCTCTGGTGGAGGTGTGCCAAACTTCAGGTATTTCATAAGGAAAGGGGGCTACTCCAGACCACTTCCTAGACCCCATCAGGTGGCAGTATTTGGGGGAGAAGGCACTAGGACGGTGCCCCACCCTATCTGACCTGATAGGACAGGTAGATGTCCTTAGGAAAAGGTGAGCCTTCAGGTAGCCAGACCTCCTGCCAGGTAGCACCTGAATTTCCAGGAGAAAACCAGAAGATATTGACGCTCTTTTCCATTTCAATAGGTATAGCCACTTGTAAAGCTTGTTGGATTTCCGACTCCCAGAATTCCCCCAGCCCCGTTACACCGAGTGGGGAAAGAATTCTGGGAGTTGAAGTCCACCAGTTTCTTAAAAGTGGCCCAATTTGGAGAGGCCTGACAATATAAGGCAGTGGTAGTCAACCTGGTCCCTACCGCCCACTAGTGGGCGTTCCAGTTTTCATGGTGGGTGGTCGGGGTTTTGTCCGATACTGAAGCACTTTCCCTTTTTAAAAATTTTATTGACTTCCCTACTTTATAAATCACCATTACTGTGGAACCGGTGGGCGGTTAGAAAATGTCACTACTAACAGAGATTCAAAAGTTGGCGGTAGGTATAACAAGGTTGACTACCCCTGATATAAGGGGTGTCTTTCTGGCACATTGGGATGGGTCTTAACGCTTTCCTTCAACCCCTCCTCGATAGAGGTGAACCTGATGAAAACCTTCCGGCCCTGATGGAGAAAAATCACTTGCTCTTGGAGGAAAATGAAAAACTCAGCCGTGGCTTGAGCGAAGCGGCCGGTCAGATTGCTCAGATGTTGGAGAGGGTGATCGTGGTAAGGCCCTCTGCTCGTCCCTTCCTCGGGCAGAAATTTCCTCCTAAGTCTACATGGAGGGAAGTAAGCAGGAAGTAATCAGTGGGGTACAACAAGGTTCCGTCTTAGGCCCAGGACTCTTCAATATCGTCATAAAAATTTTTAGATGAGGGAATAGAAGGGGAGATGATACTAAGCTGGCAGGAATAGCCAACACCCCCTAGATGATAGGCTCAAGATCCAGATGGATCTTGGCAGACTTGAACCCTGGGCCCTCTCTAACAAAATGAAATCCAATGTAGAGAAAACTCAAGTCTTACACTTAGGCAAGAAAAGGACACATACTGGATGAAACCAGGCTTAATAGCGGTCACTGTGAGAGAGATCTTGGTGGACAACCAGTTAAATATGAGCCATCAGTGTTCAGCAGCAGCCAAAAAAGCCAATGCAATCCTAAATTGCATCAACAGAGGGATACAATCCAGATCAAGGGAAGATACTAACACCACTCTACAAAGCCTTAGTAAGGCCACACCTAGAGTCCTGCATCCAGTTTTGGTCCCCACACTATAAACAAAGATGTGGAGACTCTAGAAAGAGGGCAGAGAAGAGCAACCAGGATGATGAGGGGACTGGAGGCTCAAACGTACGACGAACGGTTGCAGGAACTGGGCCTGGCTAGTCTAGGGAAGAGAAGGACCAGGGGAGACAGGAGAGCATCTCCCAATATTTGGGGGGCAACCACAGAGAGGAGGGGGGGTCAAGCTATTCTCCAAAGCCCCCGAAGGCCAGACAAGGAACAATGGAGGGAAACTGACCAAGGAAAGAGATTCAACCTAGAAATATGGAGGGATTTCCTGACAGGGAGAACAATCAACCCATGGAGCAGAAGTTACCTTCAGAGGTTCTGGGGGCTTCATCCCTGGAGGCTTTCAGGAAGAGACTGGACTGCCATTTGTCAAAAATGGTGTAGGGTCTCCTGCTTGGGCGGTGGGGGGGTTGGACTAGATGACCTCCGAGGAATCTTCCAACTGTTAATCGAATCTAGTGACCACTTGAAGATAAAAACGGCGGTGGAAAAAATGAATTAGACCCTTGTGTACACTTACGATCATCGCAGCATCCCCACAGTTACATGTTTTGCGTTTGGATGCTGACAACGGGTTCATACTTAGGGTGGCCGCAAAGTCCTGGGGTCAACGTGATCCCCTTTTGCGACCTTCGGACAAAGCTAACGGATGGGGGGGAGGGGAGCTCTATTCGCTTAACAACCGTGGGACTAATTTAACAAACGGAGCACAGAGACTCGTTAAATTGTGGCAAAACTCACTTCACAAGTTTCTCATTTAGCACCATAAATTTTGGCCTCGATTAGGGTCGTAAGGGCTTAACTTGCATCATGGAAACTCCCCTAATAATAAGCTTTTTCCAACTTCCGCAGACGGAGCAGCAGAACGAGAGGTTCACCCTAAAGATGGAAGAGCTCCGAGAGCACGCGGCGTAAGTAGCTCCTTCGCGCACCTGCTTAGCGACCGTTTGCTGCATGGGATCTACGGCTGCATCAGAAATATGGAAAGGGAGCTCGATACAGGGTCGCCCTTGTTTGGCAACCATTTGGCATTGGAAAAAAAAGGGACTTAATGGCTGGCTCTCCTTTTAAGATGGAATGTCGCAGCGTCCCTCACGGTCGCCTGGTCAAAATTTCAGACCCGTGGCAGCCAGCGTGCATTTATGACGGTTGCTGCATACCGAGGTCACCTGATCCCCATTTGCGACCTTTCCCACAAGCGTAGTCCATGGGGGAAGCTGGATTCTTTTAACGACCAATAATTCACCAAACAACCGCAGCGATTCGCTTTAAGAACCCCGGGCAAAAATTAAAATTGGGGGTGGCTAACCAGCACCGTCACGCTCTGCAGTTTGTGCTCGCAATTTGCAGTCGTAAGTCAAGGATTACTCGTTGTTTTCGACCTGGGGAACTTTTAAGATGTACTGATTTCTCTGGGGGAAAAAATGTATTAGTTGATCGCAGTACTAAATACAAAGAAAAAAATGGAAATGTAAGAAGGGAGGAAAGGAAAAAGAAGGAATATAGTGTCATGGGGAGGAAAAAAGGAAAAAGGCCCCAACTTCCAACTCTCTTTGGCACAGTCAAAGGTCACATGCTGGCTGGGGAATTCTGGGAGTCGAAGTCCACCCATCTTAAAGGTGATCAGAGTGGAAAATCGCTTGGTTTATGGCATAGAGCTGTGAGGGCAAACCTATGGCACGCAGCCCTCTTTGTGGGCATGCACACTGTCACCAGCTGTTCTGGTTTCCGGCATCCACGTGCGTGCCGGCCAGTTGGTCTTTGCGGGCGCCCGAAAATGGCCCAAAAAACGGCATTTTTGGGGGGCCAAAAAGGGCCTGCAAATGACCCCCAAAATGGCTTGAAAACGACCCCAAAAACAGACATGCGCTCACCGGCCAGCTAGTTTTCGGTTTTCGGATGCTCTGGTGCGCACATGCACACACATTCCAGTTTGTGCACTGCCAAAAAGGTTTGCCATCAGTGGCATGGAGATGGCGGGGGAGGGGGGGGGGAGCCAGGGTCACAAGCTACCAGCCAACCAAAGATTCCATTTTACGGGAGCAACCTCAAGTACTGTATTTTTTTGGAGTATAAGACGCACCGGAGTATAAGATGCACCCAGGTTTTGAAGAAGCAATTAAAAAAAAAAAAAAGGTAGGGAGAGAAAGAGAGAAATACAGGGAGGGAGAGAGTAGGTAGGTAGGTAGATAAGGGGATAGAGAGAGAGAGAGAGAAATACAGTAGATAGGTAGGGAGAGAGAGAGTAGGTAAGTTGATAGGAAGAGGGATAGAGAGAGAGAAATAGAGAAATACAGTAGATAAGTAGGGAGAGAGAAAGAGAAGGTAGGCTGGTAGGGAGAGAGAGAGAGAAATACAGTAGATAAGTAGGGGGAGAGAGAAAGAGAAGGTAGGCTAGTAGGTACAGGGATAGAGAGAAATACAGCAGATAAGTAGGGAGAGACAGAGATAATTTTTTGTCAAAACAATTGCATTCATAGCCTTATGGAGGCTTATAGTGTTCCTTGGGGCTGGTGGGGAGGCAAAAAACTCCCCGTTTTATGCTCATTTCTGCCCTCCCCAGCCCCCAGGAGCTCTTTGAAAGCCTCCATAAGGCTCTGCGGGCCATTTTGGTGATGTGGGCGGGGCTTCAGGAGGCCAAAAATGCTGTATTCGATGTATAAGACGCGCCCAGATTTTCAGCCTCGTTTTTGAGGAAAAAGGTGTGTCTTATATTCTGAAAAATACGGTAGCTAGATCAGAACTTAAGCACAAATTTCAGGGAGAGGGAGAACTATTAATCAGTGGGACGATGGTCACAGATGCTCCAACATTGGAGGTTTTTAAGAAGAGAGTGGACAGCCATCTATCTGAGATGGCATTGGGTCATCCTGCCTTGAGCAGGGGGTTGGACTAGAAGACCCCTGAGGTCCCTTCCAGCCTTAATGATTCCATATTTCTATTTCCTCTTGAAATTTCAGGTTACAACTGGACCTGCCCAAGCTGCTGACATCCGTGGAGGACGAAGAACAAAAAGGGCAGCTGGAACTATTTCTCCAGTTACAACAAATTATCGCTCAGCTGCTGGTGAGGCTTATCCCCCAAAACACGGGTCTCTTTTTAAGGGAACCCAGCTGTCGGGTTCCCTTAAAAAGAACGTAATTTATAATGTTGGATTTCCCCCCCCCTTACCAGAGGGAGTACTGTGAAGCCATTGCGATGGCAATTCCACTGTGCTGTACAGTAGAATCCATTTTACAGCAGTACATTAGAAGCCATTTGAAGACACAACAGGCTGTATCTTAACGGAACACCCTCCCCCCGAGGGGTGTTAGGGGCATCTTACCACCACGTTATTTGTTTCCAGAAAGTAAGTCATCAAGTTTGGATGAAATTGCTCAGTTATGCTGAAACACACACACACACACACACAGCCGATAGATAGATAGATAGATAGATAGATAGATAGATAGATAGATAGATAGATAGATAGATAGATAGATAGATAGATAGATAGATAACAATATAAACTAGCCATTTCTATTAAAATCTGCCAGTTTGAATCGGTAAAACCCAAAATCAAAAGTTTCATTCTTTTCCACAAAGCTCAGAGGCCGTATCTCCATGTGGCGACAAAAGCGTTTCTATTCTATTTATTAATCAAACTAGTCAATTTTGCCATTTCAGCCAACAATCCATCCGCTAAATCAGTCAATCCTCCTGCTTCCTCTTCTCCATCTTTGTTAGAGGATCCAGAATGCCAGTGTCAGGGTTGCAAATAGCACCCAAAACTAAACCAGAGTCCAAGACAAAGGCTTCCTCAAAATTTCCCATTGATGAAGGGAGCCATGTTGGCACATCTGGGAAAACCCGAATTTGAAAGCTTCCTGGTTTTCCCCACCCAGTTGGAAGCTCAAGATCTTGGCCCCCATACCCACAAGTCCGTCCCATGTCCCACTGCCATGCTGGCAGCTTCCAACCATCCAGTTCCTGTCAGGTGCAGAGACAAAGGATGACCTTGGTTTTCTAGGAAGGAATTTTGTTTTGGCTACCTATCATCTAACTCTGTACAATCCCCCCTCCCATTTTCCCACCATCGAAAAGGCATAGCAGAATAATAGAAAGTGTGGCGGGTCCAAAAGCCCAAAGAAAAGATGGCTGCAGGCCTGACAGCCAGTACAGTAGAACCTCTGGTCCAGTACGCCGCCTGACCACGACCAAATCGGGTTCCAACCCAAAAAATTCACCATATTATTTTTTCGTGACCGATTTCACCTTTTGCGCCATTGTTTTTTGTAAGCGCCAAATTTCTAAAATTAGGTTCGGGTCGCAATCAAATTGGGTTGCGAACAAAGTTACTGAATGAATGATGGCCGTGACCAGAGATTCTACTGTATTGGTAAAAAAGTCAAGAAAAAAAAAATGCAATCTACACACTCGTGTGTGTACTGTAAAAACGCACCTGTTGTTGTTTTCTCTCTCCTTCCGCCCTTCCCGCCTAAAATTGCATCCGTTGTGTGTTTCCCGCAGAAAGAAAATCCTCCCGCTATAGCTGACATGGACGTAACGGAACAGCACTCCAATTCTGTAAGTACAGGTAGTTCTCAACTTACAATCGGATGTTTTCACGACCGTTCGCGGTGACGATGGATGCTTTACGGTCCATAAAGCATTTCTGGCTGTTACCAAATGCCTCTCGTCTTTGTGGTCACCTGACTGCGTTTGCCTATTCTTGGCCACTGGCTTTCCTTTTACTGCCAGTTCGAACACGCTAAAACATATAAAGAGGCTAAACCATTATAAAGAGCGGTTGCAGGAATTGGGTATGTCTAGTTGAATGAAAAGAAGGACTATGGGAGACATGATATCAGCCTTCCAATATCTCAGGGGCTGCCCCAAAGAAGAGGGGGTCAGAAGCAACCTGGAACTAAGGAGAAATTTCCTGACAGTGAGAACAGTTACTGTATTTTTCGGACTATAAGATGCTCCAAAGTATGAGATGCACTTAAGCTTTTGGGGAGGAAAACGAGAATCAAAAAAAATCTGCCTCTGCCTCCTAGTCATTTGCCTCTTTGCAGCAAACAGCCGAGTCAGCTTCAACAGGTTGATTTAGCACTATCAGCTGATTGATGGGCGGTTGGATCAGCCTCTTGGAATAGTACTGAGAAGCTGGCTGCGGGGATCGCCACCCATCACCACTGCTGCCTATCGCTGCCTCCACGGGCCCCATTTTCCGTGGGGATTGGTAGGGGCACCGATCCCCGCCGCCTTGAACACGGCGAAAATGGGACATGCGGAGGCAGCGATAGGCGGTAGCAACAACGATGGGCGGTAGTGATCCCCGGAGCCTAGAACTCCTGATAAGCCTAGAATTCTGCCTCCAGGAGGCAGATTCAACTGCCAATCAGCTGCCCGTGCAAAATCAGGCTGCTCAATCAATCAAATCAATCAAATTTTATTTGTATACCGCATCCTCTCCCCAAGGGGACTCGGAGCAGTGCACAGGGAAAAATTTAAAATACTATAAAAAATACATACATAGAATAAATACGATAGATAAAAACAAATTAAATTAAGATTGTCCCTGCGCTAAAATCCCCAAGTTATAAAGCTAAAATTCCCTAGCACCCTAAAGGTAAAGACTAACCTAGGCCGGCCAAGCAGAAAAAGTGTGTTTTGAGTTTTTGACGGAAGGAGCGGAGGTCCGTGGTTGTCCTAATGTCGGGGGGAAGGTCGTTCCAGAGGGCTGGGCCCGCCACAGAGAAGGCCCTTCCCCTGGGCGTCGCCCGCTGACAAAGTCTAGTGGACGGCACTCGGAGAAGTCCCTCTCTGTGGGAGAGAATCGGCCGTGAGGATGTGTGGGGCAGGATCCGATCCCTGCTGAAGCTAAGCGGGCTGTTTGCTGCAAGGAGGCAGATTGCTGGTAGGGTGAAGGCCGTTGAGTGGGCGGGGGCTTTGGTAACATTCGCTGTATAAGATGTACAGACATTGCCACTCACGTTTTTGGGGGGAGGGTGCATCTTATACACCGAAAAATATGGCAATCGGTGGAACAGAAGTTGCCTCCAGAAGTTGTGAATGCTCCAACACTGTTTTATAGAAAATGTTGGATAACCGTTTGTCTGAAGTGGGGTACGGTTTCCAGCCTAAGCAGGGGGTTGGACTAGAGGACTTCCAAGGCTCCTTCCAACTCTGTGATTCTATTCTGTTTCTATTTATTTTGAACTCTCTTCTGTTCCTGCTGGAGTTTGAAGAATTCTGGGAATTGAAGCCCGCCCACCTTAAAAGTGGCCAAGCACCGCAAAGTCTTAAATGCTGCTCTTTCCAGGTTGATTAACGCTGCGTAACGATGTAAAGGTTCACCATTATCATCATCATCATCATCTCTCATGTCTTCTCTCTTCTCCAGGCGTCCTCGGTAGACCTGGAGGCCCCCCAGTCTTCAGGCGAGTACGCCGCTCAGCACGCTCTCCAGCAAGCCCAGATGTCCAAGGAGCTGCTGGAACTCAACCAAGCCCTCGCTCTGAAGGAGGCCCTGGCTCGGAAGCTCTGCCAGAGCGACCGCCAGCTGGAACCCATCCAGTGCCAGTCCCAAGTAAGCTTGCCACCCCCCGGTTAGAATGCAGGTTACCAGCAGTTCTGATCTCACTGGGCTCCAGATTGCCTCGGCCTTCCGTCCGTCCTTAGAGTGGGCCATAAAGCACCATGAAGCAGTATATAAGTCTTAAGCGCTAAAAACAGAAGTCAATTCCTTTCGTGTTTTTGTCTTGCTTACAATGCTCCCACTTCTGCCAAGAACTGGTTTTCCTTACAAAAGTCCCTTTGGAACCTCATTTATAAGAGCCACAGGAAACCTCCCTGCTTCTCACCCAGCTCCACAAACCCTCTGAAGTTCATCCCGATGATTCCTTTATTAGGAGCGCCCGGCAAAAAAATGTCTCTCTCACCGCAGGCTAACCAGTCTGTCCGGCAGGGAGAGGAATAATTGTCTGCCACACCTATTCACCTCCACCCCCTGCCTTTGATCCCCAGAGCTAGGGTGGGGCTTCGCTAGCAGCAGCGGCTCTTCCGTCCCGAGCACCGGCCCATAGATTTCCACTGCTCTCCTCTGCCTTCTGTGCATCAGGCACTGGACCAAGCTGTTCCTCCTCTTCCTCATCAGCCACCCCCAGACCTGGGGGCTGTTGGCTCCTCATCTGGGGGCTGACAGACAGCCCAGGCTCTCTCCCTCCCTCCCTCCCTCCCTCCCTCCCTCTCTCTCTCTCTCTTTCTGTCTTTCTTTGTCTGTCTCTCTTTTACTCTGTCTCTCTCTCTCTGTTTGTCTGTCTCTCCCTCCCTCCCTCCTTGTCTTTCTCTGTGTCTTTCTTTGTCTCTCTCTCTCTCTCACCCTCCCTTTATTTATTTTAATTTATTTTATTAAATTTATACCCCGCCCTTCTCCTACAAAAGGACCCAGGGCGGCGCACAGGCAAATTAAAAATCAAAACATACATAAATAGACCATTATTAAAAACCCAATTAAACTTAAGTTACCCCGTGCTAAAAACATTTTAAAATCCTCTGATTAACATTTATAACTAATAAAAGTCCATATCGGGTGGTTATGCTAGGCCAGCTTGTTGGAATAAATGCGTTTTAAGACGCCGGCGGAAAAGGCGGAGGTCCGTGGTAGTGCGGAGTTCAGGGGGCAGGTCTTTCCAGAGGGTTGGGCCCGCCACAGAGAAGGCCCTTCCCCTGGGTTTCGCCAACCGGCATTGCCCGGCCGACGGCACCCGGAGAAGGCCCTCTCTATGGGAGCGGATCAGTCGGAGGGATGTATGGGGCAGGAGACGGTCTCGCATGTAGCTAGGCCCCGAGCCATGGAGCGCTTTAAAGATGGTAGTTAACACCTTGAAGCGCACCCGAAAGGCCACTCCCTCCCCCCTCTTTCTTTTTCTGTGTCTTTCTTTGTCTCTCTCTCTGTCTGTCACTCTCTGTCTCTTTCTCCCTGTCTTTCTCCCTCTCTATGTCTTTCTCTCTGTCTTTCTTTGTCTGTCTTTCTCCCTGTCTTTGTCTCTCTCTTTCTTTGTCTCTCTCTCTCTTACTCTGTCTTTGTCTGTCTATCTGTCTCTCTCTCTCTTTGTCACTGTCTTTGCCTCTCTCTTTCACTCTTTCTTTCTCCCTCTCTTTCTCTTTCTGTCTCTCTCTCTCTTTCTTTGTCACTGTCTTTGTCTCTCTCTGTCTCTCTCTCTGTCTTTCTGTCTCTCTCTATGTCTGTCTTTGTCACACTCTCTCTCTTTCTTTGTCACTGTCTTTGTCTCTCTCTGATTCAGCTAATAATAATAATAACAATAATAATCTTTATTGTCATTGTAATAAAATAAAAAAAATTACAATGAAATTGGTTTGAGCGTTGTGCTAACATTTGCATCAGGTGGAATACAGACAGCAGTGATAACTGTAACAGAAATCTCTCTAGGCAGATAAAATGGCCGACAAATGACAGTTGAGAATTTCACGTCTGCAGAACAGTGTGTGTAAGCAACTACTGTTAGTACACCAGTTATTATGTGTGTCAATACACAGTGCTCCACCTTTGCTTTTACCAGAGTTGTTGTTTCTGTCAAAGCGGTGTGTGGTGCGATTAGTTAGCTCCACAGACGCATCCGGTACAAGTGGATGAAGCCAGGTCTCTGTGATGATCATCACACCGCAGTCACGAATGAGCTGATTCGCTGCCATCCATAGCTCTAGTTTATCGCTTTTGTGGACAAAGGATCTAGAGTTGGTTAGGAAATGCTTGGTAATGCTGGTCTGTGAGGCTGCTTCCATAACCGAACTAGCAAACCTGCTCTGCATCCCCGCTTCTGCTTCGGCTCTCTTCGCCGCCTCCTAGGCCAAACAACGATCCATGGAGAGCCTGGCAGTCTTACTATGTCACTCGGTATATTATGAGACTGCTGGAAGTCACTGGTAATATCGAGTCGCCTAGAAGATCCAATCTTTAATAATAAGTTAATAATAACTTAATAACTCCCTGCGGGTATAGACTAGTTTTTGCCTAACTCTGCTGTGACACCAGGAGCTCAAAGCCGCTGCGCCTGAGCGCGCCGCCATCTTACTTAATGGAGGGGTTGGCGGCCGACAGGCCACAACAGAATGGTTGCAAACCAAGGACTGTATTTCAACGAAGTCTTCAGCTAGTTTGACTTAAAAAGTCTGTGCAGAGAAATTGAAAGCGTTGAGTGAGGCCGGTTGGCCAGAGGACGTTGATCCTTTGTGGCATCTGGGCAGTTTGACTTGAAAAAATCCTCAACCCCCCCCCCCCACCCCCACCCCAAGATGCCAAGTTGCCTTTTTTTTTTCCCCTCCTTCTTTCGACAAGATAAACATCCAGAACCTGGAAGGGGAGGTGAGCAAGCTGCAGAAGGAGAAGGAAGGCTTGGTCCTCGCCCTTCAAATGACCAAGAAAGACGTCACCCAAGCCAAGTAAGGAACACAAGTGCCTGGGCTTTACCCCCTTGAGGAAGGGTCTCCGAATGGGGTGGCTGGACTCAGAACGTCTGGCTCCCATCTCTTTTCAGGCTGAGCGAGCGTCGCCGGAAACGCTTGCAGGAGCTGGAAGGGGAGATGACCGAACTAAAGAAGAAGCTGAAGGAACAATCCAAGCTGCTGAAAATGAAGGAATCCAGCGAGCAGACGGTCTCCAAGCTCCACCAAGAGATCCGGGTAAACAATATTTGTTTGTTGGTTTCTTTGTTTCCTCCAATTTTCCCTGTGAGGTGGGTTATGGAGAGAGAGAGAGAGAAAGAGAGAGAGATTGGTCCCAAGTCACCCAGCTGGCTTTTATGCCTTAAGGCAGGGCTAGAGGTTACTGTCTCCTGATGATTGGCCCAGAGTCACCCAGTGGCTTTCATGCCTAAGGCGGGACTAGAACTCACCGTCTCCTGGTGATTGGCCCAAAGTCACCCAACTGGCTTTCATGCCTAAGGTGGGACTAGAACTCACCGTCTCCTGGTGATTGGCCCAAAGTCACCTTGCTGGCTTTAATTCCTAAGGCGGGACCAGAACTCCCAGTCTCCTGGTGATTGGCCCAAAGTCATCTAGATGGCTTTAATTCCTAAGGCGGGACTAGAACTCACCGTCTCCTGGTGATTGGCCCAAAGTCACCCAGTGGGCTTTCATAATAATAATAATAATAATAATTTAATTTTATATCCCGCTCTCTCTCCCCAAAGGGACTCGAGGCGGGGCACAGGCAAATTAAAACACAAATAAGACCACAGCAAAATACACAGTTAAAAATAAATTAAATTGATCCTGCGCTAAAAACCCATAAACTAAATTAAAACAGCCCCTAAAACCCCTTACCTTAAAAGAGACTACCCAAGGCTGGCCAGGCGAAAAAGATGTGTCTTTAATTTTAAACGGAAGGAGCGGAGGTCCGTAGTTGTCCTAATATCGGGGGGAAGATCGTTCCAGAGGGCTGGGCCCGCCACAGAGAAGGCCCTTCCCCTGGGCGTCGCCCGCTGACAGAGTCTAATGGACGGCACCCGGAGAAGTCCCTCTCTGTGGGAGTGAATCGGCCGTGAGGAGGTATGGGGCAGGATCCGATCCCGCAGGTAACTAGGTCCCGAGCCATGGAGCGCTTTGAAGATGATAACTAACACCTTGAAGCGCACCCGGAAGACGACAGGTAGCCAGTGCAGCTCGCGCAAGAGCGGTGTTACGTGGGTGAACCTAGAGGTCCCCATTATTGCTCGCGCGGCTGCGTTCTGGACCAACTGAAGCCTCCGGGTGCACCTCAAGGGGAGCCCCATGTAGAGAGAGTTACAATAGTCCAGTCGGGATGTCACGAGCGCATGAGTGACTGTGCGAAGGGCGTCCCGATCCAATAGGGGGGCGCAATTGGCGAACCTGGTAAAACGCCCTCCTGGCCACGGCTGTCACATGATCTTCCATGGACAGCCGGGCATCCAGGAGGACGCCCAAATTGCGCACCCCATCCACAGGGGCAAGATGTTCGCCCCCTATGGCCAGCGATGGAATGAGCTGGTTGAATCGGGCAGCCGGAAACCACAGCCACTCGGTCTTGGTCGGGTTGAGCCTGAGTCCGTTACTTCCCATCCAGATCCGTACGGCTTCCAGGCACTGGCACATCACCGCTACGGCATCGTTGGGGTGGTTTGGGGTAGAAATGTACAGCTGTGTATCATCAGCGTACAGGTGGTACTCTACCCCAAAACCACAGATGATCTCACCCAGCGGCTTCATGTATGTGTTGAACAGGAGGGGCGAGAGGATCGACCCCTGAGGCACCCCACATGCGAGGGGTCTCGCGGTCGATCTCTGCCCCCCTGCCAACACAAATTGCGATCGGCCAGAGAGGTAGGAGGAGAACCACCGTAAAACGGTGCCTCCCACCCCCAACCCCCCCAGCCGATGCAATAGGATACCATGGTCGATGGTATCGAAAGCTGCCGAGAGGTCTAATAGGACCAGGATGGAGGAACAACCCCCATCTCTGGCCCTCCAGAGATCATCAACCAACGATGATCATGCCTAAGGCGGGACTAGAACTCACCGTCTCCTGGTGATTGGCCCAAAGTCACCCAACTGGCTTTCATGCCTAAGGCAGGACTAGAATTCACCGTCTCCTGGTGATTGGCCCAAAGTCACCTTGCTGGATTTAATTCCTAAGGCGGGACCAGAACTCCCAGTCTCCTGGTGATTGGCCCAAAGTCATCTAGATGGCTTTAATTCCTAAGGCGGGACTAGAACCCACCGTCTCCTGGTGATTGGCCCAAAGTCACCCAACTGGCTTTCATGCCTAAGGCGGGACTAGAACTCACCGTCTCCTGGTGATTGGCCCAGTCATCCAGATGACTTTCATGCCTAAGGCGGGACTAGAACTCACAGTCTCCTGGTGATTGGCCCAAAGTCACCCAACTGGCTTTCATGCCTAAGGCAGGACTAGAACTCACTGTCTCCTGGGGATTGGCCCAAAGCCAGCCAGCTGAACGTGTCTTGGGATATGAAGGAAAGCAAATACATAGGTGTATATAAAGAAACTGGTCTGAAATGCTGAATATCACTTCTCCTGTCGCCGTTCCCCCCCCCCCCCCTAAGAGCAATTTCCTCAATGTGAACTAGAACTCTTAATGCGAATCCTTCCCACAGATTCTTTAAAAAAAACAAAAAAACTCGCTTTGCTCCTTCTTGTTCGACTTCTAGGTCATGAAATCCCAACGGGTTCAGCTGATTCGGGAGATGAAGGAAGATGCCGACAAGTTCCGACAGTGGAAGCAGCAGAAGGACAAGGAGGTCATCCAGCTGAAAGCCAAGGTGAGGTGGGCACTTGGTCGTTCACACACACACACACACACACACACACACACACACACACACACACACACACACACACCTGACCATCCGCTGTCCCAGCGCGGAGAGCGACCGTCTCCTTTCTTTTTTTTTTTTTTTTTATTGAAAAAGTTTTATTTACACAGATTTTCCCCCTTTTTACCCCCCCCGACATGTAATATAAATCACATACAAATACTATACCCCCCCTCACCCCGTCTTAAAATAAGTTTCTCATTCAGATATTATACCCCCTCGCCTCCCAGCAAACACAATATAAGTTTCTCTTAGTATATTAATATCCCATTAACACCATCTTCTAAGTTAATTAAAGATATAAAAAACATAATATAAATTTCTCTTTATCCCATTATTCCCCTCTCTAGATTAATCATACATATATATTACCCCACCCTCCACCCTAACCCTCCCCCACCTCCCATTCAAACCCACCCCCCTGACTTCCGCTATACACCACTCTAATAATTCCAAGCATCCCAAATATTAATTACTCTATTCACCTATCAATCAAAGCATTCTTACCTAAAAGCTACATAATACTTCCTAATCTGATATTTATTCTGTATATAATCAATCCATTAGAAACCTTATAACAAACTCAACATAAACACCCCCTTTTAGTTGAACATTGAAATACATAGAAAATAATTCTTAAGATCTAAATACCATGTCATATAACCTAACACTTATAAAACTTAAACCATATATCCTAGCTTAAGTTTACATCCTTCCTGATTCAAAAGGTTTACTATTTTTCCCCTCTCCATTTGCTTAATTGCCCACTTAACAACACAAAAAAATGTAAAGATTACTCTAATATTTGAAAAAAGCAAAGTTACTTCTCTCTTCACAAAGGAAACAGAAATAATATAGGAAAATTTCAGATCCTATCACATGAAGGATACAGTAAATTGCAAGAAAATTTCAAAGTTCGACCCAAGTTTTTTCCCAGAACACTAACATAATATTAGTCCTTTCCGCGTCAATATTCATAAGTCCAACTCTTCAGGTCTCCTTCCATTCCATCCATAGCTGTTTGTAATACCAGTTTAAGCAGCTGCCCCCATAAATAACAAAAAAAAAAACCCTTTACATAGGTAACCCCCGAGTGACTTTTCATCAGGATTATAAAGTTCCAAGATCGTGATAGGGTAACAACCAGATCCACTGCAAATGCTCCGGTTCCAGTTTTCAACCCTGAAAAAGTTTCCACATCCAAGAGAACCAGCATTGCAGAGATCTGTATATTTTTATCTAGATTGATTAATTGCTTCATCCTTTAATCCTTTTGTCTTTCTTAACTCGCCGAGATTGAGACCTCCTCTGCTTCTGCGGTTTCTGAATTTGTCTGGTGCTAGACCTGGCTTCACATTGCTCATCTGATTTACGTATTGGCATTCCAACAGATCCCCCTATAGCAATCTTCGACATTTCCTCCAGAGTAGGGCTTAAAAAAAAACCAGGGGAATCCAACTGAGTATGTTCTTCCATCTCTTTTCCAAATTGTTTCTGCTCCATCTCAATATCTTGCTCTGAACCATCCAGATCTACTAGTGTTGGTATAGATATACGTGGGGGCGTTGCACTTTTCTTCAGTATTTCATAATAAAAATCTCTTGCCTTGTCTATAGTATTCAAACAATACCGCGCCCCTTCATATCTGAATATAACACCCATTGGAGCATCCCACCTGTACTGTATCCCTCTTTTCTTCAGCTCCTCCACCAAAAAACCAAAATCCCTTCTGAGCTTCAGGATAGTTGATGGAAGTTCCTTAAAGACACCAATCCGTTTTCCAGCTATGTGGAGAGAGGAGTGAAAAGACTTCTGCAGAATATCATTTCTGAGGTTTCTCTCAGTAAAATATATCACAACATCTCTCGGTAGTTGCCTTTGTAATGCTATACGTGAGTTTGCTCTGTAAATTTTATCAATCTTAGCATAAATTTCACCAGGATCCATTTTTACTAATATAGCCAAAGCATCGGCAGAAACTTTTCTTAAGTCTTCTCTAGGATTTTCTGATAATCCCCTCAGTCTAATGGCGTTTTCCCTTAAAAAAAATTGTAACATAATAACCTCTTTGTCCAATTTGTGCATATTCCCCTCCATTTCCACCAATTTCAAATCCGTTTCCTTTGCTTTGACTTCCACCTCTGAAGACAGCTTTTCGATTTTCCCATCAATTTTAATGATAACTTCAGACAGACTCTTGGCCATTGCAAGCATTTTTTTTTCCAATTGTTCATATTTCTCCTGGATCATTCTTTTGAGGTCTCTGCTTTCATTAACTATAAAGTTCATCAAATCTTTAAGGTCCTGGGGAGTTACTACACGAGTTTGTTCCATTGCCTTGCTTTTAAGCTTTCCAAGTTTTCAGGAAGAGAAGGGAAAAAAAAAAAAAAAACCTCTTCAAAATATCAAAATAAGTCAGTAATAAGTAATACGTTTAGCTTAACGCTCAATAAATCAGATAGTGCATTTGGCTTTATAGCTTGCTCCCCCTTTCTGCCTACAGCTGTCCGCTATCAGCCAGGGGTTAAGCAGAGACCAAAATCCACAAATCAATTAGACAAGGCAACTAAGTTTCGTTTCATTCATCTGGTAGTTAACGCCATCTTGAATCCTTTGTTCTAAGAGATATACCACAAACTTTAATTACTTGCGTTTTAGTTTCCTTTGAGGTACGAAGGCTTGAAATATAGTCTTTCTTGATGGAGTTAATAGTTTAGCTAACTTCAAAATTATTTCCGCCGTTTCAGTTGTTTCACTTATGTATCAATCAGGATTGGGTACAAGCCAAAACAACTAACTTTCGTTTCGTCTCATCTGGTAATTAACGCCATGATTCCTTTGTTCTAAAGGCTGTGTCTAAGATCTACTGTATTCTGGCAAAATCACAGACTTTAATTACTTGCGTTTACGATGAGTAGCCAAGAAATTCCCTTTGAAGTATAAAGTTGCCTTGGAATGTAGATTAGAAGTTAAAAGCAGTTGCTTTGCCGTGCTAATTAGCCAATTAACACGGTCTCCACACCCGTCCGGAGAAGATCGCAGCCTAAAGAGGGGAGGGTCCCTCCTTACTCGCTCCTCAGAGGAAAACTAACCCTCTGAGGGCTTCGCAAGGGGACTCTTCCCAGGCAGCAAAAACTCTCCCACAAACTCATAATAGAGCTTGCGGTTTCGGAGGCGTTTGATGTTCTAAAAAACACCTCTACAGGCGAGTGGGATGGCAGGCTTAAAAAAAGCCTACCGACAGCAACTGCAACCGGAAGCGGAACGACCGTCTCCTTTCTTTGACATGTAGACCTCGGTCCTCCTAGATCGCTGTTGGTCAACCTTAGCCGCCTTAATAGCAATAGCCTTTAGACCAGAGGTCTCATTCTCGCAGCCTGCGGGCCAATTACGGCCCGCAGGACGGGATCTAGTGGCCCCCACCGTGATATGAAAGTATAATATTAGTGCAGCCCGCAGGGGGAGTGGACCTCTGTGGAAGCCCTTATGCGGCCCAGCCTCACCCAGCCTCTGCCTCCAGCGGCCTCCAGGTAAATTGAGTTTGAGACCCCTGCTTTAGACCAACCTTTTTATACCCACCGCCCATTTTTGTATCTCTGTTAGTAGTAACATTTTCTAACCGCCCACCGGTTCCACAGTCATGGGGATCGATAAAGCAGGGAAGTCAATTAAATTTAAAAAAAGGAAAGCGCTTCAGAATCGGACAAAAACCCTACCGCCCACCATGAAAGCTGGAACGCCCACTAGTGGGCGGTAGGGACCAGGTTGACTACCACTGATTTAGACTTACATACCTGTTCTGTCCCACAGACTTAATCCCCCCCCACCCCCCCCACACACGCAGACTTGGCTGCTTGCCACTTGCTACTCACGAGATAAGACTTTGGCTAAGAGCCCAGAGAAGTCCAAACACAATGAGAAGGCTGACGCTTTCTGAAAGACTAGTTTAATCCATTGCTTCCTGCAAATGTCCTCTCCCCACGTCTCGCCTATAAGCTCTCTTGGGAGGGGCCACTCAGCAACCACCTGGTTCTAATCAGGGCCTACGAGCCTGCCTTTGACGTAACTGCTGCCTCCTTTTCTCAGCCCTACGTAATCTAGGATCAGGGACAAACTGCCCCTGATCCTCCCCACTGCTCCATGACCCAGGCGCCTCCTGGTGGCCAACCAGACTCTACGTCCTGCGCTGCCTCTGAAACTTGCCCAACGTCTTCCTCATCCTCCAGGGCAGACTCATACGACTCTTCGCTCGAAGAGTCCGCCAGCAGCTCATCTGGAGCTGGCTGGGCCGCAACGCATACCGCATTGGGGTGCTTTTACAGCCCTCTCTAAGCGGTTTACAGAGACAGCCTCTTGCCTCCCCAAAACAATCGAAATCCTCCTTTTACTGATCTCGGAAGGCTGTCGGTCTTGATCTGGTGAGACTCGAATTGCCAAACTGCTGGCGGTCAACATAATGAGCCTGCACTCCTGCATTCTAACCGCTGCACTTAAATCATCGGGATTGAAGACTTCAGCTCCCAGAATTCCTTGCCACTCATCCAATACTTTTGACAGGTAGGCCCGTTGTGGCCAGTTTACTCTCTTATAATCCCTCCCTCTGCAATCTCTGCGGGGCCAGAATTCCCTGACTGGCCGGGAATAGGAGAAAAAAGAAAATAGGCATGGCTGGCTGGCTGGGGAATTCTGGGAGTTGAAGTCCACCCATCTTAAAGCGGCTAGACTGTCTTGGAGACTAAGGATCAGCAACCTGGGGCTCTGGAGCCGCATGTGGCTCTTTCAGCCCTCTGCTGTGGCTCCCAGTCGCCAGTCGCCTCCACAATTGATAAGATTTTTCAGTTAGGACAAGTACAGGAATAAGGATGCCACACTAGGCAGAGACTCTATGATGGAGGAAGCAGACTTCCGGTCGGCTCCAGAATTGAGCATGGGGCTTCCGGTTAGGACCTTTGTGGCTCTTTGAGTGTTTAAGGTTGCCGACCCCTGTGTTAGATCATAGCATGCGGCCCACTTGCCAGAACATTGCCCCATCCTATGTGAATAATAGAACACATCGGCTTTCCGCAGTAGGTCACGCTAGATGCCCTCAAGACTACCATTCCCATAACGGCCAAAAAGGTAGGGAAATCTGGGAATTATCTTCTGGCTCAGCTGGGTATCTCTAGGTTAGGATGTCTTTTGACCGAGGCTTCCCAAGAGCAGGAAATAAACTCCTTGTCCCGACAAAAAATCTTTTTATTAATTGACTGAATTCTGCTTACTTCACATCCAGCAAAGTCTTTCAAGGGAGGATTTACGGTCACCGACCTTATCTGGCTTGGAGAGCTGCCAGGCCAATCTCTGCAAAGAGTCTCAGAGAGTCCCGAACCAATGAAGCGAACTAATTGTTTCCTGCAAAGTCCCCTCCTCTGGTGCTCCCTCTTTTATTTTCTCTTTATTTCATTCAGCGTCCGCCTGTGGCCTTACTCCCAAGTTGACCCCTGTTCTTTAGCTGTTCCCTTCGTCTGGCCATTCGGCGCATGCGCACACTGGGAACAGGCTCCAGCTGTTCTTCTGCCTCACTGATGTCCGACTCTGAAGGCAGCTGATAAGTGTCAGACGGCCCTGGCCCCCTCTCTGCCTCTGACACAGAGCCTTCCCCAGACTCCAGGACTGGCCCATCTTCCTCCCCAATCCTCCCCACTGTCCGGATCTGCCACCACCTCCGCTGACCGCTGGTGGGCCACAACAGGATGGATTTGAACCCTCGATGGAATAGAAATGGCCTTAAAGTGGAGCCCCCATCTCAGCTGAGCAGACCAAGAGAAGCTGGGCGGTGATCCAACTGCTTTGTCGTCCTCTTGTCTGTCTGGGCAGCCGAAAACTTTCCTATTCTTGTCTCGTTCCTCAGGATCGGAAGCGGCAGTACGAGATGGTCAAGCTAGAACAGGACTTCCAGAAACAGGCCACGGTCCTCCGACGGAAAACAGAAGAAGTGAGTCACAAACACTTTCTCTCTCTCTCTCTCTCTCTCTCTCTGGCTTTCTCTCCCTCTCTTTCTCTCTCCCTCTCTCTCTCTCTGTCTTTCTCTCTTCCTCCCTCTCTGTCTTTCTCTCTCTCTCTCTCGTTCTGTCTTTCTCTCTCCCTCTCTCTCTCTGTCTTTCTCCCCCCCCCCTCTCTGTCTCTCTCTCTCTCTGGCTTTCTCTCTTCCCCTCTTTGTCTCTCTCTCTCTCACTCACTTTCTTTCTTTGTCTCTCTTTTCTCTCTTTGTCTCCCTGCCTATCTCTCTCTGTCTTTCTTCCACCCCCCCCTCTCTCTCTCATTCTGTCTTTCTCTCTCCCTCTCTCTCTGTCTTTCTCCCCCCCCTCTCTGTCTCTCTCTCTCTCTCTGGCTTTCTCTCTTCCCCTCTTTGTCTCTCTCTCTCTCTCACTTTCTTTCTTTGTCTCTCTTTTCATTCTTTGACTCCCTGCCTATCTCTCTCTGGCTTTCTTCCCCCCCCCCCCTCTCTGTCTCTCTCTGTCTCTCTCTGGCTTTCCCTCTTTGTCTCTCTCTCTCTCTCACTTTCTTTGTCTCTCTTTTCTCTCTTTGTCTCCCTGCCTATCTCTCTCTGGCTTTCTCTCTCTGTGTGTCTCTTTCTCTGGCTTTCTCTCTCTTTTTCTCTGTCTATCTCGCTTTCTCTCTCTCCTTTTCTCTCTCCTCTCTCTCTCTCCCTCTTTCTCACTCTCTTTCTCTCTCTCTGGCTTCCTCTCTTTCTCTCTCTTTCTCTCTCTGTCTCGCTGGCTTAATTCCCCCCCCCCTCTCTCTGGCTTTCTCTGTCTCTCCCTTTCTCTCTCTCCCTCTCTTTTTCTCTCCCTCTCTTTTTTTCTCCCTCTCTCCCTCTCTTTCTCTCTCTGTCTCTCTCTCTCCCTCTCTCTCTCCTTTCCTCTTTTAGAAGTCCCAGGGTTTCCCCTTAAAGTAATGACACTAATCTAGGGAGTCCTCAATTTACAGCCGTGCGTTTACTGACCGACCGAAATTACAATGGACGTGGAAAAAAAAGTGACGGGAATTTTTTTCACACTTAACGACCGTCGTACCATCCCCATGGCCACGTGATCCTAATTTGGACACTTGGCAACTGACTCGTATTTATAACGGTCGCAGTGTGCCGGGGTCAGGTGATCCCATTTGGCGACCTCCTGACACGCAAAGTCAGATTCACTTAACAAATGCAGCAAGTCACTTAGCAAGAAAAAAAACGGGACCGAATTCAAAAATATTGGGCTCCGTGGTGGTCATAAATCAAGGACTACCTGTATTTTTGTTTGCGGCCAAAACATCCCATAGCCAAAACAAAAAAATGGGTTTGCTTAATGACTGCGGTGTTCACTTAACGACTGCAAAGCTCGCTTCACAACTGTCACAAAATTGGTTTAGTCAAGTGGGAGGCCCACTTCACAATCATAATCGGCAGGCTTCATTCTCTCAGCATTACAGATAATCAATTCGAATAGAGCTGGAAGGGACCTTGGAGGTCTTCTAGTCCAACCCCCTGCTCAAGCAGGAGATCTTCACCAATTTATTTATTTTATTTATTTTTTATTTCTCAAATTTATACCCCGCCCTTCTCCTTGCAAGGACCCAGGGCGGCGCACAGGCAATATTAAAAACCATACAAAATTACAAAATACATTATTAAAAAACTATTAAATTATATCCCGTGCTAAAACCCTTATAAAACCCTAAGAATTAAAATTTATACAGATAAAAGTCAGAAACGGGGGGTTATGCTAGGCCGGCTTGTTGGAATAAATACGTCTTGAGACGCTGGCGGAAGAGGCGGAGGTCCGAGGTGGTGCGTAGATCGGGAGGCAGGTCGTTCCAGAGGGCTGGGCCTGCCACAGAGAAGGCCCTTCCCCTGGGCGTCTCCAACCGGCATTGCCCGGCCGACGGTACCCGGAGAAGACCCTCTCTGTGGGAGCGGATCGGACAAAGGGATGTATGGGGCAGGAGGCGGTCTCGTATGTAGTTCAGAGAAGTGGCTGTCTTAATTTCTTAAAAGCCTCCAGCGTTGGATCACCCACAACTTCTGGTGGCAAAATGCTCCACTGATTAATTGTCCTCACTCTCAGGAAATTTCTCCTTATTTCTAGTTTGCTTCTCTACTTGGTTAGTTTCCATCCAACAGTCCCCTAATCCGGAATGGCTTCAAATAGATCTTAAATCGCTTGAAATAAATCTATACTTCTACATTTCTTTGTCGGTAAATCTAAATTTAACACACACACAAAAAAACTCACGAAATAAACATCTGTAGAGATCCCCAGTCATCCGAGTCCAGACGCCTTTTTGGGAGGGGGGGAAAAGAAAGCACCTTCGGGTCACTAACTCGAGGACTGGCCTACGAATGCTCCACTCTCCCTTCTTTCCAAAATTCTCACCTTCCTTCTCATCCTGCCCAGGCCGCGGCGGCTAACAAGCGCTTGAAGGAAGCCCTCCAGAAGCAACAGCAGGCAGCGGCCAAGCGGAAAGACGGTCACAACCGGGGCTACGAAGCCACTGCCGCGCGGGTGAAGGTAAGGCTCCGGGAATGGCCCCCTTCCGCTCCTTAGATCCTCTCGGGATTCCCCATAGCAGGCTTCACGGGAGGGTCCCTGCAGGCAGTGGATGATGGGGAAGGGTCGCCCCGGGCAAGCGGGAGAGATTCCCACGGACTCCGTACACCAGCGGTATCGAACTCAAGGCCCACAGGCCAGTGTGGAAATACCAAAGGACCAGTCCGCGGTGCCTCTGCTGGGCAAAATGCCCCCCGTGAAGTCCAAAATGCCCAAAACGGGCCGCGTGGAGGCCCCAGGAGGCAGAATGCTGCAGGAGGATTAGATTGGCCTGGATTAGAATTATGTGTTGTTACATGCTGTTTTACATGTTTATTGGACTTCTATGCCGCCATTCTCCCGAAAGATTCAGAGCGGCGTACAACATAAACATACGAAAGTTAAAAACAAATTAAATAGAGAATCCAATAACAATAAATTAACAATTTACAGTTAAATTTAAAATAAATTAACAATTAAAATTAATCATTTACTTTATTCAGGCCTGGTGAAAAAGCCAGCTTTTTAGGGCGCGCCGGAAGGACGGGAGGTCGGGAATTATGCGAAGCTCCGGGGGGGCATTCCAGAGGGAAGGTGCTCCCACAGAGAAGGCTCTCCCCATGGGGGCCGCTAGCCAACGCTGTCTGGCCGACAGCACTCTGAAGAGGCCGATTCTGTGGGATCACACTGGACAGTGGGAGGCTACCGGTGGCAGTAGGTGGTCTCGCAAGTACCCTGGGCCTAAGCCATGGAGCGCTTTAAAGGTCATAATTAACACCTTGAATCGCACCCAGAAAACAACCGGCAACCAGTGCAGGCCGCCTAAAAGGGGTGTAACACAGGAGCACCTAGGGACCCCCATGATAACTCGCGCGGCCGCATTCTGGACCAGTTGAAGCCTCCGGGTGCTCTTCAAGGGCAGCCCCATGTAGAGAGCGTTACAGTAGTCCAGGCGGAAAAAAAATGAGGGCGTGAGTGACTGTGCGCAGGGCATCCCGATCCAGGAAGGGGCGCAACTGACGTACCAGGCGAACCTGGTAAAAGGCCCCCCTGGTCACTTTATTTATTTTTATTTTATTTTATTCGCATTTATACCCCGCCCTTCTCCAAAAAGGACCCAGGGCGGCGCACAGGAAATTAAAACATACAAGTGTAAACAAAGATATAAAATTGTAAAAGATATTAAATTTCCCCCTGTGCTAAAATCAATTTAAAATCCCCAAATTTAAAACTATCTAAAAGTAGTCCCCAACGGAGGTTACGCTAGGCCGGCTTGATGGAAAAGGTGTGTCTTTAGAAACTGGCGGAAGAGGCGGAGGTCAGAGATGGTCCGTAGTTCGGGGGGTAAGTCGTTCCAAAGGGTAGGGCCCGCCACAGAGAAGGCCCTTCCCCTGGGTGTCGCCAACCGGCATTGCCCAGCCGACGGCACCCTGAGAAGGCCCTCTCTGTGGGAGCGGAGCGGACGAAGGGACGTATGGGGCAGGAGGCGGTCTCGCATATAACTAGGTCCCGAGCCATGGAGTGCTTTAAAGATGATCGTCAACACCTTGAAGCGCACCCGAAAGACCACAAGTAGCCAGTGCAGCTTGCGCAGGATTGGTGTTATGTGGGAGCATCTAGGGGCTCCCGTAATCACCCGCGCGGCTGTATTCTGGACTAGCTGTAGCTTTCGTGTGCACCTCAAGGGAAGCCCCATGTAGAGAGCATTACAGTAGTCGAGTCGGGATGTCACGAGTGCTTGAGTGACTGTGCAAAGGTCAGCCCGGTCCAGTAAGGGGTGCAATTGGCGCATCAGGCATACCTGATGGAACGCCCCCCTGGCCACAGCTGTCACATGGTCCTCCATGGACAGCTGGGAATCCAGGAGGACACCCAAATTGTGCGCCCTCTCCGCGGCTGTCAGATGTTCTTCTAAACTAGAAGAACACTAGTGGCCTGATCTGCATAGAAAACAAGCCACCACCTATGTTGAGGCTACAGTTGCAATGCCAGATTTGACATACTGCATAGGTCCATTTAAATCCACCATCGACAATCTATAATTGACAGCCGTTTCTATTTATGATCCTGGGAATTTACCTCCACTGTTCGGTCTTGTATGATCATGTTATATATATGTGTGTGTTTTTATTATTCGTTGACTAATGAAAATACAGTAGTATGCCTGGAAAAGCAATTTACTATTAAGCAATGGGGTGTTAATTTAGAAATAAGTTTAGTGGAGTATAAAGAATAAATAATAAGTGTCTGCCTATAATATCTGACAGAAGAGAAAGGAAAATGGTTATAAATGTGGGAAGAAAGAAGAGGGGGAAATGCATGTTGAGCCTGTGTCAAACGTCCACCATGGCCACGGCCATCCCCAGCGCCACACACACACACACCAGCCCTCCGAGGTCAAACACAACCCTGATGTGGCCCTCAATGAAATCAAGTTTGACACGTGAAGTGTCAATACCACTATACAAGGCCTTGGGAAGGCCACACTTGGAATATTTGCATCCAGTTTTGGTCACCACGATGTAGAAAAGATGTGAAGACTCTAGAAAGAGTGCAGAGAAGAGCAACCAAGACGATTAAAGGACTAGAGACTAAAACGTAGGAAGAACGGTTGCAGGAATTGGGGATGTCTACTTTAAGGAAAAGAAGGACCAGGGGAGACATGATAGCAGTCTTCCAATATCTCAGGGGTTGCTACAAAGACGAGAGAGTCAAGCTATTCTCCAAGGCACAGGAGGGTAGAACAAGAAGCCATGGGTGGAAACTAATCAAGGAGAGAAGCAACTTAGAACTGAGGAGAAATTTCCTGACAGTGAGAAGAATTAACCAGTGGAACAGAAGTTGCCTCCAGAAGTTATGAATGCCCCAACACTGCAAGTCTTCAAGAAGATGTTGGATAGCCATTGGTCTGAAATGGTGTAGGGTTTCCTGCCTAGGCAGGGGGTTGGACTAGATTAGATGACTTCCAAGGTCCCTTCCAACTCTGCTATTGTTATTGTATTGTATTGATGTTAGAATTGTACATTGAAATGCTGAATAATGAAAGACTGAAGGATGAAACTTTTATACAGATGTGAAGAGTTAAATGAGGGAAATAGGAATTAACAAAGAAAGTGAAAGATGGAAGACAGAAAAGAATAACAACCTAGGGTTTCCTGCCTAGGCAGGGGTTGGACTGGAAGGCCTCCAAGGTCCCTTCCAACTCTGTTATTCTGTTACCCCTGTCCTACACCCAAGATTTTCCAGTAGAATTGAGGGAGGGGTCTTTTCTGCAAGTCAGGGGGCTCTGCTGAACTAAGCATTTTAAAGCCACAGTTTGGCTCCCCAAGCCACAGCGTGCCTCTTTGAAGTTAAAGAAAAGTTACGGCTCGTCTTTTCGAGTCGCAGCGCCCTCCTTCAATAAACTTCAGCCACAGCTGGAAACTGAAGCCGCGGCGCTTACTGGGCAGCTGCTGGAAGAAAGGTGCCTCCCGCAGAGCTGCCGAAGGAAGCCCGTCGCCCCTAAACCAAGGAGCCAAACGGAACGCCCGCAAGCCCAGACGCAGAAGGATAGACGTCGGAACGGCGATCCTACCTCCCCCAAGACGGTCAGGACAGTCTCTAAGGGCTGCAGCTCAATAATTTTGAAATTTGGAAAGGCCAATTAATCAAATCAAATAAATAAATCTATATAAATAAACATGTAACAAGAGTTTCTTCAAAACCACTAATCTCTGAAAGTACTGCACCGATTGCTTCCAAATTTTCACACAATGTTCCTTTCAAATACAGCACCAATGAAATGTATAGATTGTGTAGATGTCAGACCTGTGCCAGGTACACACCACGGAAATGTAAAAAAAATGTAAAAAAGGTAGGTAGATGGATACAGAGATACAGTAGGTAAGTAGGTAGGTAGAGGGATAGACGAGAGGGAGAAATACACTAGGTAGGTAGGTAGGGGATAGAGAGAGGGAGAAATACAGTAGGTAGGTAGGTAGGTAGAGGGATAGAGAGAGAGAAATACAGTAGGGAGGGATAGAGAGAGAAATACAGTAGGGAGGGAGAGGGAGAAACACAGTAGATAGAGGGATAAAGAGTGGGAAAAATACGGTAGGTAGGTAGAGAGATAGAGGGAGAAATACAGTAGGTAGGTAGGTTGGGGGTTATACGGTGGTTGTGTGTGTGTGTTTGTGTGCAGATGTAGATCTACACATAGATTGGTTGGCCATTTAACCCGACTGGGCCGCCGCAACGCGTGGCCGGGAACGGCTAGTATACAGTATTGTTCCAAACTCGGAAGGCGCCAAAGCCAGTGCTTGGACCAAAAACTGAGAGGAAACTGGGAGCCGACAGGGAATGCGGGAACATTAAATGAAAATTCCCACAGTCTTTGGACCAATCGGGCTTAGACAAACCCACAAGTTACCCCCCCCCCCCCCCCTCTATTCTACGGAAAAGACAACGTTCGGGTAAGGACCAACCTTCGTTCTCTCCTCCCTCCCAGAACTGGCTGGTGAATGAAGTCGAAGTCCTCGTCAGCATCGAAGAAGCTCGACGTCACCTGAACGACCTTCTGGAGGACCGCAAAACTTTGGCCAAGGACATCTCGCTGCTGAAAGAGAAGCAGGAGGCTGGGGAGGCCCTCCCATCCAAATACAGGGTGAGCATCGCCCAGGGCGGGCCCGGAGGGGAAGGGGAAGGGGGGGGGGAAGTCCTTCTTAAAATCCGGGTCTTCGGAATCTTCGGTCTAGGAGGCGATTCCTTTCCCTTCCCTGGCTTTGAAATGAATTTTCTCTCCCCCATCCCTCCCCACTCCTTTAAATTCAGCCTTTGGCGTTCTTCCGGCACTGATTTCTCTCTCATTCTTCCCCAGAGACGCACATTTTCCTACAAATCCATGGAAAACAACCCTTCCATCACAAAGCAGGTCGAGAGCTTGGAGACCGAAATGGAACTCCGGTAAGAGAATACGGGAAGCTGCCCTTTAAATCGGGGGGGGGGGGGGGGGGGGGCTTGGTCAACCTCGGCTCTCTTTTAAGGCCCGTCTCGACTTCCAACTCCCAGAATTCCCCAGCCAGCTCTCTCCCCCCCCCCCCCCCCCCCCCTTTTGCTGAAGTCAAGGTATATTATTAAGAATGTTACCCTACGTGGCTGGCTGGGGAATTCTGAGAGTTGAAGTCCACAGGTCTTAAACTGGCCAAGGTTGGAGACCCCTGATTTAAGACTGGTGGACTTCAACTCCCAGAATTCCCCAGCCAGCTCTTTCTCCTATGATCGTGGAGACAGCAGCCAGACTGGGCTTGCTCTGTCCAGTCACCAATTGTCATTGAGCCCTGGTGGCTCCTCCCAGTTTAGACTCAGTCCAACCTGGACCAGCTGTGAGAATTGGTCTCTCCTCCAAATTTGAGTATTTTACCTCTAATTGGCCATTTCCCCCCCAAAACTGTTTCTCATTAAATGGGCTATTTACAGAAATGTTTTTCTCCTGTTCCTGAAATGGGAAAGTTGCAGATCTCTGGTTTAAGATGTGGGGACTTCAACTCCCAGAATTCCTCAGCCAGCTTCCCCCCCCCCCCCCCCCACTATGCTTAAGTCATATTGTGCTTACTGCATACCCACCGTCTATTAAGAAAGTTACCCTACATGGCTGGCTGAGGAATTCTGGGAGTTGAAGTCCACCAGCCTTAAAGTTACCAAAGTAGGAGACCTCTGATTTAAGATTTGTAGACTTCAACTCCCAGAATTCCCCCAACCAGCTCTTTTTCCTTCACTTTGCTGAAGTCAAGATATATTATGTCGACCGCATTCCCACCGTCTATTAAGAAAGTTACCCTACATGGCTGGCTGGGGAATTCTGGGAGTTGAAGTCCACCAGCCTTAAAGTTACCAAAGTAGGAGACCTCTGATTTAAGATTTGTAGACTTCAACTCCCAGAATTCCCCCAACCAGCTCTTTTTCCTTCACTTTGCTGATGTCAAGATATATTATGTCGACCGCATTCCCACCGTCTATTAAGAAAGTTACCCTACATGGCTGGCTGGGGAATTCTGGGAGTTGAAGCCCACACATCTTCAAGCAGCCAACGTTGGAGACCTCTGATTTAAGATTTGTAGACTTCAACTCCCAGAATTCCCCAGCCAGCTCCCCCCCTCCCCCCTATACACACACACTTTGCTGAAGTCAAGATATATTATGCTTACTGCATACTCACCGTCTATTAAGAAAGTTACCCTACAATGCCTGGCTGGGGAATTCTGGGAGTTGAAGTCCACAAGTCTTAACATTCCCAAGTTTGGAGACCCCTTCCGCCCCCTCCTTGTAGGCCTTTTGAAACTACAAGGCCTAAAGGGAGCAAGACAGATTTGCCCAGTGGTGGGTTTCAACATTATTTAGAACCTCTTCTGTAGGTGTGACCGGGTGGAAGGGGCTTGCCTGCTATGTGACCGGGTGGGAGTGGCTTGCCAGCCATGTGACTGGTTGAGCGTGGCCAACTTGTAAAATGTGGTGAAACTCACTTAACAACGCTCTTGCTTAGTAATCAAAATGTTGCCTCAGGAACTCTGGCATTTGAAGCACGCAAGTCTTAAAGCTGTCAAGGTACAAGACCCTCGCACCCCTAACCCTTTAGAAAAAAAACCCCAGGGTTGTTCAAACTTGACAGCTTTAGGACTTGTACGCTTCAACTTCCAGAATTCCTCCCCCAGTCATGTTGGCTCAGGAACTCTGGCATTTGAAGCACCCAAGTCTTAAAGCTGTCAAGATCCAAGACCCTTGCACCCCTCACCCTTTAGGGAAAAAAACCCCCCAGGGGTGTTCAAACTTGACAGCTTTAAGACTTGTGGACTCCCAGAATTCCTCCTCTCGCTCTTCCTCTTGATGATGGGCGGACAGGCGGGAGGAGGGAGCTGGAACCGGTTCGAAACGGCCCTGTCGATTTGTGGAACCTCTTCTATAGAAGAGCTTAGAACTGGCAGGAACCCACCCCTGGATTGGCCCCACCTCCGTGAGGGTCTCCTCCCTCATCATCCGCACACAAGCAGGTGGAGCAAGATGGCTTCTCCCCCCCCCCCCATGTCTTCTTCTCCAAACCAACCTCCACCAACTCTTATTGACTCCTTCCACAGGAGCGCCCAAATTGCTGACCTGCAGCAGAAATTGCTGGACGCCGAGACCGGCGACCGCGGCAAACAACGCTGGGAAAACATAGCCTCCATATCAGAGAACAAATGTGCCGTCAAGTACCTAATTGGCGAAGTAAGTTGTGTGTGTGTGGAGGGGGGGGGGGGCGCTACAGAAAAAGCACCAGGGCCTTCCTTGCTGGCTCGCCTGTCCCCAAGATGCTGCCGGCTGGTACTTTCAACAGGAGGTCCAAACCTTCTCCTTGTGTTTGACTTTCCTTGCTCCTGAAGTTGGTGGCCTCCAAAGTCGAGAACGGGAACGTGGAAAGCCGCCTCCAGCAGAGCAAAGCCACCTGTGCCGACGTCCACACGATGCTCCTCGAAGAGCGGAAGGGGGCCGCCGACACGGAGGCCGAGCTGGAGAGGCAGCTTGTCCAGCTGGAGCAGGAGAACCAAGAGAAGGTACGGCCTGGACTACCAACCGTCCTCGCTTTCCGGAAACTCTGCCTTTAGGTCGCGCGGTGACCTCCCCCCCCCCCCCCCCAAAATAATCTCCTTTAATGACATCATCATCATCCCTTACGGGGTAGAGTCTGGGCAAGTCTGAATGGAGCTGAGTGTTTCCTGGCTGGATGCTCTTCCCTGTCGCCAGGGCGGAGTTTTATTCGGCAGATACAATCTCATTGTGCCCAGAGAGAGAGAGAGAAATATCTGCCTCTGCCTAGGATCGAACTGATGGCCTCCTGATTGGGAGGCGAGAGCTCTACCTCTAGGCCACCGCACCACTCAGTGACCTCTACTTGATAATGGGTGGATGCTTAATAAGTCAAGTGGTGTGGTGGCCTAGAGGTGAAGCTCTCGCCTCACAATCAGGAGGGCTTATGAGTTCGATCCCAGGTAGAGGCAAATATTTTTCTCTCTGTGGGCACAGTGAGAATATTATATCTGCCGAATATAACTCTGCGCTGGCGACAGGGAAGAGCATCTGGTCAGGAAACACTCAGCTCCATTCAGTTGCCTAGACTCCACTGAAGGTGATTGTGAGTATTAAGTCAAGGTACCATATTTTCGGAGTAAAAGACGCACCCAGGTTTTGAAGAGGCAATTTTTTTTTAAAAAAAGTAGGTAGGTAGATAGAGGGAGAGAAAGAGAGAGAAAAACAGTAGGTAGGTAGGGGGGGGAGAGAGAGTAGGTAGGTAAGTAGGTAGAGGGGGAGGGAGAGAGAGAGAGAGAAATACAGTAGGTAGGTAGGTAGGGAAACAGAGTGTGTAGTTAGGTAGATAAAGGGATAGGGAGAGAGAGAGAGACAAATACAGTAGGTAGGTAAGTAGGGAGAGAGAGTGTGTGTAGATAAGTAGGGAGAGGGATAGAGAGAGAAAAATAGATAGAGAAATACAGTAGATAGGTAGGTAGAGGGATAGAGAGAAATAGAGAGAGAGAAATACAGTAGATAGTTAGGGAGAGAGAGAGTAGGTAGATAGGTAGATAGTGGGGGGGGGAGAAATACAGTAGGTAGGCAGGGAGAGAGAGAGAGTAGGTAGGTAGGTAGAGAGAGAGAGAGAGAGAAATACAGTAGATAGGGAGAGAGAGAATAGGTAGATAGAGGGGAGAGAGAGAAATACAGTAGGTAGGCAGGGAGAGAGTGTGTAGATAGGTAGGAAGAGGGAGAGAGAGAAATAGAGAGAGAGAAATACAGTAGATAGTTAGGGAGAGAGAGAGTAGGTAGATAGGTAGATAGTGGGGGGAGAGAAATAGAGTAGGTAGGCAGGGAGAGAGAGTGTGTATATAGGTAGGGAGAGGGAGAGAGAGAGAGAAATACAGTAGATAGGGAGAGAGAGAGTAGGTAGATAGAGGGGAGAGAGAGAAATACAGTAGGTAGGCAGGGGGAGAGAGTGTGTAGATAGGGAGAGGGAGAGAGAGAAATAGAGAGAGAGAAATACAGTAGATAGGTAGGTAGAGAGAGAGTAGGTAGGTAGGTAGATGTTTCCAGGTGTATTTACCCATGTGCTGGAGAAGGAAATCACTGACCACCTTTGGAACAAATCTTTGTTTCTGCAGGCACAGGACTTGACCAACGTAATTCCCATCAATCACTCTAACTAAACGGCTTTCCAAAAGGGGGGAAAAACCCCTTTTTGCACTGTGCAAACCTCCCCCAAACGGCCCGTATTTCGCAAAAATGGGCCCGTTTTTTGTTTCAAATAAAAGGCATGAATAGCCTTGGGGGGGCTTGCAGAGTGCTCCTGGGGGTGGGGGGCTAAAATGGCCCGTTTTGTTTTGTGAAAACAGGCCGTCTTTTGGTCCAAAAATAGCATGCATAACCTTATAGAGTGCTGCTGGGGCCTGTGGGGGGGGGGCAAAAACGCCCTGTTTTTTGCTCCTTTCTGCCCTCCCCAGCCCCCAGTAGCTCTCTGGAAGCCTCCATAAGGGTATGGGCGTGGCCATTTTGGTGGAGGGGGCGGGGTTTCAGGAGGCAAAAAATTGCTGTATTCGATGTATAAGACGCACCCAGATTTTCAGCCTCTTTTTCGAGGGGAAAAAGGTGCGTCTTATACTCCGAAAAATACGGTAAGACTGTGGTTAGGTGAATCGGTCTTCCCCTTCCCCAGTGAGCCTGGCACCCTCAAGGACCAACCTCAAAGCTGGCTTGGAGCTGAACATTCGTTAGGGCAAAGCTGTGGATCATGGGACTTGCAGTTCTCTCTCTCCCCAGTCGCTGCCAACCCTCTTTCCTCCCCCTTTGATAGATTCTCTACCTGCTCAGCCAAGTCCAGCAAAAGGAAGAATCTGAAAAAAAGCTGGAAATCTCCACTTCCGAACGGGAAGAACAGCTTCTGGAACGCCTCCGGTTCCAGGTAAAGTGGGTGGGGGGGGGGGGCTTAAATCCAGGAAGGGGTGAATTTCAGGCCAACAAGGTTTGGTCTCCCTCGAGGGCCTAAGGATTCCTTTGTTGATGGAAGGGGGAAAAAAGAAAAACCAGGGACCAGCAACCTTGGAGAGCTCTGATTTAGTTGAGGGGAACCTTGGGGCTCTCTGAGCTTGCTGGTTTTCCTTGCAGACGTTTCACGGCCCAACTAGGTAACATCATCAGTGCTAGTAGTGCGTCTTCAAGGTACTAGTAACCACCTTTAAAGCGCTCCATGGCAAGGGACCTGGTTATCTTCAAGACCGCCTCCTGCTGCCAAATACCTCCCACCGACCAGTTCGCTCCCACAGAGAGGGCCTCCTCAGGGTGCCGTCGGCTAAACAATGTCGGCTGGCGACCCCCCAGGGGGAGAGCCTTCTCTGTGGCAGCCCCTGCCCTCTGGAACGACCTCCCCCCTGACCTACGGACGATCACCGACCTACGCCTTTTCCGTCGGGCCCTGAAGACCCATTTATTTTGTGCTGCCGGCCTGGCGTAGTTTTTAAATTGATTTTAGTCGGGGGGTTTTAATTTGGCAGGCCAATTTATTTAATTCTATCTTAACATTTGATCTTAACTTTTATATTACTCCTTTTTACTGTTGGCTGTACACCGCCCTGAGTCCCGAAAGGGAGCGAGGGCGGTATAGAAATGCAATAAACCTTAAATCTTAGTAAAATGTGCTGCTTGCTGTCAGTTTATATTGCGCTGATTTGCAATATGATGAGTTTGGGTCAGTGAGAGACACTCTGGTTGGCTCTTGGGCAATTTCTTGATTGGGGTATTGTTTATTTAATTGTTTGTCTGGAGTTAATCCAAGTTGTGGCCTGGCAGCAGAATGAATAATGAATATGAATGAATAATTTAATTTATAGACCGCTCCTCTCCCCATAGGGACTCGGAGCGGTGCACAGGGAAAACTAAAACCACAATACAATAAATATACAAGTACAATTAAGAACAAATTAAATCTGGGCCTGTGCTAAAATATCCCCTTAACCTGCTAAAATACCCAGTTAAAACAACTAGACCCTGTAAAGAGAGGCTACCCGAGGCCGGCCAAACGGAAAAGATGTGTTTTTAGTTTCAGACGGAAGGAGCGGAAGTCCGTGGTTGTCCTAATATCGGGGGGAAGGTCGTTCCAGAGGGCTGGGCCCGCCACAGAGAGAGCCCTTCCCCTGGGTGTCACCCGCTGACAAAGTCTAGTGGACGGCACCCGGAGAAGTCCCTCTCTGTGGGAGCGAATCGGCCGTGAGGATGTATGAGGCAGGATCAGATCCCGCAGATAGCTAGGTCCCGAGCCATGGAGCGCTTTAAAAATGATGACTAATACCTTGTAGCGCACCCGGAAGACGACAGGCAGCCAGTGCAACTCGCGCAGAAGTGGAGTTATGTGGGCAAATCTGGAGGTACCCAAGATTGCCCGCGCGGCTGCATTCTGAACCATCTGAAGTCTCCGGGTGCACCTCAAGGGGAGCCCCATGTAGAGAGAGTTACAATAGTCCAGTCGGGATGTCACGAGAGCATGAGTGACTGTGCGAAGGGCGTCCCGATCCAATAGGGGGCGCAACTGGCGAACCTGGTAAAACGCCCTCCTGGCCACGGCTGTCACTTGATCTTCCATGGACAGCCGGGCATCCAGGAGGACACCCAAGTTGCGCGCCCCATCCACAGGGGCAAGATGTTCGCCCCCTATGGCCAGCGATGGAGTCAGCTGGTTGAATCGGGCAGCCGGAAACCACAGCCACTCGGTCTTGGTCGGGTTGAGCCTGAGTCCGTTACTTCCCATCCAGATCCGCACGGCTTCCAGGCACTGGCACATCACTGCTACAGCATCGTTGGGGTGGGAGTCGGAGAGTGAGGAGGGTTGGGGAGGAACCTGGGCCAGTCCTGGAGTCCGGGGTAGACTTGGATGAGGGCTCTGCGTCGGAGGCAGAGTGTGGGGGCCAGAGCCGTCTGACAGTTATCAGCTGCCTTCGGAGTCAGACATCCGTGAGGCAGAAGAACAGCTGGAGCCTGTTCCCAGGGTGCGCATGTGCAGTGTGGCCGGATGAACCCCGGGACACTGCAACCATCATAAATACGAGTCGGTTGCCAAGCAAGTCTGAATTTTAATAATGAGGATGGTGCGATGGTCGTCAATGTGAAAAATGGCCATCGGTTAGCTTTTTCAGGAGTGTTGTAACTTTGGTCGCTAGGGGGAACAGTTGTAAATCGAGGACTACCTGTAGCCCATCCCTGGGAATAGCTCTCTGTCTTTCTCTGTGTCTCTGTCTCTCTCACTCTGTCTCTCTCTCTGTCTGTCTGTTTTTCTCTCTCTCTCACGCTCTGTTTCTCTCGCTCTGTTTCTCTTGCTCTATCTCTTTCTGTGTCTGTTTTCCTCTGTCTCTCTTTCTCGCTCTGTCTCTCTCTGTCTTTGTCTGTCTCTCTCTCTGTCTGTGTCTGTTTTTCTCTCTTTCTCGCTCTGTGTCTCTAGTCTTTGTCTCTGTTTTTCTCACTCTGTCTCTCTTTCTCGCTCTCTCTGTCTGTGTCTGTTTTTCTCTCTTTCTTGCTCTGTCTCTCTGTCTTTCTCTGTCTCTCTGTTTTTCTCTGTCTCGCTTTCTCGCTGTCTCTGTCTTTCTCTCTCTCTGTCTCTTTCTCGCTCTGTGTCTTTGTCTCTCTGTGTTTTTCTCTTTCTCGCTCTGTGTCTCTGTCTTTCTCTGTCTCTGTTTTTCTCGCTCTGTCTCTTTCTCGCTCTGTCTCTGTCTTTTTCTGTCTCTGTCTCTGTCTCTCTTTCTCACTCAGTCTCTCTTTCTCTCTCTGTGTGTGTTTCTTTCTCTCTCTGTTTTTCTCTCTCTGTTTCTCTCGCTCTGTCTCTTTCTGTGTCTGTTTTCCTCTGTCTCTCTTTCTCGCTCTGTCTCTGTCTCTCTCTGTCTGTCCCTCTCTGTGTCTGTTTTTCTCTCTTTCTCGTTCTGTGTCTCTAGTCTTTCTCTGTCTGTTTTTGTTTTTCTCGCTCTGTCTCTCTTTCTCACTCTGTCTGTGTCTGTTTTTCTCCCTTTCTTTCTTGCTCTGTGTGTCTGTCTTTCTCTGTCTCTCTCTGTTTTTCTCTCTCTGTCTCTCTTTCTCGCTCTCTCTGTCTGTGTCTGTTTTTCTCTCTGTCTTTGTCTCTCAGTGTCTGTTTTTCTCTCTTTCTCGCTCTGTGTCTGTCTTTCTCTGTCTCTGTTTTTCTCACTCTGTCTCTCTTTCTCGCTCTGTCTCTGTCTTTCTCTGTCTCTCTCTGTCTGTCCCTCTCTGTGTCTGTTTTTCTCTCTTTCTCGTTCTGTGTCTGTCTTTCTCTGTCTCTGTTTTTCTCACTCTGTCTCTCTTTCTCGCTCTGTCTCTGTCTTTCTCTGTCTCTCTCTGTCTGTCCCTCTCTGTGTCTGTTTTTCTCTCTTTCTCGTTCTGTGTCTGTCTTTCTCTGTCTCTGTTTTTCTCACTCTGTCTCTCTTTCTCGCTCTGTCTCTGTCTTTCTCTGTCTCTCTCTGTCTGTCCCTCTCTGTGTCTGTTTTTCTCTCTTTCTCGTTCTGTGTCTCTAGTCTTTCTGTCTCTGTTTTTGTTTTTCTCGCTCTGTCTCTCTTTCTCATTCTGTCTGTGTCTGTTTTTCTCCCTTTCTTTCTTGCTCTGTGTGTCTGTCTTTCTCTGTCTCTCTCTGTTTTTCTCTCTCTGTCTCTCTTTCTCGCTCTCTCTGTCTGTGTCTGTTTTTCTCTCTGTGTCTTTGTCTCTCAGTGTCTGTTTTTCTCTCTTTCTCGCTCTGTCTCTGTCTTTCTCTGTCTCTCTCTGTCTGTCCCTCTCTGTGTCTGTTTTTCTCTCTTTCTCGTTCTGTGTCTCTAGTCTTTCTCTGTCTCTGTTTTTGTTTTTCTCGCTCTGTCTCTCTTTCTCACTCTCTGTGTCTGTTTTTCTCTCTTTCTTTCTTGCTCTGTGTGTCTGTCTTTCTCTGTCTCTCTGTTTTTCTCTCTCTGTCTCTCTTTCTCGCTCTCTCTGTCTGTGTCTGTTTTTCTCTCTTTCTTGCTCTGTGTCTCTGTCTTTCTCTGTCTCTCTGTTTTTCTCTGTCTCTCTTTCTCGCTGTCTCTGTCTTTCTCTCTCTCTGTCTCTTTCTCTCTGTGTCTTTGTCTCTCAGTGTCTGTTTTTCTCTCTTTCTCGCTCTGTCTCTGTCTCTGTCTCTGTTTTTCTCGCTCTGTCTCTCTTTCTCGCTCTGTCTCTCTTTTTCTGTGTCTCTGTCTCTCTTTCTCACTCAGTCTCTCTTTCTCTCTCTGTGTGTCTGTTTCTTTCTCTCTCTGTTTCTCTCGCTCTGTCTCTTTCTGTGTCTGTTTTCCTCTGTCTCTCTTTCTCGCTCTGTCTCTGTCTTTCTCTGTCTCTCTCTGTCTGTCCCTCTCTGTGTCTGTTTTTCTCTCTTTCTCGTTCTGTGTCTCTAGTCTTTCTCTGTCTCTGTTTTTGTTTTTCTCGCTCTGTCTCTCTTTCTCACTCTGTGTCTGTTTTTCTCCCTTTCTTTCTTGCTCTGTGTGTCTGTCTTTCTCTGTCTCTCTCTGTTTTTCTCTCTCTGTCTCTCTTTCTCGCTCTCTCTGTCTGTGTCTGTTTTTCTCTCTGTGTCTTTGTCTCTCAGTGTCTGTTTCTCTCTCTCGCTCTGTGTCTGTCTTTCTCTGTCTCTGTTTTTCTCACTCTGTCTCTCTTTCTCGCTCTGTCTCTGTCTTTCTCTGTCTCTCTCTGTCTGTCCCTCTCTGTGTCTGTTTTTCTCTCTTTCTCGTTCTGTGTCTCTAGTCTTTCTCTGTCTCTGTTTTTCTCACTCTGTCTCTCTTTCTCGCTCTGTCTCTGTCTTTCTCTGTCTCTCTCTGTCTGTCCCTCTCTGTGTCTGTTTTTCTCTCTTTCTCGTTCTGTGTCTCTAGTCTTTCTCTGTCTCTGTTTTTGTTTTTCTCGCTCTGTCTCTCTTTCTCACTCTGTCTGTGTCTGTTTTTCTCTCTTTCTTTCTTGCTCTGTGTGTCTGTCTTTCTCTGTCTCTCTCTGTTTTTCTCTTTCTGTCTCTCTTTCTCGCTGTCTTGTCTCTTTCTCGCTCTGTGTCTCTGTCTTTGTCTATCTCTCTCTCTGTGTCTGTTTTTCTCTTTCTCGCTCTGTATCTCTGTCTTTCTCTGTCTCTCTCTGTTTTTCTCTCTCTGTCTCTCTTTCTCGCTCTCTCTGTCTTTCTCTGTCTCTGTTTTTCTCGCTCTGTCTCTCGCTCGCTTTGTCTTTCTGTCTCTCTGTTTGTTTTTCTCGCTCTGTCTCTCTCTCGCTCTGTCTTTCTGTCTCTGTTTGTTTTTCTCGCTCTGTCTCTCTTTCTCGCTCTCTCTGTCTTTCTCTGTCTCTCTGTTTTTCTCGCTCTGTCTCTTTCTCACTCTGTCTTTTTCTGTCTCTCTCTGTGTCTGTTTTTCTCTCTTTCTTGCTCTGTGTCTCTGTCTTTCTCTGTCTCTCTCTCTGTCTGTTTTTCTCTCTGTCTCTCTTTCTCGCTCTGTCTCTCTGTGTTTTTCTCTCTCTGTCTCCCTGTCTCTCTGTGTCTGTTTTTCTCTTTCCGTTTCTCTTTCTCGCTCTGTGTCTCTGTCTTTCTCTGTATCTCTGTGTGTGTGTGTCTCTGTGTCTCTGTCTCATGTGTTCTCCCCTTCTGCTTGCAGGACGAAGAACTTGGAAAGCTAAAAGAGAAAAACCAGGAACTCAGCGAAGAGGTGGAAGCCATCATGCAGGTAAGTCCAAGGACGGCTTCACCTGCTGGGACCGGTGACCTCACTCCTTGCTGGCTCCCACAACTCCTCTTCTTCCTCCCTCTTTCCTTCCACAGAACTGCAAGCTTCTCCAGGCTGCCAGTGGACAGAAGACCATGGGAGATGTTTCTGAATCTCCTTTTGATTACATCCCTCCCAAGGTGGGTGTTCTCTTGGGGAGGGGTGGAGTTAGAGCCTTCTGAGGGAGGGGCTGGCATCGCCAACCCACCCCTCCTCTCATGTTGGCCGGCAAGATTTAGAAATTGGAAATGATAATATTTTCCTTGGCCCTGTAAACTCTTTAAACAGCAGCCATGTACTGCTCCCCACTTAAGAGCAACCACCTTAGCTAAAAATTCTGGAACTCTTTTAAGTCCACATTATTATTGTTGTTGTTGTTGTTATTATTATTATGTTAATCTTTGGTGAGATTCACAGCCTTTGGGGCTGGCTGGTAGCTCAACAGCTCGAGTCCTAACCAAGGACCTAGGAACTGTCAAGGTAACGTCAGAGGATAGAAGCTGTTCCAAACAGGGTGGCCTTTTGTAGAGTCAGAATGCTCAAGTCCGGCAAACCTAGAACCTCCACATAGCGAGGGAGTCCCCTAGGTCTTGCTCCAAGGGCTCCAATCACAATCGGGACAACACCCGACTTTCTCTTCCACAGTCGCTCAACTTCAATTTTGCAAGTCCCGGTATTTGGTGATTTTTTCTTGCTGCTTATTTTCAATTCGTGCATCACCAGGTATTGCAATGTCCACGAACCATACCTTTTTTTCTTTTCAACGATTGTTATATCAGGTGTGTTGTAGGACAAGTGCCTGTCAGTCTGAATTCTGAAGTGCCACAAGATCTTGACTTTCTCATTCTCTAAAACTTTCTCCACCTGAGGTTCCCAGTGATTTTTGCTGTACTCAAATCCAAACTTCTGGCACAATTTCCAGTGAATGATCTTAGCAACGCGGTCGTGGCGTTGTAGGTAATCAGTTTGTGAGATTTTGCTGCATCCACTGATCAGGTGGTCGACTGTCTCATCTTTCTCATTACAGAGGCGACATTTGCTGTTGGTGGTAACATGTTGAATTTTTGCCTTCATGCAGTTTGTGGCTAAGGCTTGTTCTTGAGCTGCCAAAATAAAGCCTTCTGTTTCTTTTTCAGTACTCCCGATCTTAACCAGTCCCAAGTTAGTTTTTGGTCAGCTTTGCCTTCAATACTTTTCAAGTATTGGCTATGCATAGCTTTGCTTTTCCAATTTTCAGCTCGTTTCTCAATTTCTTCTTTCTTATATTCAGCTTTTGACTTAGTTGTCTTTAAAAGGCCTCCTTTATTTACTTCCTCAATCATTGGTTCTTTCTGGATGTAATCATTCAAGCTATGTCTTTCTTCTTCCACAGTCTGCTTTACTTGTAGGAGTCCTCAACCACCTTTTGCTCTTGGTAGATATAATTGGTCAATATTACTTTTAGGGTGCAAAGCATGATTCATTGTCATAAGTTTCCTCGTTTTTCTGTCCAAATTGTCCAACTCCATATCATCATCATCATCAGCATCATTATTATTATATAAATTTATTTGCCATCCATCTCACCCCAAGAATTCCCCAGCCAGCCTGCTTCATAATGGGCGGACTTCAAGTCCCAGAATTCTCTAGTCAGTTTGAGTCAAGATGGGTGAACTTCAACTCCCAGAATTCCCCAGCCAGTCTGCTTTAAGATGGGTGGACTTCCACTCCCAGAATTCCCCAGCCAACCTGCTTTAAGACAGGTGGACTTCAACTCGCGAAATTCTCTAGTCAGTCTGCTTTTAAGATGGGTGGACTTCCACTCCCAGAATTCCCCAGCCAACCTGCTTTAAGATGGGTGGACTTCAAGTCCCAGAATTCTCTAGTCAGTTTGAGTCAAGATGGGTGAACTTCAACTGTTTAATGCATACATGAAGCCGCTGGGTGAGATCATCCGTGGTTTTGGGGTAGAGTACCACCTTTATGCTGACGACACTCAGCTGTATATATCTACCCCAAACCACCCCAACGATGCCGTAGCGGTGATGTGCCAGTGCCTGGAAGCCGTGCGGATCTGGATGGGAAGTAACGGACTCAGGCTCAACCCGACCAAGACCGAGTGGCTGTCGTTTCCGGCTGCCCATTTCAACCAGCTCACTCCAACGCTGGCCATAGGGGGCGAACATCTTGCCCCTGTGGATGGGGCGCGCAATTTGGGTGTCCTCCTGGATACCCGGCTGTCCATGGAAGATCAAGTGACAGCCGTGGCCAGGAAGGCGTTTTACCAGGTTCGCCTGGTTCGCCAATTGCGCCCCCTATTGGATCGGGACGCCCTTCGCACAGTCACTCACGCGCTCGTGACATCCCGACTGGACTATTGTAACTCTCTACATGGGGCTTCCCTTGAGGTGCACTCGGAGACTTCAGCTAGTCCAGAACGCAGCCGCGCGAGCAATTATGGGTACCACAAGGTATACCCATGTAACACCGCTCTTGCGCGAGCTGCACTGGCTGCCTGTTGTCTTCCGGGTGCGCTTCAAGGTATTAATTATCATCTTTAAAGCGCTCCATGGCTCGGGACCTAGCTATCTGCGGGATCGGATCCTGCCTCATACATCCTCACGGCCGATTCGCTCCCACAGAGAGGGACTTCTCCGAGTGCCGTCCACTAGACTCTGTCAGCGGGCGACACCCAGGGGAAGGGCTCTCTCTGTGGCGGGCCCAGCCCTCTGGAACGACCTCCCCCCCGACATTAGGACCACCACGGACCTCCGCTCCTTCCGTCTTAAACTAAAAACACACTTCTTCTGCCTTGCCGGCCTGGGATAGTTATTCCTCTGTTTTTGGGTTTATTGGGGAATTTTTAGTTTAGTTAGTTTTAACGGGTATTTTAGCACAGGTACTGTTTAATCTATTTTTAATATGAAATGTTGTATATAGTCATTGTTTTTATTCTTCCTGTGCACCGCCCCGAGTCCCTGTGGGGAGAGGGTGCGGTCTATAAGTATTAAATTATTATTATTATTATTATTATTATTATTAACTCCCAGCCTGCTTTAAGATGGGTGGACTTGAACTCCCAGAATTCCCCAGCCAGCCTGCTTTAAGATGGGTGGACTCCAACTCCCAGAATTCCCCAGCCAGTCTGCTTTAGGATGGGTGGACTTCAACTCCCAGAATTCCTCAGCCAACCTGCTTTAAGATGGGTGGACTCCAATTCCCAGAATTCCCCAGCCAACCTGCTTTAAGATGGGTGGACTTCAACTCCCAGAATTCCCCAGCCAGTCTGCTTTAAGATGGGTGGACTTCAAGTCCCAGAATTCTCTAGTCAGTTTGAGTCAAGATGGGTGAAATTCAACTCCCAAAATTCCCCAGCCAGCCTGCTTTAAGATGGGTGGACTTCAACTCCCAGAATTCCCTAGCCAGCCTGCTTTAAGATGGGCAGACTTCAAGTCCCAGAATTCTCTAGTCAGTTTGAGTCAAGATGGGTGAACTTCAACTCCCAGCCTGCTTTAAGATGGGTGGACTTCAACTCCCAGAATTCCCCAGCCAGCCTGCTTTAAGATGGGTGGACTTGAACTCCCAGAATTCCCCAGCCAGCCTGCTTTAAGATGGGCGGACTTCAAGTCCCAGAATTCTCTAGTCAGTTTGAGTCAAGATGGGTGAACTTCAACTCCCAGCCTGCTTTAAGATGGGTGGACTTCAACTCCCAGAATTCCCCAGCCAGCCTGCTTTAAGATGGGCGGACTTCAAGTCCCAGAATTCTCTAGTCAGTTTGAGTCAAATGGGTAGACTTCAACTCCCAAAATTCCCCAGCCAGGATGGCTGGCAGGGGAATTCTGGGAGTTGAAGTCCACCCCTCTTAAAGTGACAGAGACTGAGAAACGCCGTCTTCGTCTATAGCGCTCTGCTCCAAAAGGCTGCCGAAAGTAACCATCCAGCATATTCTTTGCCTTCCCTTCAGCTTAAAAACTCCGATTTCTTCCCTTTCTTCTTCAGCCAAAGCCTCGCCGGATGACCAAAGCAAAGCCGAAAACCGACATGAGCAGCGAAGAGTCGCCTTCGGAATCCGACAACTCGGTCGAAGAAGTCGAAGAGGAGTGGGTGCCGGCCAAAATTGCCCGAGGCATCAGGAAGAGTATTTTAGGGGTAAGTGAGCAACTGAGGTGGGGAGGGTAGGAGTGGGGAATCATTCCTGGTGTCGTCATGGTTTCCAGGAGGCTGCTCCTGAATATGGAGGCTCGCTTTTTCGGTCTTAGCTAGCAGCCGTTGAGTTGAATTGCTTTCTCGGCAGACGGGGCAGCTTGGTCTCTAAGCCCCTTAATTCCAGATATGAATTGTAGAAGTGAATAACTATAAAAGGAAGGACTTCAAATGGATAAGGTGTGCGTGCGTGCGCTCGCGGGAGTGAACTGAAGGTATTTCCCCGGAGGGAACGAGATGATTGGCAGAAAGCTAAGCTTCGATCAATAGGAAGAGCTCCCAGAGGCTGGAATTCTCTGGAGCTCCAGGTCCTTGGGGGTCTTCTAACTTGATCTCGATCCCTCCCTTCTCTCCCTCCCTCCTTCCTTCCCTTTTTCCTTCCTCTTCTGTTCCTTTATTTCCCCCTTCTTCCTCCCCTCTCTCCTTGCTTCTTTCCTTCTTCCTCCCACTATCCCTTTTTTCCTTCCTCTTTTCTTTCTTCCTTCCTTCCCTCCCTCCCTTCTTCCTTTCCTTTTCCCTTCCTCTTCTGTTCCTTTATTTCCTCCTCCTTCCCTCCCTCTCTCCTTCCTTCCTCACTTCTTTCCTTCTTCCTCCCACTCTCCCTTTTTTCCTTCCTCTTTTCTATCTTCCTTTCTTTCTTCCCTCCTTTCCTTTTTCTTTTGTCTTCTGTTCCTTTATTTCCTCCCTCCCTCTCTCCTTCCTTCCTCTCTTCCTTCTTCCCACTCTCCCTTCTTTCCTTCCTCTTTTCTATCTTTCTTCCCTCCCTCCTTCCTTTCCTTTTTCTTTCCCTTTCTGTTCCTTTATCTCCTCCTTCTTCCCTCCCTCCCTCCCTTCCTTCTTCCTCCCACTCTCCCTTTCCTTCCTCTTTTCTTTCTTCCTTTCCTCCCTCCCTTGTCCTTTCCCTTCTGATCCTTTATTTCCTCCTCCTTCCCTCCCTCTCCTTCCTTCCTCATTTCTTTCCTTCTTCCCCCCACTCTCCCTTTTTTCCTTCTTCTTCTTTCCTTTCTTCCCTCCCTCCCTCCCTTCTTTCCTTTTTCTTTCATCTTCTGTTCCTTTATTTCCTCCCTCCCTCTCTCCTTCCTTCCTCTCTTCCTTCTTCCCACTCCCCCTTCTTTCCTTCCTCTTTTCTATCTTTCTTTCTTCCCTCCCTCCTTCCTTTCCTTTTTCTTTCCCTTTCTGTTCCTTTATCTCCTCCTTTTTCCCTCCCTCCCTCCCTTCCTTCTTCCTCCCACTCTCCCTTTCCTTCCTCTTTTCTTTCTTTCTTTCCTCCCTCCCTCCCTTCTTTCCTTTTTCTTTCGTCTTCTGTTCCTTTATTTCCTCCCTCCCTCTCTCCTTCCTTCCTCTCTTCCTTCTTCCCACTCCCCCTTCTTTCCTTCCTCTTTTCTATCTTTCTTTCTTCCCTCCCCCCTTCTTTTCCTTTTTCTTTCCCATTCTGTTCCTTTATCTCCTCCTTCCCTCCCATCCTTCCTTCTTCCCTCCCTCCCTTCTTTCTTCCTCTCATTCTCCCTTTCCTTCCTCTTTTCTTTCTTCCTTTCCTCCCTCCCTTTTTTCTGTTCTTTTATTTCCTCCCGCCCACTCTCCCTCTCTCCTTCCTTCCTCGCTTCTTTCCTTCTTCTTCCCACTCTCCCTTTTTTCCTTCCTCTTTTCTATCTTTCTTCCTTCCCTCCCTCCTTCCTTTCCTTTTCCCTTCCTCTTCTTTTATTTCCTCCCTCTGCTTCCTTCCTCATTTCTATCTTCCTTTCTTTCCTTCCCTTTTTCCTTCTTTCCTCTTCCTTCCCTCCCTCTCCTCCCTCCCACCCTTGCTTCTTTCCTTCTTCCTCCCACTCCCCTTCTTTCCTTTCTCTTTCCTTTCTCCCTTCCCTCCCTCTCTCCCTTCTGTATAACATTAGAACTCAGTTTCTTTGTCTAGATTTTTACCCCACTTTTTATTCCCACATGTAACTCAAGGTGAATATGCCGAATATTTCCTTCTCTTATTGTTTTCTCCACAACAACTCTGTGAGCGGTTGGGTTGAGAGGGAATGATAGGCCTAAAGTGACCCAGCCGGCTTTCATACCTAAGGTGGGACTAGAACTCACCATCTCCTGACAATTGGACCGAAGTCATCCACCCACCCTGAGGTCAAAGACAGGACTAGAACTCGCTGACTCCTGGTCAGATCATGCTCTCCTTCGACTGGACTTTCCAATCGTCACTCCCCACCGCGGGGAGGCGGAACCAGAGAGCCCAAGATGGTTCCGCCCCAGGCACCTGATGGACCTGGAAAGGTTCCAGAGGGAGCTTGGGCCACTACCTGTGTCCTTGTCCCGCAACTCGACTGAGGACCTAGTGGCCGCATGGTATAATGCGGCCACGGGGGCCTTGGACCGGGTCGCGCCCTTGCGGCCTCTCAGGCGGCGCCGAATCACCCAGGCTCCCTGGTTTTCCGAGGAGCTGAGGGAGATGAAACGCCGCAAGAGACGCCTAGAGAGTAGGTGGAGATCCTCTCGGTCCGAATCTGACCAAACACTAGTAAAAGCCCATTTGAGGACTTATTTAGTGGCTATAAGAGTGGCCAATCATGAGTACTGTGCCACTCTTATCGCATCCGCAGATAACCGCCCTGCTGCCCTGTTTGGGGTGACCCGCTCCCTCCTTCATCAGAGGCCGCGGGACGCCACATTGCAGGGATGAGCAGAGGAATTTGGAGCATATTTGCTGGATAAAATCACTCAGATTCGAAGCGAGTTGCCCCCCACTGAAAGTGGCCCAGACGGGTTGCCCGATGCTGGTCTTGAGACAACAGCTTGGGAGGAGTTTGACTTTGTTACTACCGAGGACATGGACAGGTTGTCGAGGAGACTTAAGGCCACCACATGTTTATTGCGAGCTGCACTGGCTGCCTGTGGCCTTTTGAGTGCGCTTCAAGGTGTTGACAACCATCTTTAAATCGCTCCATGGCTCGGGGCCTAGCTATATACGAGACCGCCTCCTGCCCCATACATCCCTTCGTCCGATCCGCTCCCACAGAGAGGGCCTTCTCCGGGTGCCGTCGGCGGGGCAATGCCGGTTGGCGACACCCAGGGGAAGGGCCTTCTCTGTGGCGGGCCCGGCCCTCTGGAACGACCTACCCCCCGACCTTCGCACTATCTCGGACCTCCGCCTCTTCCGCCAACGTCTTAAGACGTATTTATTTCAACAAGCCGGCCTAGGATAGCCCCCCGTTTCTGACTTTTTAAAAATAAATTATAATTTGGGAAGGTTTTTTAACATGGGTTTTAGCACGGGTTAACTAATTTAATATATTTTAAATTGATATTTATTGTATTTTTGTGGTTTTAATAATGCCTGTGCGCCGCCCTGGGTCCTAACAAGGAGAAGGGCGGGGTATAAATTTAATAAAATAAAATAAAATAAATAAAATATTGGACCCGTGTCCCTCCTGGCTTGTACTGGCATCCTGAGAGGTTACACGAAGCTGGCTCCAGGATATAGTGAACGATTCTTTGAGTGAGGGGTTCTTGCCTACCGCCCTGAAAGAGGCGGTGGTGAGACCCCTCCTCAAGAAGCCTTCCCTGGACCCAGCATTGTTGGTAAATTATCGTCCGGTCTCCAACCTTCACTTTTTAGCGAAGGTTGTAGAGAGTGTGGTGGCCCAGCAGTTTCCACGTCACTTGGAGGAAATTGATTATCTAGACCTGCGCCAGTCCGGCTTCCGACCCGGTCACAGCACCAAGACGGCATTGGTCGCGTTGCTGGATGATCTCTGGAAGGCACGGGATAGAGGGTCCTCCTCTATCCTGGTCCTATTAGACCTCTCAGTGGCTTTTGATACCATCCACCATGGTATCCTATTGCACCGACTGGGGGGGTTGGGGGTGGGAGGCACCATGTTACGGTGGTTCTCATCCTACCTCTCTGGTCGGTCGCAATTTGTGTTGGCAGGAGGGCAGAGGTCGACCTCGAGACCCCTCATATGCGGGGTCCCTCAGGGGTCGGTCCTCTCGCCTCTCCTGTTTAACACCTAGATGAAGCCGCTGGGCGAGACCATCCGTGGTTTTGAGGTGGGATATCATCTGTATGCTGATGACACTCAGCTGTACATATCTACCCTAAACCACCCCAACGATGCCGCCGAGGTGATGTCCCGGTGTCTAGAGGCCGTACGGGTCTGGATGGGAAGTAACAAACTCAAGCTCAACCGGTCCAAGACCGAGTGGCTGTGGTTTCCGGCGCCCCGGTTTAGCCAGGTAAGTCCAACACTGGCCATTGGGGACGAATTATTGGCCCCAGTGGAGAGGGCACGCAATTTGGGTGTCCGCCTGGACTCTCGGCTGTCCTTGGAGGATCATGTGGCAGCCATGGCCAGGAGGGCGTTTTACCAGGTTCGCCTGGTTCGCCAGCTGCGTCCCTTACTAGACCGGGACGCCCTTCGCACAGTCACTCAAGCACTGGTCACATCCCGTCTGGACTACTGTAATGCTCTCTACATGGGGCTCCCCTTGAGGTGCACCCGAAGGTTACAGCTAGTTCAGAACGCGGCCGCGTGGGTGATTATGGGAACCTCACGGCATTCGCATATAACACCTGCCCTGCTGCACTGCGCTTCAAGGTGTTGATCACCATCTTTAAAGTGCTCCATGGCTCGGGGCCTAGTTATATGCGAGACCGTCTTCTGCCCCATACATCCCTTCGTCCGATCCGCTCCCATAGAGAGGGCCTTCTCCGGGTGCCGTCGGCCGGGCAATGCCGGTTGGCGACGCCCAGGGGAAGGGCCTTCTCTGTGGCGGGCCCAACCCTCTGGAACGACCTGCCTCCCGATCTCCGTACCACCTCGGACCTCCGCCAATTCCGCCAGCGTTTAAAAACGCACTTGTTTCAACAAGCCGGCTTAGGGTAAATCCACCTGATAAACGACTGAGGGTTAGATATACAAATTTATAATTATAGGGTTTTAAACTATATTTTAGCGCAGGAGTATTTAATTTAATAAGGTTTTAGGATGTTTGTATATTTTTGTACTGTATATTGTGTTTTTAAATGCCTGTGCGCCGCCCTGGGTTTTATTGGAGATAGGTGCGGGATACAAATTTAATAAAATCTAAAAAAATTTTTTTTTCTAAGACCTCCCTTTTGCTGGTACACCTACCTGGTCCTCCCACACTTGTCTTCTTAGCCCAGAGGTCTCCAACCTTGACATCTTTAAGGCTTGTGGACTTCAACTCCCAGAATTCCTCAGCCAGCAAAGCTGGCTGAGGAATTCTGAGAGTTGAAGTCCACAAGCCTTAAAGTGTTCAAGGTTGGAGACCCCTGTCTTAGCCCATCTGCAATTCCTCTGGCCTCAGGGGAGGGGAGGGAACAGATCCTAGACCTCACCATCCCTGCCGGGTCTGTGTTGTAGACTGCCGGGGGCCAGCGGACGGAGCTGGTGGCAGACTCGGACAGGGAGGAGGTTGGGGAGGAACCTGGGCCAGTCCTGGAGTCTGGGGAAGGCTCTGAGGAGGGCTCTGTGTCGGAGGCAGAGAAGGGACCAGGGCCATCCGACAGTTATCAGCTGCCTTCGGAGTCAGACATCCATGAGGCAGAAGAACAGCTGGAGCCTGTTCCCAGTGTGCGCATGTGCAGAGTTGCCAGGCGAAGGGAAGAGCTAAATAACAGGGGTCGACTTGGGAGGAAGGCCATAGGTGGATGATGAATGGGCCCTCCCAGAGGAAATAAAAGAGGGAGCGACAGGAGAGTGGAGTTTGCAGGAGACCATTAGTTCCCCGCATTGGTTCGGGACTCTCCGAGACTCTTTGCCAAGTTTTGCAGATATCGGCCTGGCAGCTCTCCAAACCAAGATAAGGTCTGTGACCTTAAATCCTCCCTGGAAAGACTGTTTTCCGGGACGTTGCTGGATGTGCATGAGCGGAATTTACCTTAGCTTCATAAAAAGGGGGTTTTGTCAGGGATTTGCTCTGGGATTTGTTGATACCTCAGAACTGTCTCGGTGATGGTTTTTCTCTTTCCCCCTCCCCTCACCGTCCTTTCCTGGTGGGGTGTTCTTCTCTCCCTCTGACTTTTCTCCTGGGTCATCTCCTCCTCTCAGTGCACCTGCCGAGGCCGTTGCGGAAACAAACAGTGTGGCTGCCGAAAACAGAAACTGGCCTGCTCGGACGATTGCCGGTGCGAAGGAGGAAAGTGTCGGAATCGGGACCATGCGTTCTTGGTGAGTTCCTCTCCCACCCACCCCCAGTAGTGCAACCTTCTTGCTCTTCTTCCGAACTTGCCTGCAGCATCGCAGAGAGGCGACCTTGGGAAGCTCAGAGCGGGCGGGAAAAACCAAGCAGCGTCATAAAGCTGAAATTTCCTATTCAGAATGACAGGAATTGGGAGGGACCTCGGAGGTCTTCTAGTCCAACCGCCTGCTCGAGCAGGAGAGCCTAGGGGTCTGTAGAGATGCTCAAATCATCCAGGTCAGGGTTGTCCCTGTGGTGCTTTGCTTTTTCAAGAGGCAACTGGACACTTTTGAAGACTGGTCATTTGCATCCTTTTTAGGAAGTAGTTGAAGCACTTGGAGATTCCTCTGTGTCCCCAAGGTCACCTGAGTAGTGCAAATGTCAATTCACAAAGCATTGGCGTGTCTGTTGTCAAGTTGCCATGGTGAGGAAATTGGGGGGAGGGGGAGGGAAGCACACTCCACGCATACCTTCGGCTAGCGTCGTATCTCCGATTACTACAGCAGGCTTGTGAGGCGTGCACCTCATTGGAGAATGTGATTTATGACACAGACTGAGGGGAGGGAAGAAACGGGGCCAAAGTTCAGCCATAATTTAAACGAGGTCACATCTGACTGCCATGGGGCATTGCCGGAATGGTGTTCCTAATAAATGACTGCTTTTTCTTTTGAAACTTGGCTCGAGGCTCATGAATTTATTGGGGCATCTTTCGGACGCCTGACAGCAAATGGTTCCCGTAGCCTGCAATTTTTTCCCCCTCTGGAAATCCGTTCCTCCTCCCACACCATTCCAAGAGTCTTCAATCCCAAATTGTGTAGCTGAAAGATCTCAGTCACTGTTGTTTTTCTTCAAGAGGCAACTGGACTTGTAAATTCCTCTCATTCACATTCAGCCAAGGCCTGGCAAACGGCCTTTCAAAGGAATATTTATGACTACAGACCTTATCTAGCTTAGAAAGCTGCCATGTCAATATCTGGGATTCAGATGCAGACAGATCTTCACACTCCTGAAATGAACGAACGAGCGAAGGAATTGTTTCCTGCAGAAGCCCACTCCCCTGGCACTCCCTCTTTTATTTCCTACTAGCTATACCCTGTCGGCTCCCAGTTTCCTCTCAGTTTTTGGTCCAAACACTGGCTTTGGCACCTTCCGAGTTTGGAACAATACTGTATACTAGCCGTTCCCGGCCACGCGTTGCGGCAGCCCAGTCGGGTTAAATGGCCAACCAATCTGTGTGTAGATCTACACCTGCACACATACACACAACCACCATATAAGCCCCAACCTACCTACCTACTGTATTTCTCCCTCTCTATCTATCTATCCCTCTACCTACCTACCTACTGTATTTCTTTCTTTCTCCCTCTATCTACCTACCTACCTACTGTATTTCTCCCTCTCTGTCTATCCCTCTACCTACCTATCTACTGTATTTCTCCCTATCTATCTATCCATCCCCCTACCTACCTACCTACCTACTGCATTTCTCCCTATCTATCCACCTACCTACCTACTTACTATATTTCTTCCTTTCTCCCTCTACCTACCTACCTACCTACCGTCTTTCTTCCTTCCTTCCTTCCTTCCTTCCTTCCTTCCTTCCTTCCTTCCTTCCTTCCTTTCTTTGTATCTATCTACCTACCTACCTTATTTCTCCCTCTCTATCTATCCCTTGGGGGTCATCTAGTCCAACTCCCTGCCTAAGCAGGAAGCCCTATACCCATGATGGCGAACCTATGGCACGGGTGCCACAGGTGGCACACGGAACCATTTCTTAGGCCACGCGAGGCATTGCCCTGTCAGCTTTAGTGTGTATATGTGCCCTGGCCAGCTGATTTAGGCCTTCTTTTGAGGCTGTTTTTTGCCCTCTGGAGGTGGGGGAAGGCTGTTTTCACCCTCCCCAGGCTCCTTTAAAGCCTCTGGAGCCTGGGGATGATGTAAAAAGCATGCCAAATGCAGGGGGTCATGCACATTATGGATGTGGCACACCTGTGCACATCACCCCTGCACTCCCCCTGCTTTTGGCACGCGAGCCAAAAAAGGTTAGCCATCACTGCCCTATACCATTTCAGACAAATGGCTATCCAACATCTTCTTGAAGACTTCTAGTGTTGGGGCATTCACAACTTCTGGAGGCAAGTAGTTCCACTGATTAATTGGTCTAACTGTCAGGATGGGCGGGGCCAATCACCATCCACCTGTGCCTTTACTCTCAAGGTGACCCTGATTTCTGAGGGCGGAGCTGACGTCGCAATGAGACGACAACGCAATCTTGGAGCTCCAAGATTGCTGTCGATATCTCTGCCGCTGGACGGTATTTTTGGACCTAAACCATCCCGCAGAGACGGTGACAGAGAAGGACGCATCCTGCTGATCTCAGGGACATCGCAAAGTCCCTGATTGATCCAGGAGGAGCTCTTTTTTCCAGCGACAGAGTAGCAGCCATTAAAGCTGCAGAAGGTTGGGACAGCTCCGGAACGGAAGCAGAGCAGGAGAGAAAGAGTGTGTCGGATTGGCGAGATAAATTTTACTAATGGAGAAGAGAATTCCCCAAAAGAGCAAAAGTAAAGTTAAAATTGAAGACAGAAGAGGGTAAGCAGCGAGATTGAGCCTGTTTCAAACTTAGTGGGTTATTTTTCTTTAATCTTTTTATTGATGGGATTTTTACAAGCGTTTCTTTTTCTTTTTTTAAACTGGACTGGGAACAGGCTCCAGCTGTTCCTCTGCCTCACTGCTGTCTAGCTCCGAATTGCCAGACAGCCTTGGCCCCTCTCTCTGCCTCTGGCGCAAAGGCCTCATCCGAGCCTTCCCCAGACTCCAGGGCTGGCCCATGTTCCCCCCCAACCTCCTCACTGAATGACTCTGCTGCCAGCTCCTCTGGCCACTGACGGGCCACAACACACTGATGACGTTTTCTAGTTGGGTCATGAAATGTCTGCAAGAAAACCCTCAACTTAGAGACCACCAAGGACCCCACAGTCGTACTACTACTACTACTACTACTCCCCTTTCCTCCTCTCTGTAAACCCCACTCGCTTCTAGCACTGATTACATTCTCTAATTAGGTCATGAGACATCTGCAAGAAAGCCACCGAGGACCCCACAACTTTCCTCCTCCTTTACTTTCCTCTCTGTAAAACCCCACTCCCTCTGGCCCTCATGACATTCCCTAGCTGGGTCATGGAAACGCCTGCGAAGAAACCCACCCACGCACGACCCCTCCTTTATCCCCAAGCTACAAATCTTCTCTTCTGTTGATGTCCTGGCACGCAGGTCCCATTATCCCACCCTCGGTGCATCGGCTGGGAACGATGGAGCTGCTTCTACTCTCGATGTCTCCGGAGGTCAATTGGCTCTTTCGGTTGTGAATTTGCTTTGGCCAGAAAAATGGGGCTACCGAGAAGGGTCTCCAGACTTCCCTCCCTGTCTAGGAGGGCCAAATTGGGCCGGCGCAACGTTTGACCTGGCTAACGTCTGCCTGCCTTTTTTTTTTTTTTCCCCTCCCTCTCAGGAGGGGATTCTAGACGACGAACAAATGGGGGATGCTCGTGACCGGACGTTCAGCCTGGAAGACCCCACCCAGGTCACCTGTGGGGACACATTCTTCGAGCCTCCTGCGGTCACGGCAACCAGAAAGGTACAAAGAGGCCATTGGGGTGGGATAAATAGATGGGCGGGGCTATTTGGTCGTTTTCACGTGGGGGGCAGTGGGGGGGATTGAACATTTTTAGCAACCTGGTGCTGCAGGGTGTGGCCTGCTCGACCTCCTGCACATTTTCGCCCTTCCCAGGCTTTGAAAACAGGGCTGTTTTTCGCCCTGCCAGAGTCTCCGGGCGGGCCCTGCACTCATCTGGCCTTCAACACAGGCCACGTGGGACTCCTGGGAGGAGGGGAGGAGCATTGTGGGCGTGGCCAGCCACGCCTTCCAGCATCCCGTTCATCCGAACAGGGGGGAGAGGGGCGTTGGGGAGGGGGTGACTTTGGGGGAGCAGGGAAGGGGACGTTGTTTAACCAAGCCAGGAACCGGACCCTCAGGGGCCAGCTGGCGACTCTTAGGAAAATCAACAAATGAAGGTCCTCAGCTAACGACCATTCATTTGGTGCTCATTTGATTGATTGATCGATTAGCCCTTGGGCCCTATCAAAGTGCAGAGGTCCAGAAAGAAACGATGACTGAAATGTGATAAAATACAATTTAAGATGGAATTTTTTGGGGCGGACGGGGGACGGGACAAAATACAATTTGAAATTTGGAATTGGAATAAAGTACGATTTGAAACGGAATTGGAATAGAACATGATTTAAAATGGGAGTCGGATAAAATACGATGTAAAATTTGAAATTCGAATAAAAAACAAGAGTGAACCTTCGAAATTACGACATCACTAAAAAAAAGTGACTTACGACCACTTTTCTCACTGAACAACCGTTGCCGCATCCGTTGTGGTCCCACTTGGCAACCATTTCAGATTTATGACGGTCACAGCCGTGTGTGTGTGTGTGTTTGGTAAGATCTCTTTTTTGCGACCTGACAAGCAAAGTCAAGGGGGGAAGCCCGATTCGCTTAACGACTGGGCTACTCACTTAGCCGCTGTGACGATGTCACTCAAACAATTGCAGCAAGGGAGGTTGTAAAAATGCGATCTTTCCTTGATGTCTCGCTTAGTGATGGAAATGTTGTCGTAAGTCGATTACTCCCTGTTGGGGTGGGATGAACATCACCATCGGGCGAGCAACATAAGACGCCCGGAAGCTCGCCGGGCAGTCCTCGCCTTAACGACGGGCGTGGAGATCCAGAATTTGAGCTGCTGAGCCAGACGGTGGTTGACGGGTCCCACTGGCTTTTACGACGGCCGTAAAGCGAGTCGCGATGGTATCAGGCCGTCGTTGAGCGCATCTCGTAACGATGATTTCCCCGTGGATTCGACTCTCCTCTCTCTCTCCTTCTCCCACCAGGTCCTGGAAGACACAGTGCAGCCCGAAACCTCGGCCGCCCCCCAGGGCAATGCCTCTATCTCCTTCCCGGGACCCTCGGAGGGTGGCCAAACCCTCAAGAAACGTAGGAAGCGGCTACTGAGCAACACCAGCCGCTTCTTCTCCGGCTGCACCCCAATTAAAGAGGGCCTAACGGAAGACAAATGAAGCCCCCTCCCCTCCCCCCTTTCCTCCTCTTCCTCCCTTTTCAATGTACAAATATTCAGTTTTTATATGTATAGTTAAATAAAGATTTTGTATAGCTTCATTCGTAACGGGTTGCTAACGATTCATTGGGTGGCAAGCGCTCTTCTTTGCCTCCGGGGGCGCGAAGTTCAGATTTTTGCGGGGTGGGGGGGGGGTTCCCTCCAAGCCGACGGAAAACCGAGACACACCCCAGGCACGGCGCTCTGCAAAGCGAGGAGGGGAGGAATAAGAGCAAGAGCCTTTAGACTTATATACCGCTTCATAATGCTCTCTAAGCGGGGTACGGAGTCAGTGTCTGGGTCCTTGTTTTACCGACCTGAATCAACCTTGAGCTGGTCAAGGCTGAATCAACCTTGAGCTGGTCAAGGCTGAATCAACCTTGAGCTGGTCAAGGCTGAATCAACCTTGAGCTGGTCAAGGCTGAATCAACCTTGAGCTGGTCAAGGCTGAATCAACCTTGAGCTGGTCAAGGCTGAATCAACCTTGAGCTGGTCAGGATCGAACTGCGGGCAGTGGGTAGAGTCAGGCTGCAATATTGCCCTCTCATCGCTGCACCGAGGTGGCTTCCTTCCTTCGCAATAGACACATGACTACCGATGAACAGTTGGAAGGGACCTTACAGGTCATCTAGTCCAACCCCCTCAAGTGTTTTACAGCCCCTCTAAGCGGTTTACGGAGTCAGCCTCTTCCTCCCACCCACCCCCCTGCAACCATCTGGGTCCTCATGTTACCGACCTTGGAAGGATGGAAGGCTGAATCGACCTTGATCTGGTCAGGATCGAACTGCTGGCAGTGAGCAGAGTCAGGCTGCATACTGCCCTCTCACCACTACACCGAGATGGCTTCCTTCCTTCTCCTTAGCATCCCTTCCTTCGCGATGGACTTATATACAACTTTACGGATTAACAGTTGGAAGGGACCTTATAGGTCATCTAGTCCAACCCCCTCAGTGTTTTACAGCCCCTCTCTAAGCGATTTACACAGTCAGCCTCCCTCCCCCCCCCCCTCACTCTCAAGAATCCAGGTCCTCATTTTACCAACTTTGGAAGGACGGGAAGCTGGGTTGACCTTGATCTGGCCAGGATCGAACTGCTGGCAGTGGGCAGAGTCAGGCTGCATACTGCACTCTCATCACTGTACCAAGATGGCTTCCTTCCTTCCCCTTAGCATCCTTTCCTTTCCTTCCTTCCTTCCTTCGCAATAGACTTTATTTATTTTATTAAATTTATATACCGCGCCACTCTCCACCGATTGACAGTTGGAAGGGACCTTATAGGTCATCTAGTCCAACCCCCTCAGTCTTTTACAGCCCCTCTAAGTCGTTTACAGAGTCAGCCTCTCCCCTTCCCCCCCCCCCCAAAAAAACACAATTCGGGCCCTCATTTTACCCACTTTGGAAGGACGGAAGGCTGAGTCGACCTTGAGCCTGGTGAGATTCGAACCAGAGCCCATCCAAAACCAGGCCGCAGGAGTTAGGAGCGTGCCTGGGGGCTTGTGCATTGGGGAACGCAGCCGAGGCTTGCGAGAACCCACCCCGTCTCCCCACCCTAACCGCCTCCGCCGATCTGCCGAGCTGGAAAAGTTGGGAGACACACATACGCGCACACACACCCGCTCTACAGTCCAGCCAAATGCTGTGTGTGTGTGTGTGCGTGTCTGGATCGCAGGGACCGGTTTCGCATTGGACCCACTGAGGGGTCTTTTTGGGGGGGCTGGCAAAGGTTGTGGGGAGCCCACCCTCCTTGGGAGAGATTGTCCAGTGGGTCACTTTGAACCAGGTGGGCCAAACTCCCCAAATTCCTTGCGCCAGAAGGCAACTGTGTTTGAGAGCTCCTTCCTCTCTTCCAGCTCCCTTCCTGAGCTCTGCAGCCCTTGGAGTGCCTGAGCCCCAGGGCTCCCCGGGGATCTTCAGCACTACCCATCCCCTCCAGTCTTCCCTTCCCCTTCCTGTCCTTCTATCTTCCTTCCCTTTTCCTTTCCTTTTTCCTTTCCTTCTTTTCCATTTCCATTTCCTTTCTTTTCCTTTCTCTTTTCCTTCCCTTTTTCCTTTCCTTTCCTTCTTTTCCTTCTCCTTTCCTTTCTTTTTTTCTTTCCTTCTTTTCCTTTTCTTTTCCTTTCCTTCTTTTCCTTTCCTTTCTGACAATACAATACAATACAATACAATAGCAGAGTTGGAAGGGACCTTGTAGGTCTTCTAGTCCAACCCCCTGCATGGGCAGGAACCTTATACCATTTCAGACAAATGGCTATCTAACATCTTCTTAAAGACTTCCAGGGTTGGGGCATTCACAACTGCTGGAGGCAAGCTGTTCCAGAGGTTAATTGTTCTGACTGTCAGGAAATTTCTCCTCAGTTCTAAGTTGCTTCTCTCCTTGATTAGTTTCCACCCATTGCTTCTTGTCCTGCCCCCAGGCGCCTTGGAGAATAGTTTGACTCCCTCTTCTTTGTGGAAGCCCCTGAGATATTGGAAGATTGCTATCATGTCTCCCCTGGTCCTTCTCTTCATCAAGCTAGACATACCCAGCTCCTGCAACCGTTCTCCATATGTTTTAGTCTCCAGTCCCCTCATCATCTTGGTTGCTCTTCTCTGCACTCTTTCCAGAGTCTCCACGTCTTTTCTACATCGTGGCGACCAAAACTGGTCACTCTTTTCCTTTCCCTTTGCTTTCTCTTCTCCTTCCCTTCTTTTCCAGTTCCTTTCTCTTTCCCTTTTCTTTTCCATTTCCTTTCCTTCTTTTCCTGGTTACCTGTGGGACCTCCTCCTACCACATACCTCCCTTAGACCTGTCCGCTCCCACAGAGGGGGCCTCCTCAGGGTGCCATCTGCTGGATAATGCCGGTGGGCGGCCCCCAGGGGGAGAGCCTTCTCTGTGGCAGGCCCTGCCCTCTGGAACGACCTACCCCCCCCCCCCGACCTTCGTACCATCACGGACCTTCTCCTCTTCCGCCGGGCGCTAAAAACACATCTATTTTATGCAGCCGGCCTGGTATAATTTTAATGGTATAGTTTTAATTGATTTTAAGGGTTTTAACTAAATTTTAGCACAGACGTTAAATTTAATTTATTTTAAACTGAATTTGTATGTAGTTTTTATATTTCTGTGTACCGCCCTGAGTCCCTTCGCAGAGATAGGGCGGTATATAAATATGATAAATAAATACAAATCAATAATAAAGTAAATTGTCCATTTCCTTAACTGTTTTCCTTTCCCTCCCCTTCCTTCCCTCCCTCCCTTGCAGTCTGAGGGAAAGGGAGGGGACCCTTTTCCTCCTTGCCCCCCTCCCCAACATCTGCTCTGATGGCAATTATGGCTAAAAGAAATTCAGGTGCTCAGGCAGGAAAATGTGCTCCTCAAACACAATACAATACAATACAGTAGCAGAGTTGGATGAGACCTTGGCGGTCATCTAGTCCAACCCCCTGCCTAGGCAGGAAGCCCTATGCCATTTCAGACCAATGGCTCTCCAACATCTTCTTCAAGACTTGAAGTGTTGGGGCATTCACAACTTCTGGAGGCAACTTCTGTTCCACTGATGAATTGTTCTGTCAGGAAATTCCTCCTCAGTTCTAAGTTGCTTCTCTCCTTGATTAGTTTCCACCCATTGCTTCTTGTTCTGCCCTCAGGTGCTTTGGAGAATAGCTTGACTCCTTCTTCTTTGTGGCACCCTCTGAGATATCGGAACACTGCTATCATGTCTCCCCCAGTCCTTCTTCTCATCAAACTAGACCTACCCAGTTCCTGCAACCGTTCTTCATGTTTTAGTCTCCAGTCCCCTAATCCTCTTTGTTGCTCTTCTCTGCTCTCTTTCTAGAGTCTCCACATCTTTTCTACATCTTGGTGACCAAAACTGGATGCCCTATTCCAAGTGTGGCCTTGCCAAGGCCTTATAAAGTGGCATTAACCCTTCACGTGATCTAGATTCTCTCCCTCTGTTGATGCAGCCTAGAACTGTGTTGGCTTTTTTGGCAGCTGCTGTCCATGGCTGGCTCATATCTAAATGGTTGTCCACTAGGATTCCAAGATCCCTCTCACAGTTGCTACTATTGAGCAAGGTCCCACCTATACTGTACCTGTGCATTTGGTTTTTCCTGCCTAAATGTAGAACCTGACTCTTTTCGCCATTGAATTTCATTTTGTTAGATAGTGCCCAATGTTCAAGTCTGTCCAGATCCTTCTGTATCTTCAGCCTATCTTCTGGAGTGTTGGCTATTCCTGCCAGCTTGGTGTCGTCTGCAAATTTGATGAGTTCCTCATTGATTCCCTCATCCAAATCATGGATGAAGATGTTGAAGAGTCCTGGTCCTAAAACAGAGCCTTGGGGGACTCCACTGCATACTTCCCTCCATGGAGATGCAGTTCCGTTGAGGACTACAAGTTGAGTGTGGTTGGTCAGCCAGTTACGAATCCATCTGGTGGTGATGCTTTCTAACCCACATTCTTCTACTTTATCTAATAGTAGGTTATGGTCTACCTTGTCAAATGCCTTGCTGAAGTCCAAGTAAACTATATCGACGGCATTCCTCTGGTCCACTAATTTTGTCACGTTAAAGATCCCTTCCTCTCCAATCTCTCAGTTCCAGGGGGAAAGGAGAAAAAAAAAGCAGGACCTGCCTGGGGAATTCTGGGAGTTGAAGTCCACCCAATCTCAAGAGCGACCAGGTTTTGTCCACACAAACTGGCCCGTTGGGTTTGCTTAATGACCGCGGCGTTTTGCTTAGCAACCTGGGGCAAAAATGCTTAGCGAATCTGGTCAGTCCTAAGGGCGTTTTTTAACAACTGTTGTGGCCCACCAGCAGATTTGGACAATGAGGAGGGTTGGGGAGGAAGATTTGGGCCAGTCCTGGAGTCTGGGGAAGGCTGAGGAGTCTGTCGGAGGCAGAGAGGGGGCCAGGGCTATATGCCAGTTATCAGCTGCCTTCGGAGTCAGACATCTGTGAGGCAGAAGAACAGCTGGAGCCTGTTCCCAGTGCGCACAGTGGTCAGAGGAAGGGAACGGCTAAAGAACAGGGGTCAACTTGGGAGGGAGGCCACAGGGGGACGACGAATGGCCCCTCCCAGAGGAAATAAAAGAGGGAGCGCCAGGGGAGTGGAGTTTGCAGGAGTTCGCTTCATTGACTCCATCACTGGCCATAGGGGGCGAACATCTAACCCCTGTGGACGGGGCACGCAACTTGGGCGTCCTCCTTGATGCACGGCTGTCCATGGAAGATCAAGTGACGGCCGTAGCCAGGAGGGCGTTTTACAAGGTTCGCCAGGTCCGCCAGTTGCGTCCCCTATTGGACCGGGATGTCCTTTGCACAGTCACTCATGCTCTCGTGACATCCCGACTGGACTACTGCAATGCTCTCTACATGGGGCTCCCCTTGAGGTGCACCCAAAGACTTCAGCTTGTCCAGAATGCAGCCGCGCGAGCAATAATGGGAACCTCTAGGTTTTCCCATGTAACACCGCTCCTGCGCGAGCTGCATTGGCTGCCTGTCGTCTTTCGGGTGCGCTTCAAGGTGTTGGTCATCATCTTCAAAGCGCTCCATGGCACGGGACCTAGCTATCTGCGGGATCGCATCCTGCCCCATACATCCCTGCGGCCGATTCGGTCCCACAGAGAGGGACTTCTCCGGGTGCCGTCCACTAGGCTATGCCAGCGGGCGACGCCCAGGGGAAGGGCTTTCTCTGTGATGGGCCCGATCCTCTGGAACGATCTTCCCCCCGAAATTAGAACAACCACGGACCTCCGCTCCTTCCGCCAAAAATTAACAACACACTTCTTCTGCTTGGCTGGCCTGGGGTAATTAAACTGTTTTTAGGATTTTTAGGGGCTTAGTTTTAGTTTTTATATGGGATTTTAGCGCAGGGTTTTAGTTTAATTCGTTTTAATATTGTATTATGTTTGTGGTTTTTATTTGTATTTTTAAATTCCCTGTGCCCCGCTTCGAGTCCCTTCGGGGAGAGAGAGCGGGTTATAAATTAAAATTATTATTATTATTATTATTATTATTATTATTATTGGTTCGGGACTCTCTTGAGAACTCCTTGCCAGGTTTTGCAGATCTCGGCCTGGCAGTTCTCCGAGCCAGATAAGGTCGGTGAGCGTAAATCCTCCTTTGAAAGACTTTGCTGGATGGGAGGGAAGGAGCAGAATTCACGGCCAATTAATAAAAGGGGGATTTTTGTCGGGACGAGGAGTTGGCTTTCTGCTCTCGGGACGCCTCGGTTAGAACGCCGGCGACCGGATTTATAACTGGCGGCGCTCCATCGAGCCCACCTGTAGCTGAAGTTCAAGAAGGTTGACCTCCCGGGGTGACGCAGGACGGATGGATGGCTTAAATACAGGCAGTCCTTGACTTACGACCACCACGGAGCCAAAAATGTCGTCTTGTTAAGTGGGAAACGTGGGTTTCGCCCCCTTTTACGACTTTCCTGGCCACGGTTCGTGAAGCGAGTCCTTGCAGCTGCTAAAAGTTAGCAACACGGTCGCTAAGCGAATCTGGCTTTCGCTTGGCTCGCTCCGACGGTCGCCCAAGGGGATCAGGTGACCCCGGGAGACACAGCGACGGCCGTTAAAGTGTCAAACCGGTTGTTCAGCCTCCGAACTGGGGCTCACACCAGCAAGTGGGAAAGAGGATGGCGAGTCCCTCGATTCAGCGACGGTGTGACTTTGAACGTTCACTAAACGAACTGTTGTAAGTGGAGGACTACCTTTGTTTCCATTTGGGGAGGGGGGGGGAGGAGAAGCAAATCCTTCCAGTCTTAAACCCACCGGAAATCAGTTTCTAATCCCCCCCCCCCGCCTAGTAAAACCAACAACTCTGTGTTGTTATGACAAAAAAATTGTTTAATTTATAATACAGCTCTCAAAAGAAATAGAAATTGTATTGTTCATGGCAGTGGCCTATACACAATAATGGGGTGGACGCATTTTGCAGCTGGAAAGCTGCAAAAAGCGGAAAGCACGGCAATGCGAGTTGACAATCCAGCACCAACACAACACAACACTGTCCGTCCGGGACACAAACAGAACAAACATTGGCAAGTTGTGGGGAGCCAGGGTGTCATTGGATGACTTCAACAAACAGTGGAGGGGAGTGGGGTTTCCACGACCCGAGGAGGAGGAAGGGGCTCAAGACAAAGAAACACAATTGTGTAAACCCAACAACACCCCACACGCACACACTCAAATTTCCTTCCCTTCCAAGCTCTCGGAGACAGATCGAGGCAGTTTTATCTGACTAGCTGCAATCGGTGTCTTTTTTCCCCCCAAGAGGTTTCAGCCGGTTCGCTTCGGTTCGATCGAACCGGTTGCTAATTTTACATCTTGGTTGGCCGAACCGGGTGTTTGCTAGGAGTGGCTGGCCTCGCCCACCCCACTCCTCTCAGGAGTCTCCACGCGGCCTCTGGAGGAACTCCGTTTTCGCCACCCCAGAGGATCGCGGAACACCTCCAGAGCCCGGGGAGGACGAAACCGCCCCCCGCCTTGCGGTGCAAGAGGTCAAGTAGGCCACGCCCACCATGGCTACACCCACCCAACAACCGGGCAGAGAACTGGTGGCTAAAATGTTTGAATTCCACTCGGAGTGGGGTGCTGGATGGCTTGAGGTCCTGCTTTGCGAGCACCCCCAAAGCTCATCGCGCGCGCCCCCCCTCTCCCAGCTCTGCTGTCCGCAAACAGCTCAGGGAACCTGGAGAATAAGTTAATTGGGAGGAGGAAATGAGAGAGGAGGGGCGCAAGAAAGGAGCCAACCCACCCAAGTGTGTGGGGGGGTTAACTTTGGGGTATGCCGGTGGTAAACGTCATCTGGCGCCAGACCGGGCGCAAGATAGAAGGAGAGCAACAGGGACTGGATGAGAAGGAGGGGGGCAGGCCGAGTCCCCTGGAACTCATAAGACGTCGTAGTCCTCCTCTTCCTCGTGTTTCCGCTTTAGGATGTTGGGCTCGCCGGCGACGCTCTGCGAGGAGACCATGTTGGTGGCGATGAGGATATTCTTGGAGCCGATCAGGGAGGGGTTGATCAGGACGTTCTGGACGGTGGGGGTGGTCGGGGTGGCTGGCGAGAGGAAGAGGAAGAAAGCGAGCGTCGACCGCTCCCGTTAAGAACGTCGGCAAATTGACGGGAAGAGAGGGAGATGGAAGGGAGAAGGAGGGAAGGAGAGAGGGTAGGAAGGGGAAGGGAAAGAGAGGAGCAGGGGAGAGGTAAGGAAGGGAAAGGAGAGATGAAGGAAGAAAGGAGAGAAGGAAGGGAGAGAAAGGAAGAGAGGAGAGGAAGAGGCGGGGAGGAAGGTAGAGATGAGGAGAGGAAGATGGAAGGGAGAAGGAGATATGGTAGGGAGGGGAGAGGAAGAGAGACGCAGGGGAGAGGTTAGGGAAGAAGGAAGGGAAAGGAGAGAGGAAGGAAGAAAGTAGAGAAGGGAGGGAGGGAGAGAAAGGAGGAGAGGAGAGGAGAGGAAGAAGAGAGAAGGAAGATAACAGATGAGGAGCGGAAGATGGAAGGGAGAAGGAGAGAGGGTAGGAAGGGGAAGAGAGGAGGGGAGAGATAAGGGAAGAAGGAAGGGAAAGGAGGAAGGAAGGAAGTAGAGAAAGGAGGGAGGGAGAAAAGAAAGGGAAAAGAAGGCGGTGTCAAAACATGATGTTATAACCTTGTAAATGGAATTAACCATTGTATAAGAACGACAAATGTAAAAAAAGAACAATAATTATATGAACGTATACCTCTAATTGTAGACAGAGAACAAAAAAATAAAACTCGTCAAAGGTAAGGGAACGTCGGCAGACCCGCGGCTTACGGCCGCTCGCTTAGCGACGGTTCCAACGGTTTTTACCACCCGCCCCAAAAGCCGCTCACCTGATTTGACGGACGTTTGCGAGGTGGGGATCTGGACGGTGAAGCGCTGCCCGGTCAGCGAGACGGGGGTCCCGACTTTCGTAGAAACGGAGACCGCTTGGGCCGAAGGAGGCCCTGCAAACGCAAACAAAGAGGTTGAATTTCTAATGTTGGATTTCCCCCCTTACCAGAGGGAGTCCCCTTGTGGAGTACTGTGAAGCCGTTTCCATGGCAACTCTACTGCGCTGTACAATAGAAGCCATTTTCCCGCGGTACAGTAGAAGCCATTTGAAGGCACAATAGGCTGTATCTTAACAGAAGACACCCCCCCCGAGGGGCATGAGAGGTGTCTTACCCCCACAATATGGTTCGAATCCCAGTAAGGGTATAGCTAAGCTGATGCGAGCTAAAAAGCTCGAAATAGATCTATACTAGTCTCCCTGACTTATTTATTGATCAGCTCAAAAACGTAACACACATATAAAAAAAAAATTATTACACAACGGAATTCATGGCTTTCTGTCTAGATGGTCTCTGGTGATGAGCCGAAAGGCAGAAAAGGAAAAGCAGTATGCTTCCTCCCTTAATTGGGGCTTAACAGGGTGTTGTGACACAAGTATATACTTATCCTCCTGTCTCAGCTGATCAGGAAGAGAACCTGGTGGCCTAATGGCTAAGGCTCCTGCCTAGCATGTAATACAGCCCCAGTTCAAATCCCAGTAAGGGTATGGCTAGCTGATGAGAGCTAAATAGCTCGAAATAGATCTATCCTAGTCTCCCTGATTTATTGATCAGCTCAAAAGCCTAACACACACACACACACACACAAATATATATACATATATACATATATAAATTTTATATGCATACATACATACACTAACACACACGCACACATATTTTATATATGTATAAATTTATATATATAATGTAACACAAATATAACAAAGACAACGAAAAATTACCGTATTTATTCGAGTATAACGCGCACACGTGTATAATGCGCACCCCTAATTTTCGATTAAAAATCGGTATTAAAAAAACGTTTTTTTTCTCTTCGCCCTCGTGTACAGTGAGCGGCTGCAGCCCGGAAAAGGCGCAGTGCGAACTCACAATTCGCCTGCGCCCTCAATGGACCGGCCCTCATTTATAACGCGCACCCAAACTTTGATTTCTTTTTTTGGTAGAAAATTTTGCGCGTTATACTCGAATAAATACGGTAGCTTTCTGCCGGGATAGTCTCCTAGGGTGAGACGAAAGACGGATAAGGGAAGCAGCATGCCCCTCCCCACAAATTTGGGCATACCAGGGTGTTGTGACATAATATATATATACTTACTCCCCTGGCTCAGCTGATATAGGAGGAGAACCTGTGCTCAGTGGCTAATAAAACTGCCTGATATGTAATACAGCCCCAGTTCGAATCCCAGTAAGGGTATGGCTAGCTGATGAGAGCTAAATAGCTTGAAATAGATCTATACTAGTCTCCCTTTATTTATTTATTTATCAGCACAAACGTAACACACTCACACAAATTTAGTTGTATTTATTATATATATTCTTTGTTGATTTAGCACATCATATTATTTATTAAATTTAGATCTCTTGTTAAATGTAGTGTATTATTTATTCAATGTATTGAATATATAGTGTTCTTATTTATTAAATATATATTTTATGTATTTAATGAACATGCTATACTATTTATGAAATTTAGATTTCTTATTAAATGTAGTCTGTTAGTTATTAAATATATTGAATACGCATTATGAAATTTAGATTTTATTTAGTTAATAAGGGAGAGCTTAAAAATGTTAGTAGTGAGGTTGGAGAACTGACTGGGCATATGTCTAGGATGGATTTTGAAAGGATGTCATATTTTTTAAGATTTCAGAACATTTCTGAAGAATCTGGTGAATGTCTTCCTGAACTCATGAGTACAATTTTAGCAGACTATTTACATAAACCTAAAGATGAGATCAGGGGGGACATTGACCTAGTCTACAGAATAAATTCGACATATGCCAGGATAAATGAAGTACCCAGAGAGATACATATTAAATTTGTTAGAAGGTCTACCAGAGAGGGAATTTTGAAGGCGCAGAGAGGGGGGCCGTTAATTTACCAACAAAAGGAAGTCGCCATCTTGAAGCAGATCCCAAAAAAGATTAGAGAGATGAGAAGGAGGTATTCCTTCTTATCCAAAAAATTGTTTGACCACGGGATTTGGTTTAAGTGGGCGATGCCGGAAGGGATGTTGGTGTTCTGGGAAGGAGGGAGAGTTAGGATTAAAACAGTTGTTGAGGCGGAAGCCTTTCTTAAAAAACATTCCTCTGTCCTGGAGGACGATTCAGGGGGGGCAGGGGGGCCACGGCCCCGCCCGCTGGGGGCCAGGAAGGAGAAAAAGAAGATACAATTGCCAAGAGACTTAGATCGAAAAAATAACTTTGCTTTTTTATTAACATTGTATAACCTTTATATCTGGATGTTTGCACACAACTGCCAGCATAGAATTGAGAATTTAGGAAATATGTACTTATTTTCACCTTGTAGTATTTTTGGAAAATGTTTTTTTTTTAATGTTTTATTATGAAGCCCTGGAAGGGCCAATGATCCCGACGCGAAAGCTCTTAAAATGTTTCTGTATCCCTTACCCTACCCTTTTGGAAAATTGTAAAAACCAATAAAACTTTTTCAATATAAAAATAAGCATTGTATATTTATGAAATGTAGGTTTATTTAATAGGCGTCCTACGTTCTTACTTGAGCTATACAATATATGCTACTTCTTATGCTTAGAATCGTTCAATGGGTCTTGCTTTTAATTAGACTTAGACGTATTTAAATATGTATTATTTAAATTCCCCTGAATTTAATATGTTCACCTGAAACAGGAGTGGTTGATGCCTAGTGACCCTGAGGGCACAGATTAAACCCCCAAGTTGCAAAGAAATATCATCCTTCCATCTCCCCATCATCGTGCCCGAATGGGTGAAGCTCCTTGGATTTGAAGGACTTTTTTTCTTCAAGGAAAAAGTCCATTTAACGACTCCATAATCCCTTGCGAGGTGGAGTCGGGCCAAATGAATGGAGCTAGCAGAGTGTTTCCTAGCCCGCTGCTCTTCCCTGTCGCCAGTGCGGAGTTACATTCAACAGATATACAGTAAATCCCTCATTTTCCGCGTCCTCATGTTTCGCGGCTTCGGTGCTTCGCGGATTTTAAAATAATACAGAAAAAAGAAGAAGGAGGCAAGCGCCCCCTAGTGGTTGCTTTAAACGATGTCTACCAACTTTATATATTTTGTATCTATTTTAACATCCCTGTGCGCCGCCCTGGGTCCATTTGGAGAAGGGCGGGGTATAAATTTAATAAATAAATAAATAAACTCATGTTTCCTAGCGAATCCTACATCGCGGATCCTTACTTTTCGCGGAAGGTTCCGGTCCCCATTAGCAGCGAAAAACGAGGGATCACTGTATTCTCATTGTGCCCCGAGATCTGGGCTCGATCTGCCTCTACCTAGGATCGAACTCACAACCCCCTGGTTGTGAGGCGAGAGCTCCGCCCCTAGGCCACCTCACCACTCTAAGGGAAAAGCCCAGTTGTCTTTTGAAAAAAGCACTTTTGAGACAACCGTGACTTGGATGACTGGAGAATCTCCACAGATGTCCTTCTGGGAGCGTTTTTGTATTTCTTTTGTAAAATTGGCGGTCTCCTGGTGGTCTCCCATCCGTTATTAAAAAGATGCCACTCTGCTCGCTGGCTTGCGATCAGCCGGGCTTGGCGAGGTGCTGCCACCTGCTGGCGCACCATGGAATAGCCCCAGATAGAGAGAGATTTTGAATAAGGAAGGGGAATGGAGAAAGAAACACCTTGGAAACAGAAGCGATGAGAAGATAGCTCCCCCCTCCCCGCCCCAAAAAACGGAGGGAGGGACAGCTTACCTAGGGTTGGTGTGCTAGGCCTGCTGGTGACGGCCCCAACGCTCAGCCGGGGCACGGTGATCCTGCCAGCAGCGGACGAGATCTGGTTAAAAAATAAATAAATAACTTTGAAGGCACAGCTACCGTATTTTTCGGAGTATAAGACGCACCTTTTTTCCCTCTAAAAAGAGGCTGACAATCTGGGTGCGTCTTATACATCGAATACAGCAATTTTTTTTGCCTCCCGAAACCCCGCCCCCTTCACCGAAATGGCCACGCCCATACCCTTATGGAGGCTTCCAGAGAGCTCCTGGGGGCTGGGGAGGGCAGAAATGAGCAAAAAACAGCCTCCAGCAGCACTCTATAAGCCTCCCTAAGGCTATGCATGCCATTTTTTGACCAAAATACGGCCCGTTTTCACGAAAAAACCCAGGCCGTTTTTCCTCGTTTTGAGGCCCTCCACCCCCGCAGGAGCACTCTGCAAGCCCCCCTCCAAGGCTATTCATCATCATCATCATCATCATCATCATCATCATCATCATCATCATCATCATAAAAAATAATTTAATTTATAGACCGCTCCCTCTCCCTGGAGGGACTCGGGGCGGTGCACAGGGGAATTAAAAAACATACAAACATAAATACATCATAAATATATAAAAATCAGATTAAACCATTTATCCCTGCGCTAAAAAACCTAAAATCCTAAAAACTAAACCCCTTAAAAAGCCAATTAAAACAATATATATATTCAGACGAAAAAGCTGGAGGTAGATTAGGCCAGGCCAGGCCAGCCTGCTGAAAAAGATGGGTCTTGAGCTTTTGACGGAAGCTCATGCCTTTCCTTTTATTTGAAAAAAAAATATGGCGAAAAACGGGCCGTTTGGGGGAGGTTTGCACAGTGCAAAAAGGGTTTTTTCCCCCCTTTTGGAAAGCTGTTTAGTTGGAGTGATTGATGAGAATCACGCTAGTCAAGTCCTGTGCCTGCAGAAACAACGATTTCTTCCAAAGGTGGTCAGTGATTTCCTTCTCCAGCACATGGGTAAATGCAGCTGGAAACATCTACCTACCTACCTACTCTCTCTCTCTCTACCTATCTACTGTATTTCTCTCTCTCTCTCTCTCTCTCTCTCTCTCTCTCTCCCTACCTATCTACACACTCTCTCTCCTTACCTATCTACTGTATTTCTCTCTCTCTCTCCCTCTACCTACCTACCTACCTACCTATCTACACTCTCTCCCTGCCTACCTACTGTATTTCTCTCTCTCACCTCTATCTACCTATCTACCTACTCTCTCTCTCCCCCAGCTATCTACTGTATTTCTCTCTCTCTATCCTTCTACCTACTTATCTATCTACACACATTATCTCTCCCTACTTATCTACTTACTGTATTTCTCTCTCTCCCTCTCTCCCTATCCCTTTATCTACCTACCTACCTAACTACACACTCTATCTCCCTACCTACCCACTTACTGTATTTCTCTCTCTCTCTCTCTCCCTAAACCAATTTCATTGTAATTTTATTACAATCTTATTACGACGACAATAAAGTTTATTATTATTACCTACTCTCTCTCCCCCACCTATCTACTGTATTTCTCTCTATTTCTCTCTTTCTATCCCTATACCTACTTATCTATCTACAGACTCTCTCCCTACTTACCACCCTACTGTATTTCTCTCTCTCTCTCTGTCTTTATCTACCTACCTAACTACACACTCTGTCTCTCTACCTACCTACCTACCTACTATATTTCACTCTCTCTCGCCCCCACCTACCCACCTAACTACACACTCTCTCTCTCTTTCCCTACCTACCTACTGTATTTCTCTCTCTTTCTCTCCCTCTCTATCCCTCTACCTACCTAGCTACTTTTTTTAAAAAAAATTGCCTCTTCAAAACCTGGGTGCATCTTATACTCCGGTGCGTCTTATACTCCGAAAAATACGGTATTTTTCACCTTTACGACGGACGGCAAAGGGAGCAAAGTGGCTACAGAATCTGAGCTCTCTGCTAGAAATACCTTTGGGGTTGGATGTGGAATGTCAACATGGGGAGCTGACAGCCAGCCTCTTAAGGATATTCTCCATGCCATCATGGGAAAACAGTCTCCATCCGGTTAGCGCAGGGGTCCTCAAGCTACGGCCCGCGGGCCTGAAACGGCCCACTGGAGCCATGAATCCGGGCCACATGGAACCATAAGGCTGTCCCACCCACATCATCCCAGCTACCTGCCAGCCCCCACCCTTCTTCGGGAGGCCAAAAATGGGCCCGGTTTAGGGTGGCGCACATCTGCGAGATCGCATCCTACCCCATACATCCCTCCGACCGATTCGCTCCCACAGAGAGGGACTTCTCCGGGTGCTGTTCACTAGGCAATGCCAGCGGGCGGCGCCCAGGGGAAGGGCCTTCTCTTTGGCGGGCCCAGCTCTATGGAATGACCTACCCCCCGACCTCAGGATAACCACGGACCTCCGCGCCTTCCGACAAAAGCTCAAGACTTATCTCTTCCAACAGGCCGGCCTGGCCTAACCTACCTTCCAGCCTCTCAGTCTGAACATTTAAATTGTTTTAATTGGGTTTTTAAGGGGTTTAGTTTTTAGTATTTTGGGTTTTTAGTGCAGGGATAAATTGTTTAATCTGATTTTATATATATTTATGATGTATTTATGTTTGTATGTTTTTAATTCCCCTGTGCACCGCTCCGAGTCCCTTCGGGGAGAGGGAGCGGTCTACAAATTAAATTTATTATTATTATTATTATTATTATTGAAGGCCATAAAACGAGCCTATTTCTGGCCTCCCCATTGTCCAGAGAGAGGGGACACACACACACACACACACAGAGAGAGCCACATCCCTTCACTAACCCTGCTTTCCACCCCCAGGAGCATCACAAATTAAAATTTTAATTTGTGTGTCTTGTTTCATGGACTGCTAAATTGGCCACGCCTCCCAGTCACGTGACCACCTAGTCACGCCCGCCTAGCTGGTCCAGACCCCCACCCCCACCCCAACAGTCTGAGGGATCATGAATTGCCCACCCCCCTCTGTTTAAAAAAGTTTCCAGACCCCTGGGTTAGCTGGATTTCTACCAGCCATGCAAAAGGATTTTTTATTTTATTTTAAAGTAAACGTCCTTACCTTTTTCTGCAGGGATTTCAGCCGATAATTCGGCGCAGTCAGGCAGTACCGGTCTGGGGGCAACCTTGGCCCGGAGTAGGGTTTAATCAAAGGCAACGGTGTTTGGTTTTTCTGCCTCGCGATGTCCAGCAAAAACTGCGGGGCACAAGTGTTGGCAAACCTGGGTTCAGAACCAGTGTCACAACTCTGGTCCCTTAACCAGTGTTAGGAAAATAAATCGTCTTTACTTTGTAGCCACGAAAATACTTCTTCCGACTAACTTCTCAAACCAAATAACAGTCCTTCACCAAACAGAGTTATCTCTCAGTGATGCAAAACAAATCCTCCTCCTTCTTCCATGTTCAGCTTCTCAAACGGCAATCGGGAAACACAGGAATCACAAGGAATCGAACAGGGAGGAGCTTGCTTTAGGGTAGAGCTGTACCAATCAGCCAATCAGAATTCAAACACCATTCTTAAAGCTACATAACTCCTTAAGAACATAGGCTCAAATATATTGTCAACGCAATAGAAGGCTGAATAGCCTAACAACAAGAGACAGTTGGAAGCCAAATCAGCCTAATCGTCCATGAGATTTCCTTCCCTGTTGAATTACAGCCCGGGTCCTGGGATCCAACTCAAGCTAGCTTATCTCAGTGGGGAAATCTAAAAAAAGTTTTACCAAATGGTTCTATGGGTGTGGCTTGGTGGGAGGGGCATTGAACTGAGTGGGCGCGGCCCACTTTGTACAAAAAGCATTGTGGCTTTTTTAAAGCCAAAACTAAATAAATAAATAAAGGATCGAAATCGGGTTAGCGTTTCCACTTGATGGCGATCCTGACTTAACGACCGTATTGGGCAGGGCTCCTGTACGGTTGTGAGTTGGGGACGGCCTGTAAGCGTGGCAGGTTCGTGGGGCCGAAGACCCTCCAGAGGCTGCCTCGGGAGCTGTGCTCTGCAGGGCCCTCCTTCCCCCACAAATCGCAATGTTGAGGCCTGTTGGGGCCGCCAGTCCCTCCAGCGGCCGAATCAAAGGAGGGAAGAAACAGGCCTCAAGGCAATCTGAGAGCACCCGGGAAGGGGCGGGAGAGGAAATGGAGCTGGCAGAGAGAGAGAGAGAGAGAGAGAGAGAGAGAGAGAGAGAGAGAGAGAGAGAGGGGGGGGGGTGGAGTCTGGCTGTCCATCAGCCCTCAGATGGAGAGTCAACAGACCCCAGGTCTGGAGGTGGCTGATGAGGAAGAGGAGGAACAGCTGGGTTCAGTGCCTGATGCACGGATGCAAAGAAGGCAGAGGAGAGGAGAGCAGGGGAAATCTATGGCCCGGTCCTCGGGACAGAATAATAATAATAATAATAATAATAATAATAATAGTTTAATTTCTTGACCGCTCCTCTCCCCGTAGGGACTCGGAGCGGTGCACAGGGAAACTAAAACCATAAATATACAATCAAAGACATCTTAAAAACAAATTAAATAGTACCTGTGCTAAAATACCCAATCTAAGCTAAAATTCCCACTATACAGCTAAAACCCCATAGAGAGAGACTACCCCAGGCCGGCCAAGCAGAAAAAATATGTTTTTAATTTCAGGCGGAAGGAGCGGAGGTCCGTGGTCGTTCTAATGTCGGGGGGAAGGTCATTCCAGAGGGCAGGGCCCGCCACAGAGAGAGCCCTTCCCCTGGGCGTCGCCCGCTCTCTGTGGGAGCGAATCGGCCGTGAGGAAGTATGGGGCAGGATCCGATCCCGCAAGTAGCTAGGTCCCGAGCCATGGAGCGCTTTAAAGATGATAATTAGTACCTTGAAGCGCACCCCGAAGACGACAGGCAGCCAGTGCAGCTCGCGCAAGAGCGGTGTTACATGGGTAAACCTAGAGGTACCCAGAATTGCTCGCGCGGCTGCATTCTGGACCATCTGCAGTCTCCGGGTGCACCTCAAGGGGAGCCCCATGTAGAGAGAGTTACAATAGTCCAGTCGGGATGTCACGAGAGCATGAGTGACTGTGCGAAGGGCGTCCCGATCCAATAGGGGGCACAACTGGCGAACCAGGCGAACCTGGTAAAACGCCCTCCTAGCCACGGCTGTCACTTGATCTTCCATGGACAGCCGGGCATCTAGGAGGACACCCAAGTTGCGCGCCCCATCCACAGGGGCAAGATGTTCGCCCCCTATGGCCAGCGATGGAATTAGCTGGTTGAATCGGGCAGCCGGAAACCACAACCATTCGGTCTTGGTCGGGTTGAGTCTGAGTCCGTTACTTCCCATCCAGATCCGTACGGCTTCCAGGCACTGGCACATCACCGCTACGGCATTGTTGGGGTGGTTTGGGGTAGATATATACAGCTGCGTATCATCAGCGTAGAGATGATACTCTACCCCAAAACCACGGATGATCTCACCCAGCGGCTTCATATATGTGTTGAACAGGAGAGGCGAGAGGACCGACCCCTGAGGGACCCCACATGTGAGGGGTCTCGAGGTCGACCTCTGCTCTCCTGCCAACACAAATTGCGATCGGCCAGAGAGGTAGGAGGAGAACCACCGTAAAACGGTGCCTCCCACCCCCATCCCCCCCAACCGATGCAATAGGATACCATGGTCGATGGTATCGAAAGCCGCCGAGAGGTCTAATAGGACCAGGATGGAGGAACAACCCCCATCCCTGGCCCTCCAGAGATCATCAACCACCGCGACCAATGCCGTCTCGGTGCTAGTCCCGGGCCGAAAGCCGGACTGGCACGGATCTAGATACTCAACTTCCTCCAGGTGACGGGGAAACTGTTGTGCCACCACACTCTCAACAACCTTCGCCAAGAAGGGAAGGTTGGAGACTGGACGATAGTTGTTCAAAAGAGCTGGATCCAAAGAGGGCTTCTTGAGGAGGGGCCTCACCATAGCCTCTTTTAGGGAGGCAGGCAAGGAACCCTCACTCAAGGATGCGTTGATAACCTCTTGGAGCCAGCCTCGTGTCACCTCCCAGGATGCCAGTACAAGCCAGGAGGGACACGGGTCCAATAAACATGTGGTGGCTCGCAGTCGCCCACGTAACCTGTCCATATCCTCGGAAGTAACGGAGTCAAACTCCTCCCAAACAAGATCTGTCTCGTGGCATCCCACTGGGCCATCAATGGGGGCTAGCTCGTTCTGTATCTGAGCGATTTTGTCCTGCAGAAAAATCACAAATTCCTCTGCTCTACCCTGTAGCGGGGCTTCCCGCACCCTCTGTTGAAGGAGGGAGCGGGTCACCCTAAACAGGGCGGCAGGGCGGTTTTCTGCGGATGCTATGAGGGTGGCACAATGATGACGTTTGGCCACTCTCAGCGCCACAATGTAAGTCCGTAAATGGGCTCTTACCTGTGTTCGGTCAGATTCAGAACGGGTAGACCTCCATCTTCTCTCTAGGCATCTCTTGCAGCGTTTCATCACCCTCAGCTCCTCGGTAAACCAGGGAGCCGTGGTGACTCGCCGCCGCAAGAGAGGCCGCAAGGGCGCGACCCGATCCAAGGCTCCCGTGGCCGCAATATTCCATGCGACCACAAGGTCCTCGATCGGGGCGCGGGGCGGGGGTACAGGAAATGGCCCAAGCGCCGTCTGGAACCCATCCGGGTCCATCAGACGCCTGGGGCGGAACCAAATTGGAGACCCGGGTTCCGCCTCCCCGCGGAGGGGGGTGGCGGTTGGAAAGTCGAGCCGGAGAAGTGAGTGGTCTGACCATGACAAGGGCGTGATGACTATGTCCCCTAAACCCAGATCACTCTTCCACTGGCCGGAGACAAAGATGAGATCCGGTGTATGTCCACCCTCGTGGGTGGGGCCTAAAATTAGTTGGGTCAGGTCCATGGCAGTCATGGAAGCCATGAACTCCCGAGCTGCCTCGGATGATTCGCCCACCGATGGCAGATTAAAGTCCCCCATGACTAAAAGTCTGGGGGTCTCCACTGCCACCGTAGCGATCACCTCCAGGAGCTCGGGCAGGGCTGCTGCTACATAGCGGGGAGCCAGGTATATAACCAGCACGCCCAACTGCCTCCCTAGGCCCCACTTCACGCAGAGGGACTCACAACCGGTAGTCTCTGGCACAGTGGTCTCTCTCGGCTCAAGACTTTCCTTTACAATAACCGCTACCCCACCGCCCCTGCCAAGGGCCCGAGGCTGATGAAAAGCACGGTAGCCTGGTGGGCACATTTCGACGAGGGGGAGTCCACCCTCGTGGCCCAACCAGGTTTCCGCTATTCCTGCCAGGTCCGGCCCCTCCTCTGACACAAGGTCATGTACGAGGGGGGCTTTGTTGACCACGGACCTGGCATTGCAAAACATCAGCCTCAAGCCCTGGCTCTGTACTTCCCGACCACCTAGCAAGCGGGGGTTGTGGCACTTCACCGTATGTAACCAACGGTTCTGTGCCCTCAACCGGGAGGATAGAGATTGTCTCCCCTCGGACCTGCGTCTCCCCACGACCATCTGGATGGAATTGCCCTCTAACGGGATGACTCGTGTTTCCCCCCTACTCACGGCTCCCTCCGCTACCCTCCGTCGTCTGCTGGCCTGGCCCTCTCTCTCCATATCCATCTCTATGCATCTATACCCTCCCCCCTCCCTGGTACCCCCTAAAACAGACAATAACCTAACAACTAAAAAACCCCTTAGACCACGCTTCTTCCACCTCTCCGGATTAATAAACCCCTCATCAAGGTGGGCCCTCGTTAGAGTGGAGGGCCAAACCTGCGAGAGCGGGGACTCTCGCAGTCGCAACAGGTCAGCTCTTAAGTACATGATAAAATTGATATAAATAAATATAAATAGATAGGATTTAAAAATATAAATAGGTCGCAATACATGATTTAAAAGGCACAATGGCAGCTAAAACGTTTAAGATGTTAAATATAAAATTCATAATTAATTCCAGGAGTGCATGGCATGATAGTAAAAGGCGATAAGAGGCACAGAGGTCTTGATGTAATAATTCTTATAGTTCTTATGATTATAGTTCAAATCAGGAAGTTCATGATGGTAAAAATTAATAGTTCTTATAGTTCGGGCAGAAGGTTAATGATGGTAAAAGTTAAAATTAAATTAAATGGGCCATGGGGTAAGGTCTAAGAAGCAGGCCTCAGCTGCAGGTCTTTCAATTCCCTCATGGCCCCTCGGCTTCATCCCGGCAGTCAGGCCTCAATATCAAGCCACCGCTGCTAGCGAAGCCCCACCCTAGCTCTGGGGATCAAAGGCAGGTGGCAGAGATGAATAGGTGTGCAGAAGACAGAGGGGAGAGGAGAGCAGGGGAAATCTATGGGCCAGTCCTCGGGACAGAAGAGCCACTGCTGCTAGCGAAGCCCCACCCTATCTCTGGGGATCAAAGGCAGGTGGCAGAGATGAATAGGTGTGCAGAAGACAGAGGGGAGAGGAGAGCAGGGGAAATCTATGGGCCAGTCCTCGGGACAGAAGAGCCACTGCTGCTAGCGAAGCCCCACCCTATCTCTGGGGATCAAAGGCAGGTGGCAGAGATGAATAGGTGTGCAGAAGACAGAGGGGAGAGGAGAGCAGGGGAAATCTATGGGCCGGTCCTCGGGACAGAAGAGCCACCACTGCTAGTGAAACCCCACCCTAGCTCTGGGGATCAAAGGCGGGGGGCAGAGATGAATAGGTGTGCAGTTGACAGAGGGGAGAGGAGAGCAGGGGAAATCTATGGCCCGGTTCTCGGGACAGAAGAGCCACCGCTGCTAGCAAAGCCCCTCCCTAGCTCTGGGGATCAAAGGCGGGGGGCAGAGATGAATAGGTGTGCAGAAGACAGAGGGGAGAGGAGAGCAGGGGAAATCTATGGGCCGGTCCTCGGGACAGAAGAGCCACCGCTGCTAGCGAAACCCCACCCTAGCTCTGGGGATCAAAGGCGGGGGGCAGAGATGAATAGGTGTGCAGTTGACAGAGGGGAGAGGAGAGCAGGGGAAATCTATGGCCCGGTTCTCGGGACAGAAGAGCCACCGCTGCTAGCAAAGCCCCTCCCTAGCTCTGGGGATCAAAGGCGGGGGGCAGAGATGAATAGGTGTGCAGAAGACAGAGGGGAGAGGAGAGCAGGGGAAATCTACGGGCCGGTCCTCGGGACAGAAGAGCCACCGCTGCTAGCGAAGTCCCACCCTAGCTCTGGGGATAAAAGGCCGGGGGGGGGGGGGGGGGTAGAGATGAATAGGTGTGCAGGAGACAGAGGGGAGAGGAGAGCAGGGGAAATCTATGGGCCTACGGACCTTCTTAGAAAAAAAATTTGCCGGTCCTGCGACAGTTAAGGAAACTTTTTGAGTTCACTTCAGAGGGTTGGTCATCTTTTGGGGAACAGAACAAACAATTCCCTCCCGCCCCCACCAAGATTTTGAACCAGGCGAAACTTACGTCTCTGGGTGGCGGGGAAGTGAAAGACTGGTCTGTACGACACTGGATGGCCAGCCTCACATCGTCCGCATCGACGCTCGATTTCTTGGCGTGGCTGGAGTAAATTTTCGCATCCTCCAGGATAGTCGTCACGTACCCTTTTCAGGAAAGGAGGAGGAGGAGAAAAATGAGAAGGCCTCTCTAGCCATCTTTCTTCTCTTCCTGTTAGGATTTTATCTAACTCCGTGAATTCTTTGTAATTTAACATCTTTCTCCTATCGAGACTGTATCTGCACATGAGAATACAGTGATCCCTCGTTTTTCGCGGTTAATGGGGACCGGAACCTTCCGCGAAAACTGAAAAACCGCGAAGTAGGATTCGCACCGGAAACTTGAGTTGGTGGACATCGTTTAAAGCAAGCACTAGGGGGCGCTTGCCTCCTACCGATGCATTTTTTTTCTATTCTGTATTTTTGAAAAACCCGCGAAGCACTGAAGCCGCGAAAAACGAGGGATCACTGTACCACCTTATATCCATCCCTTTGCTCCCTCATTTCTTCTTTCGTTTTAAGTCCCTCCTTTCCTCCTTTAAAATATCATTATATGTGACCATGTTTCCCATTGCATAATTACTTATTCTCTATTCTCTATATAAATAAAAATGTAACAAGTGTTTGTTCAAAAACCGCTAATCTCCGAAAGTCCTGCACCGATCGCTTCCAAATTTTCATGCAACGTTCTTTTTAAGTACGGCACCAATTATATATGTATTGATTGTGTAGATGTCACACCTGTGCCAGGTACACGCAATGGAAATGTAAAAAATTGTAAAAAAGGTAGGTAGATGGATACAGAGAGAGCAGTGGGCCATAGGTATTAACTCATCCTTTATGACATAAAATACTGTCTATAAGATTCAAGGAGAAATACAGTAGGTAGGTAGGCAGTTATAGGGATAGAGAGAGGGAGGGAGAAATGCAGTAGGTAGGTAGGTAGGTAGGTAGGTAGAGGGACAGAGGGAGAAATACAGTAGGTAGGTAGAGGGATAGAGAGAGGGAGAAATACAGTAGGTAGGTAGAGGGATAGAGGGAGTGGGAGAAATACAGTAGATAGGTAGGTAGATAGAGGGATAGAGAGAGAGGGAGAAATACGGTAGATAGGTAGGTAGGTAGAGGGATAGAGAGAGAGAGGGAGAAATGCAGTAGGAAGGTAGGTGGGTAGGTAGGTAGGTAGAGGGATAGAGAGAGGGAGAAATGCAGTAGGTAGGTAGGTAGGTAGATAGAGGGATAGAGAGAGAGGGAGAAATACATCTTTCACCTGCTTTGTTATTCCTATTTCGCTGATTTGACTCTTCACATCTGTATAAAAGTTTAATCCTTCACTCTTATTGTTCAGTGTTTCAATGTACAATTCTAACAATACAAATACAAGAGCAGAGTTGGAAGGGACCTTGGAGGTCTTCTAGTCCAACCCTCTGCCTAGGCAGGAACCTTATACCGTTTCACACAAACGGCTATCCAACATCCTCTTGAAGACTTCCAGTGTTGGAGCATTCACAACTTCTGGAGGCAACTTCTGTTCCACTGATTGATTGTCCTAACTGTCAGGAAGTTTCTCCTCAGTTCTAAGTTGCTTCTCTCCTTGATTAGTTTCCACCCATTGCTTCTTGTCCTGCCCTCGGGTGCTTTGGAGAATAGCTTGACTCCCTCTTCTTTGGGGCAACCCCTGAGATATTGGAAGAGCAGAGAAGAGCAACCAAGAGGATTAGGGGACTGGAGGCTAAAACATATGAAGAACGGTTGCAGGAACTGGGTAGGTCTAGTTTAATGAAAAGAAGGACCAAGGGAGACATGATAGCAGCCTTCCGATATCTCTTTGGGTTGCCCCAAAGAAGAGGGAGTCAAGCTATTCTCCAAAGCACCTGAGGGAGGACAAGAAGCAATGGGTGGAAACTAATCAAGGAGAGAAGCAACTTAGAACTGAGGAGAAATTTCCTGACAGTTAGAACAATTCATCAGTGGAACAGAAGTTACCTCCAGAAGTTGTGAATGCCCCAACACTGGCAGTCTTCAAGAAGATTCTGCCAGCCCCTGTCTACCATCGGTGGGGCCGGCGAAATAGGCGAGCGGTGGAGCGCGGCCTGCCCGGCCTCGAAAGATACTGCCAGCCCCCTGTCTACCATCTGCGGGGCTGGCGCAACAGGCGAGTGGCGGAGCGCGGCCTGCCCGGCCTCGGAAGATACTGCCAGCCCCCGCGTACCATCTGTGGGGCTGGTGCAACAGGCGAATGGCGAGCGGCGGCGCTGCAGAGTGAGGCCAGAGAGGACAGTGCGTCTGCCTCAACCTGCCTGGCCTTGGACTATTGCTGGCCTGGACTTAGACTATTGCTGGCCTGGACTATGCCGGCCCCCGCAAGATGCCATGGGGCGGAGAGACCCACAGAGCGGCGGAAGGAGGCGCAGATGGCATAGAAGGACCAGCCCCAGTGTCCATCTAATGGGGTCGGCCTTAACAAACAATCTGCCTACTGCTATATTAACACCATTGGCGATTTTCCTCCCTTTACTTTTATGGCCATTATGGGTCCCTTGTAAATATTCACCATCCAGCTGTACTCAAGGACGGATCTCCTCTCCCTGCGGGAGGTTCCCCTCTCGCAGGTTTGGCCCCCGGGTTTATCAAGGGCTCACCTCAATGAGGGATGGATTAATCCAGAGAGGTGGGCGAAGCGCGGACTTAGGGGTTTTTTAAATAAATTCTTAATTCGGCTTATAAGGGGTTCTGGGGTGGGGGGAGGGTACATCCAGTCAGAGGGGGGTCAAGATATAGGGCCGGCCGGCGGAAGTAGGATAAAGGAGGGGTCCACTAGGGAGGGGGGACCAGGGGTCGTCTCTGTTGAGGGCCGTTCCATTCGGTTGGTCTTAGGGAGGGGCAGGGGCGGTGGGAGACAGGATGTCCATCATGGGTTGGAGGCTCGCGGTCGCTGGTTACGAGCGGTCACTTGCCCCAACCCCCTGTACTCCGCTCGTAGGCTAGGCGGTCAGGGACTACAGAGCCGGGGCCCCAGGCTGATGTTCTGCAACGCCAGGTCCGTGGTGAATAAAGCCCCCCTCATAAATGACCTTGTGTCAGAGGGGGACCCGGACCTGGTGGGAATCACGGAGACCTGGTTGGGCCCCGAGGGGGGTCTACCCCTCGTGGAAATGTGCCCACCAGGCTACCGTGCATTTCATCAGCCCAGGGCCCTAGGCAGGGGTGGGGGAGTGGCGGTTATTGTTAAGGAAAGTCTGGAGCCGAAGGAGACCACTGTGCCTCAGACGACCGGCTGTGAGTCCCTCTTCGTGAAATGGGGCCTAAGGAGGCAGTTGGGCTTGCTGGTTGTATACCTGGCTCCCCGCTATGTAACAGCAGCCCTGCCCGAGCTACTCAAGGTGATCGCCGCGATGGCGGTGGAGACCCCCAGACTTATAGTCATGGGGGACTTCAACCTGCCATCGGCGGGCGAAACATCCGAAGTGGCTCGGGAGTTCATGGCTTCCATGACGGCCATGGACCTGACCCAAGTAGTTCAGGGCCCCACTCACGAGGGAGGACACACGCTGGATCTGATTTTTGTCTCTGGACACTGGATTAGTGATCTCGGAACAGGGGATTTAGTCATCTTACCCTTGTCATGGACAGATCACTCTCTCCTTCGGATAGACTTTCCAACCGTCACACCCCACCGCGGGGAGGCGGAACCTGAGACACCAAGTTGGTTCCGCCCCAGGCGCCTGATGGACCCTGAAAGGTTCCAGAGGGAGCTTGGGCCAGTACCTGTATCCCTGTCCCGCGGCTCGACTGAGGACCTAGTGGCCGCATGGTATAATGCGGCCACGGGGGCCTTGGACCGAGTCGCGCCCTTGCGGCCTCTCATGCGGCGTCGAGTCACCCAGGCTCCTTGGTTCACCGAGGAGCTTCGGGAGATGAAACGCCGCAAGAGACGCCTAGAGAGTAGGTGGAGATCTTCTCGATCCGAAGCTGACCGAACACTAGTGAGAGACCATATTAGGACTTATTTAGTGGCGCTAAGAGTGGCCAAACGTGAGTACTGTGCCACCCTTATCGCATCCGCGGAAAACCGCCCTGCCGCCCTGTTTGGGGTGACCCGCTCCCTCCTTCATTTGAGGCCGCGGGAAGCCCCTCTGCAGGGTCGAGCAGAGGAATTTGGAGTATTTCTGCAGGACAAAATCACTCAGATTCGGAACGAGTTGCCCTCCACTAGTGGTCCGGTCGGGGCGTTCGGTGCTGGTCTTGAGATAACACCTTGGGAGGAGTTTGACTTTGTTACTACCGAGGATATGGACAGGTTGCGGAGGAACCTTAGAGCCACCACATGTTTATTGGACCCGTGTCCTTCCTGGCTTGTACTGGCATCCTGGGAGGTGACACGAGGCTGGCTCCAGGGCATTGTGAATTCATCTCTGAGTGAGGGGTACTTGCCCACCGTTTTGAAAGAGGCGGTGGTGAGGCCCCTCCTCAAGAAGCCATCCCTGGACCCAGCTTTATTAGAGAACTACCGTCCCGTCTCCAACCTTCACTTTTTAGTGAAGGTTGTTGAGAGTGTGGTGGCTCAACAGTTTCCCCGACATCTGGAGGAAGTTGATTATCTAGACCCGCGCCAGTCCGGCTTCCGGCCCGGTCACAGCACCGAGACGGCATTGGTCGCGTTGGTTTATGATCTCTGGAGGGCACAGGATAGAGGCTGTTCCTCTATCCTTGTCCTATTAGACCTCTCAGCGGCTTTTGATACCATCGACCATGGTATCTTATTGCACCGATTGGGGGGGTTGGGGCTGAGAGGCACCGTTCTACGGTGGTTCTCGTCCTACCTCTCTGGTCGGTCGCAATGGGTGTTGGCAGGAGGGCAGAGGTCGGCCCCGAGGCCCCTCACATGTGGGGTTCCTCAGGGGTCGGTCCTCTCGCCACTTCTGTTCAACACCTACATGAAGCCGCTGGGCGAGATCATCCGTGGTTTTGGGGTGGAGTACCATCTGTACGCTGATGACACCCAGTTGTACATATCCACCCCAAACCACCCCAACGATGCCGTCGAGGTGCTGTCCCGGTGTCTGGAGGCTGTACGGATCTGGATGGGTAGTAACAAACTCAAACTCAACCCGGCCAAGACCGAGTGGCTGTGGTTTCCGGCACCCCGGTTCAGCCAGTTAAGTCCAACACTGGCCATTGGGGGCGAACAACTGGCCCCCGTGGAGAGGGCGCGCAACTTGGGTGTCCTCCTGGATTCCCGGCTGTCCATGGAGGACCATGTGGCGGCCGTGGCCAGGGGGGGTGTTCTATCAGGTACGCCTGATACGCCAGTTGCGCCCCTTACTGGACCGGGGAGCCCTTCGCACAGTCACTCAAGCGCTTGTGACATCCCGGCTGGATTACTGCAACGCTCTCTACATGGGGCTCCCTTTGAGGTGCACTCGAAAGCTACAGTTAGTACAGAATGCGGCCGCGCGGGTGATAATGGGTGCCTCAAGGCAAACCCACGTAACACCTCTCCTGCGCGAGTTGCACTGGCTGCCTGTGGCCTTTCGAGTGCGCTTCAAGGTGTTGACGACCATCTTTAAATCGCTCCATGGCTCGGGGCCTAGCTATACCCTGGTTGGTATCTCTTTGCCCTTCTACCATCAGGCAGAAGATATCAAAGTATAGCCAGCCGAACGAACAGGTTTAAAGGTAGCTTCTATCCATGGGCTGTGAGACTTTTAAATTCAACCGCAATCACTCCATGCACATGCTAGTTTTTTCTTTTTTCTTTTCTCTCTTTTTTGTTTCTGTTATAATTTTGCACCAGTGAAGTTAAAACCAATTTCATTGTAATTTTTACAATGACAAGATGATGATGATGATGATGATGATGATGATGATGATGATGATGATTATTATTATTATATACGAGACCGCGTCCTGCCCCATACATCCCTTCGTCCGATCCGCTCCCACAGAGAGGGCCTTCTCCGGGTGCCGTCGGCGGGGCAATGCCGGTTGGCGACACCCAGGGGAAGGGCCTTCTCTGTGGCGGGCCCGGCCCTCTGGAACGACCTACCCCCCCGACCTTCGCACTATCTCGGACCTCCGCCTCTTCCGCCAACGTCTTAAGACGTATTTATTTCAGCAAGCCGGCCTAGGATAGCCCCCGTTTCTGACTTTTTAAAAAAACAAAAACAAATTATAATTTGCTAATGGTTTTTAACATGGGTTTTAGCACGGGTCAATTAATTTAATTCATTTTAACTGATATTTATTGTATTTTGGGGTTTTTAATAATGCCTGTGCGCCGCCCTGGATCCTAACAAGGAGAAGGGCGGGGTATAAATTTAATAAAATAAAATAAATAAATAAGATGTTGGATAGCCATTTGTCTGAAATGGTGTAGGGCTTCCTGACTAGGCAGGGCGTTGGACTAGATGACCTCCAAGGTCCCTCCCAACTCTGCTCTTGTATTTGTATTGTTAGAATTGTACATTGAAACCCTGAACAATAAGAGTGAAGGATTAAACTTTTATACAGATGTGAAGAGTCAAATAAGCAAATTAGGAATAACAAAGCAGGTGAAAGATGGAAGACAGAAAAGAATAACAACGGTGACATGAATAAACGTTAGAACAGAAATATAAGGGGAGCAGTAATATATATATTTTAACATAAAAAAATGTATGTAATAATAAGAAGGAGGTCCAGAAACTGAATGGTGGTAGTATTAGATTTGTTTAAACAATATGAAATGTAATGTAGTTTGTTTTTACCATTGTTTTAATAGGGTCTTAAATTATTTTAGCACGGGTTACACTTATTTAATTTCATTTTAAATCTATTCAACTGATTGTATTTATATGTATTTTATCTTTTTTATCATCCCTGCGCACCGCCCTGAGTCCCAAATCGGGAGAGAGGGCGGTATACAAATAAAATAAAATAAAAATGAATTAAATAAAATAAATAAAGTAATAACTATGAGTAATATTGTTTATGTGCACTGAAATGTACGATACCCAGGTATCGCTGTTCACGCACTGATATGTATAAGCAATATAAAATGGAAAACTTGACCAAAAAAAGATCAAGGGAAGATACTAACACCATTCTACAAAGCCTTAGTAAGGCCACACCTAGAGTACAGCATCCAGTTTTGGTCCCCACACTATAAACGAAGATGTGGAGACTCTAGAAAGAGGGCAGAGAAGAGCAACCAGGACGACGAGGGGCCGGGAGGCTCAAACCTACGACGAACGGGTTGCAGGAACTGGGCCTGGCTAGTCTAGGGAAGAGAAGGACCAGGGGAGACACGAGAGCATCTCCCAATATTTGAACTTAAAGATAAAGGTTCCCCTCGCACAGATGGGCCAGTCGTTCCTGACTCTAGGGGGCGGTGCTCGTCTCCATTTCAAAGCCGAAGAGCCAGCGCTGTCCGAAGACGTCTCCGGAGGGTCATGTGACTCAACGCCCGAAGGCGCACGGAACGCCGTTCCCTTCCCACCCAAAGGGGGGTCCCCATTTGTTTGCATTTTTTAAAATAGATATTTTTATTTTATTTTCGATTTTCAAAGTAAATAACAACATATATACTGTTACATAGCCAACATCATATTATATTATTAAATGTTTACATCACTCCATTTTACCATCAACACCCAGAAAACTCCCAGAGGGCTCTTCTGCTCTCCATACACCATATTTGTGCCTTATCCATCATTTTCTTTCCTTTCTCCTCCTCCTCCCTACCTCCTTTCTTCCCTCTAACGCCCTTCCCTTCTCTACTTCCCCTTCCTCTCTCCTTCTCCTCTCTCCCCTTTCCACTCCTCCTTTCTCTTCTCCTCTTCCCCCTCTTTGCTCTCTCTCCTTTCTCTCTCTTCTTCCCTTACCTCTCTACTCCACACTCTTCATCTCATTTACTTGGTGTATTTCCGCCTCAGAGCCAGTTCTATTTTGTGTTGATGGTATTTATAATTTCAGATTTAAGGTTTATCGCTCAATTTTCATATCGATTATTACAATTCTTATGTCTCAGTCCCAAATCTTGCTAGTTGTTTTAATACCCTTTTAAGTAAAGCCTAATTGTATAATAACGTTCTATTTATAAAACCAAACAAAAAAGAACCCAAAACAGTATAAATAAATTTAAATAAATTTAAATATAAGAAGGCCTAATCGGGTATCCATAAATTCTGTGCCTTTCAGGAGTGGTTATTATTCATGGGTTATCTCATTTTATTAATTTTAAATCTAACAATTTATCCTGTGATTCAATATCAGTATCCACAAGTCTTATCAAGTATTCTAGCCTCAATCTATTTTTTCTTTAATAATATCTTTAAATCCTATTTACTATTAATATCCCTTATTTAATCCCCTCATATCTCTATAGATTCCATATAATTATCTAAAATTTTATGTAAAGGGGGGGTCCCCATTTTTTTGCATTTAAGTGACGAGTCACGGGGGCTCGCTCCGTGACGCTGCGCTGGGGATTCGAACCGCTGAGCTTTTGCGATCCACAAGGCAGCACTTACGGTAGGCGAATTCCAACATCTGATTGATAACCCGTGGCTCGTACTCGGTAATCCCGGTGTCTTTCAGGATCTGGGCCATCACCTGTGCCAAAAAAGAAGGACGTAAGGCAGGCAACTCCACACAGCGTCAACGAGACTTTGGATGAAATTCCTTTTTTTCCCCGAATGTTTCTCGGCCTCGGAAAAGCAAACCAAGTTCTAAAAAGCTGGGTTGGTTTTCTTCTCTACCCCTTTCTTCGTCCTCCTCCTCTTTTAACGACCCGGTAATCCCTTGCGGGGTGGATTTCAGGCAACTGGATGGAGCTAGCAGAGGGTTTACTGGCCGGATGCCTCCCTGTCGCCAGTGTGGAGTTTTGTCAACCTTTGCGGGGTGGATTTCGGGCAACTGAATGGAGCTAGCAGAGGGTTTACTGGCCGGATGCCTCCCTGTCGCCAGTGTGGAGTTTTGTCAACACTTGCAGGGTGGAGTTTGGGCAACTGGATGGAGCTAGCAGAGGGTTTGCTGGCCGGATGCCTCCCTGTCGCCAGTGTGGAGTTTTGTCAACACTTGCAGGGCGGAGTTTGGGAGGGTTTACTGGCCGGATGCCTCCCTGTCGCCAGTGTGGAGTTTTGTCAACACTTGCAGGGTGGAGTTTGGGCAACTGGATGGAGCTAGCAGAGGGTTTGCTGGCCGGATGCCTCCCTGTCGCCAGTGTGGAGTTTTGTCAACACTTGCAGGGCGGAGTTTGGGAGGGTTTACTGGCCGGATGCCTCCCTGTCGCCAGTGTGGAGTTTTGTCAACACTTGCAGGGTGGAGTTTGGGCAACTGGATGGAGCTAGCAGAGGGTTTACTGGCCGGATGCCTCCCTGTCGCCAGTGTGGAGTTTTGTCAACCCTTGCGGGGTGGAGTTTGGGCAACTGGATGGAGCTAGCAGAGGGTTTACTGGCCGGATGCCTCCCTGTCGCCAGTGTGGAGTTTTGTTCGGCAGATACGGGCCCAGCGAGAGAGAAATATCTGTCTCTATCTAGGATTGAACCCACGGCCTCCTGATCGTGAGGCAAGAGCTCCACCTCTAGGCCACCGCGCCACCCGCCCCTTCCTGTTGCCAATTGATTGAGATCTCCGTTCCTTCCAGTTTGGCGAAGTTCGTCGTGGTTGATCCTGCTTGAAAGCAACTGGCTCTGCTTGAGCAACCTTTGACGATCGTTCAGCCAATGGGAGAGGACAGGATCTCCCAAGGAGCCTCGGCTGGGATTCAGGCTCCAAGGTCTTCTCAAAAGCTGCTCCTGAAAGCCAGTCCTTGGGCGACTGTCCATCATTACGTCCCTGCCGTAATGATGGACACTCAAGCCCGAGCCTCAGGTGACACTTAAGAGAAACACGAGGGTGCCCAGTAGCCCCTTAGAAAAGAGGGAGGAAGACCCCCAAGGAACCACAGAGGATGGATAAAAAAGATGGATGGGGAAGGAAGGAAGGAAGGCAAGAAGGACCATAGAAGGAAATAAGGGAGACGATAGATGGATGGATGGATGAGGACAGAAGGAAAGAAGGAAGGGAGAAAGGAAAGAAGGACCATAGAAGGAAATAAGGGAGATGATGGATGGATGGATAAGGAAGGAAGAAAGGATGGAAGGAAGAAAGGAAGGAAGGAAGGAAGGGAGGGAGGGAGGACCATAGAAGGAAATAAGGGAGATGATGGATGGATGGGGAAAGACAGAAGGGAGTAAAGGGGGACTGTAGAAGGAAATAAGGGGAGAAGGAAGGAAGGAGGTAGAAGGAAAGAAGGAAGAGAGATAGAAGGAAAAAATGGGGTGGAAGGTAGAAGAAAGAAAGGAAAGAAGGATTGTAGAAGGAAATAAGGGAAAGGGAGGGATGGGTGGGAGGGAAGAAGGAAGGAAGAGGGATAGAAGAAAATAAGGAAGATAGAAGAATGGAACGGGTTGCCCGATGCTGGTCTTGAGACAACAGCTTGGGAGGAGTTTGACTTTGTTACTACCGAGGACATGAACAGGTTGTCGAGGAGACTTAAGGCCACCACGTTTATTGGACCCGTGTCCCTCCTGGCTTGTACTGGCATCCTGGGAGGTGACACGAGGCTGGCTCCAGGAAGTAGTGAACGCTTCTTTGAGTGAGGGGTTCTTGCCTACCGTCTTGAAAGAGGCGATGGTGAGACCCCTCCTCAAGAAGCCTTCCCTGGACCCAGCATTGTTGGTAAATTACCATCCGGTCTCCAACCTTCACTTTCTGGCGAAGGTTGTAGAGAGTGTGGTGGCACAACAGTTTCCACGTCACCTGGAGGAGATTGATTATCTGGACCCGCGCCAGTCCGGCTTGCGGCCCGGCCACAGCACTGAGACGGCATTGGTCGCGTTGGTGGATGATCTCTGGAGGGCCAGAGATGGGGGTTGTTCCTCCATCCTGGTCCTGTTAGATCTCTCGGCGGCTTTTGATACCATCGACCATGGTATCCTATTGCATCGACTGGAGGGGTTGGGGGTGAGGGGCACCGTCTTACGGTGGTTCTCCTCCTACCTCTACGGGCGATCGCAATTTGTGTTGGCAGGAGGGCAGAGGTCGACCTCAAGACCCCTCACTTGTGGGGTGCCTCAGGGGTCGGTCCTCTCGCCTCTCCTGTTCAATATATATATGAAGCCACTGGGTGGGATCATCCGTGGTTTTGGGGTAGATTACCATCTGTACGCTGATGATACTCAGCTGTACATTTCTACCCCAAACCACCCCAACGATGCCGTCGAAGTGATGTCCCGGTGTCTGGAAGCCGTGCGGATCTGGATGGGAAGGAACAGACTCAAGCTCAACCCGTCCAAGACCGAGGGGCTGTGGCTACCGGCGCCCCGGTTCAACCAGTTGATGCCATCACTGGCCATAGGGGGCGAACATCTAGCCCCCGTGGAGCGGGCACGCAACTTAGGCGTCCTCCTGGACTCTCGGCTGTCAATAGACCATGTGACAGCCGTGGCCAGGGGGGCATTTTACCAGGTTCGCCTGGTGCGCCAGTTGCGTTCCCTATTGGATCGGGACGCCCTTCGCACGGTTACTCATGCGCTTGTGACGTCTCGTCTGGACTATTGCAATGCTCTCTACATGGGGCTCCCCTTGAGATGCACTCGGAGGCTACAGCTGGTCCAGAACGCGGCCGCGCGGGCAATTATGGGAGCCACTAGATACTCCCGCGTAACACCACTCCTGCGCGAGCTGCACTGGCTGCCTGTGGCCTTTCGGGTGCGCTTCAAGGTGCTGATTACCATCTTTAAAGCGCTCCATGGCACAGGACCTAGTTATTTGCAGGGTCGTATCCTGCCCCATACATCCCTCCGGCCGATTCGCTCCCACAGAGAGGGACTTCTCCGGGTGCCGTCCACTAGGCAGTGCCAGCGGGCGACGCCCAGGGGAAGGGCCTTCTCTGTGATGGGCCCGACCCCCTGGAACGACCTTCCCCCCGAAATTAGAACGACCACGGACCTCCGTTCTTTCCGCCAAAAAGTCAAAACTTATCTGTTCCATCAGGCCGGCTTGGCCTAATTTATGCTCCTCGCCCCAGTCTGTAATTTAAATTGTTTATTTGGTTTTAATGGGATACAATTTTTAATGTTCACAAATTTTAGTACAGGGTTATTTAATTCAATTTTAATTATGTAAGTATTGTATGTTTTTAGATGTTTTTTTAATTTTTCATGTACACCGCCCCGAGTCCCTTCGGGGAGAGGGGGCGGTCTATAAATTTAATAAATTATTGTTATTATTATTATTAAGGAAGAATGGAAAGGAGGATTATAGAAGGAAAGAAGGGAGGCGGAGGGATGGATGGGAAAGAAGGGAGGAGGAAATAAGGGAGATAGAAGGAGGGAAGATAGAAGAATGGAAAGGATTGTAGAAGGAAATAAGGGGAGGTGGGGGACTTGGAGGGAGGGGAGAAAGAAGGAAGGAGGTAGAAGGAAAGAAGGAAGAGAGAGAGAAGGAAAGAAGGGAGATGGATGAATGGGAGGGAGTGAAGAAAGAAGGGAGAAGGAAAGGAGATGGATGGGAGGGAAGGAGAAAGAAAAAGAAAGAGAAGGGAAGGAAGAAAGAAAGGAAAGAAGGACGGTAGAAGGAAATGGGGGAGATGGAGGGATGGATGGAATAGAAGAAAGGAAGAGAGGGAAGAAGGAAGGAGGTACCGTAGGAGGAGATAAGGGAGTCAGAAGAAAAGAAAGAAAGAGGAAAGGATGGGAAGAGAGGAAGGAAAGGATGGGAAGAGGAAGGAAGGAAGGACTGTAGAAGGAAATGGGGGAGATGGAGGGAAGGACAGAAGATAGAAGGAAGAAAGGAAGAGAGGTACCATAGAAAGGAGAGAAGAAAAGGAGAGGGATGGAAGGAGAAAGGAAGGAAGGAAGGAAGGGGGAACTATAGAAGGAAATAAGGGAGATGGAGGGATGGGAAAGGACAGAAGGAAGGAAGGAAGGAAGGAAGGAAGGAAGGAAGGAAGGAAGGAAGGAAGGAAGGAAGGAAGGGGGAACCATAGAAGGAAATAAGGGAGATGGAGGGATGGGAGGGAGGGAAGAGAAAGGAGGTAGAAGGAAAGAAGGAAGAGAGAGGGGGGGGGAAATAAGGGAGATGGATGGATGGGGAAGAAGAAAGAAAGAAGGATTGTAGAAGGAAAGAAGGGAGATGGATGGATGGGGAAGAAGAAAGAAAGAAGGATTGTAGAAGGAAAGAAGGGAGATGGATGGATGGGGAAGAAGAAAGAAAGAAGGATTGTAGAAGGAAAGAAGGGAGATGGATGGATGGGGAAGAAGAAAGAAAGAAGGATTGTAGAAGGAAAGAAGGGGGATGGGAGGGAAGGAGAAAGAAAAAGACAAACAGACAGAAAGGAAGGAAGGAAAGAAAGAAGGACCGTAGAAGGAAATGGGGGAGATGGAGGGATGGAAGAGAGAAGGAAGAGAGGGAAGAAGTAGGAGATGAGGGAGACAGAAGAAAAGGAGAGGGATGGAAGGAGAAAGAAAGAAGGAGAGAAAGAAAGGAAATAAGGAAGGAAAGAATAGAAAGAAGGAAAGGAAGGAAGGAAAGAATAGAAAGAAAGGAAGTAAAGACAGAAGATAGGAAGGAAGGAAGGAAGGAAGGAAGGAAAAGAATAGAAAGAAAGGACAGAAGATAGGAAGGAAGAAAGGAAAGAAGGAAGGAAAGAATGGAAAGAAGGAAAGGAAGGAAGGAAAGGAAAGAATAGAAAGGAAGGAAGGACAGAAGATAGGAAAGAAAGAAAGAAAGAAAGAAAGAAAGAAAGAAAGAAAGAAAGAAAGAAAGAAAGAAAGAAAGAAAGAATAGACTGCAGCCCAGGGAGACCAATCGGGCCGCCCCCTCTTCCTCCCCGCTCCCACCGGGCAGGGCAGGCCAAGGAGGCCAAGCGAGGCCGCCCTTCCAAGCAGGGGACGATGCAGCGAGGAGTCCCCGGACTACATAGCCCATCACTCAACCGGGAAGCAGCGCCCAGCGCGGCCGGGAGAGCGAAAGAGAGCGTCAGCCGGCGCAGCCCCCGCGGCTCCTGGAGCTCCCAAAGCGGCCGAGCCTCCCCGGCCTTCCCCCCACCGGCCCCGGCGTCCCCTTCCCGGCTCCCCCACCTGGGCGTCCTTCGGGGCGCTTTTCGGCGACGCCATCTTGGCCGCCTCCATCGCGGCGCTGAGCGGCCCAGCAGAGCGCATGCGCGGAGCACGCCCGCCGCGCCCCCTTACTCCCTCCCAGGGCGCGTGCGCAGTAACGGAACGCGAAGCCGGCCGTCCCGGAGCTTCCGCCTGTCGTCTTGCCCTTCCTTCCTTCCTTTTTTTTTTTTAACGTGGGTTTGGTTGGGGGGGGGGGGGATTAGTAGGGCCAGGCTGGCCTCCTTTGCAACCGCAGGGTGGCTTGAAAGTGGGGGGGGGGGGGAGGTGAAAAGGCGTCTCCACGGCAACCCGCCTCGCTTGGGATGTTAAAAAGGAGAAATAATTTTTAAAGAAAAAGTTGTGTTGCATTGGCCGGGAATCGAACCCGGGCCTCCCGCGTGGCAGGCGAGAATTCTACCACTGAACCACCAATGCGCCCGTTGGAGGAAGCTATTGCGACATTTCCTATAGGTTTTTCCTGCTGTGCGTTCCAGTCCGCGCTATCAAGGCAGCGGCGTCCCATTTACAACCAGGAGTCCAACATGCTCATCAGGACCGTTGTTAAGTAAGCTTCCGTCCGTTTTACGACCTTTCCTGTCACAATGAAGGGACCCGCAGCAGTTGTTCACTCAAGTGGCACGGTTATTGGAATGAATGAGCTGGAAGGGACCTTGGAGGTCTTCTAGTCCAGCCCCCTGCTTAAGCAGGAGAATCTCTACAATCTCCGACAAGGGACTGCCCTTCTTAAAACCCTCCAGTAACGGGTGGCAAGCAGTCCCACTGGTTAGCGATG
>CM077647.1:180749775-180834775 GCA_039707465.1 Rhabdophis nuchalis
AGATAGATAGATAGATAGATATAAAAGGATGGATGGATGGATGGATGGATGGATGGATGGATGGATGGATGGATGGATGGATGGATAAATAGATAAATGGATGGATGGAGATAGATATAGATAAATAGAGGGAGGGAGGGAGGGAGGGAGGGAGAGAGAATCCTTTTGCAAAGGTTTTTTTGCATCATTCAACCAAAATCCCGCTTTACCATTTCCCCCCCGCAAAGTCCTCAAGGAACCCCTTGAGGAAAAAAAGAGAAAGCAAACCCTTCTCACCTTTTCTACGGGGGGGTGGTGGTTCTTCTCACCGCCATTCCTATTGGCTCCTTTGAGGAGCGCCTCTCTCCGATTGGCCGCCAAGAGGCCATTGCCCGACCTTCTCATTGGAGCTTTCTTCCTTCTCCAATCACCGCCGCGGTCTCAGGAGCCGGCCGGCGACTATAAAAGCAGGAGGACGCCGCGCTGAGCGTCTCACTTCGACTTATTCGCCGGTGTGAAGAGTCACGATGTCTGGACGCGGCAAGCAGGGCGGCAAAGCCAGAGCGAAGGCCAGGACTCGCTCTTCCCGCGCCGGGCTCCAGTTCCCCGTGGGCCGCGTGCATCGCCTGCTTCGGAAGGGTAACTATGCGGAGCGTGCGGGCGCCGGCGCTCCGGTCTACCTGGCCGCCGTGCTCGAGTACCTGACGGCCGAGATCCTGGAGCTGGCGGGCAACGCCGCAAGGGACAACAAGAAGTCCCGCATCATCCCGCGTCACCTGCAGCTCGCCATCCGCAACGACGAGGAGCTCAGCAAACTCCTGGGTCGGGTCACCATCGCCCAGGGCGGCGTCCTGCCCAACATCCAGGCCGTCCTGCTGCCCAAGAAGACTTAATTAAGAAGGCCGCGATCCAAATCCTAAATCTCTCCAGGCCGGATCTGGAGCGCCTGGATCTCCCTCCAAAAGGCTCTTTTCAGAGCCGCTCCACCAAGTCGTGAAAAGAGCGAGTTGTGCTTTCTTTTCCAACCCCTCAAAAGATTCTTTGGATCTCCTGCGGGGTGCCAAAAAATAACCCACCGCCACATTTAAACTGGTAAAAAAAAAAAAGTGCTTTTCCACCTTCGGGCCAGAAGCCGACCAGAAGGAAAACTTGGGAACTTTTCATTGCCTTTTAAAAATATCCTTTCTCTCATAAGCGCTGGCTTAATTAGGCCTTAGCATTGGCTTGAACTAACGCCAGCAAAATCTACATTCCATGCCTTTTAGCTGCTTTTAAGGGATTAGGCCCCGTTTACACGTTGCCTAAATTCTTAATTTTAAAATGGGAATGGGAATTTTAGTGCAGGGATAGTTAGATTTAATGTGTTTTTATTGTATTTATGTATGTATATACTTTATGTTGTTTTAATTTCTCCCTGTGCACCGCTCCGAGTCCCCTCGGGGAGAGGACGCGGTTATAGAAATAAATGTTCTATTCTATTCTATTCTATTCTTGAGATTTCATTCTGTAGGCCTAAACAGGAGCAATCTGGGAAAAGAAATGGGGATTTCCAATGGAATGGAATAGAATATAGAGTTAAGAGGAATGGAAGGGAATGAAACGAATATAGAACAGAGTAGAATATAGGATAGAATAGGAATGAGAAAGAGAATAGAGGAGAGAGAAAAAAATAAGAGAAGCAATAAGGAATGGAATATAGAATAGAATAGGAATGAGAGTAAAGGAGAGTGTTGCAGGAAAAAGAGACGAGACTTGGACTTCTCAAAATCAGGAAAAGTTTATTATGGCTGCCATGGTTCAGAAAGCTAGTCAAAGGCTAGCATGCAATATTCTGAACTAACTATCCAAAAGAATAATATCGTATTTATAGTTTAGTTTTATCATGGAGATGTTTACTCTTTCTCTGATTGGTTACATGATTGTTGTCAAAAAAAGAAAACCACAACCATATCGTGTTATTGCTGGGCATCGAGCTGTTTCTAAGCTGAACTTCTGGCTTCTGTGGTTATGCCCCCCCCCCACCTGCCTTGCAAGGGGCCCCCCAATCCAACTTGACCCACTCACAAGCAGGTGTCTGCGGTCTGGCGCATCCTGTTGCAGCTCAGAAAATCCAGAAATATCGTTACCATGCAGAGCTAAAAAGAGACCCCCCTGGGTCATCCAGTCCAACCCAGTCTGGATGGGTAGTAACAAACTCAAACTCAACCCGTCCAAGACCGAGTGGCTGTGGTTTCCGGCACCCCGGTTTAGCCAGATAAATCCAACACTGGCCATTGGGGGCGAACATCTTGCCCCCGTGGAGAGGGCGCGCAACTTGGGCGTCCTCCTGGATTCCCGGCTGTCCATGGAGGACCATGTGGCGGCCGTGGCCAGGGGGGGCGTTCTATCAGGTTCGCCTGATATGCCAGTTGCGCCCCTTACTAGACCGGGGGGCCCTTCGCACAGTCACTCAAGCGCTCGTGACATCTCGGCTGGATTACTGTAACGCTCTCTACATGGGGCTCCCCTTGAGGTGCACTCGAAAGCTACAGTTAGTGCAGAATGCGGCCGCGCGGGTGGTTATGGGTGCCTCAAGGCAAGCCCACGTAACACCTTTCCTGCGCGAGCTGCACTGGCTGCCTGTGGCCTTTCGAGTGCGCTTCAAGGTGTTGACCACCATCTTTAAATCGCTCCATGGCTCGGGGCCTAGCTATATACGAGACCACCTCCTGCCCCATACATCCCTTCGTCCGGTCCGCTCCCACAGAGCGGGCCTACTCTGGGTGCCGTCGGCCGGGCAATGCCGGCTGGCGACACCCAGGGGAAGAGCCTTCTCTGTGGCGGGCCCTGCCCTCTGGAACGACCTACCCCCCGACCTTCGCACTACCTCGGACCTCTGCCTCTTCCGCCAACGTCTTAAGACGTACTTATTCCAACAAGCCGGCCTAGCATAGCCCCCCGTTTCTGACTTTTAAATATAAATTATAATTTGGTTACGGTTTTAATAACGGGTTTTAGCACGGGTGAATTAATTTAATATATTTTTAATTGATGTATATTGTATTTATGGTTTTATATAATGCCTGTGCGCCGCCCTGGGTCCTAACAAGGAGAAGGGCGGGGTATAAATTTAATAAAATAAAATAAAAATAAACCGCACATCATTTCACTCTTAGCAACCAGGTCTCACTTTACGCCCTGCCTCAAGAGAGAAGAAAATAGAAATAGGGAATGGAATAGAGAAGAGAAGAGAAGAGAAGAGAAGAGAAGAGAAGAGAAGAGGAATGAGAATTGAATAGAATAGGAAAGGAGACTCGAGAATGGAATATAGATGAATGCAATAGAGAATAGAATAGAATAACAATTATTTATTGGCCAGGTGTGGTTGGACACACAAGGAATTTATCTTTGGTGCAGATGCTCTCAGTGTACATAAAGAGAAATTAAATGCATTCCTCAAGACTCATAAGATCTAACACTTAGCGATAGTCATAGGTTCCTAATAAGCCATCAAATTGTACTAGGAAACAAAACAATATACCGTATTTTTCAGAGTAGAAGACGCACTAAGATTTCGGAGAGGTAATTTTTTTTTTAAAGTTTTTTGCACTCTGCAGATCTCTCAAACCCCCTGCACTCCTCATTTTTTTGTGGGGGAAAAAACGGAGTTTGAGAGGCCTGCAAAGTGTTCCTGGGGGCGTGGGGCCCGCCAAAACGAGCAAAAAATGACCCCTTTTTATTTGCCAAAATAAAGGAGCCATGCATAGCCTTTAGGAGGTTTGTAGAGTGCTCCGGGGAGCCGATTGGGGGACGGGACAAGAATGAGCAAAACCAACCCATTTCCCCCCCCCCCCCGCTTGTTTTTGCCCTCTTCAGCCCCCAGGAGCAGTTTGTGGGCCTCTCAAAGCTGATGCCACAGCCTTTTTTTTTTTTTGCAAAAGGGGTGGGGTTTCGGGAGGCCAAAAAAAAAAGCTGTATTCAGTGTATAAATCCAGATTTTCACCTTCTTTTGGGGGGGGGGGGAAAGATGCGTCTTATACTCCGAAAAATACGGTAAATCGTAACGATAACAAGCAACGTGGTTACAGTCATAAGTGGGAGGAGATTGGTACTAGGAAGGATGCGTGGTAATACAGTCTTAGCAAATAATGGAACAGTGTTGTGGGAATGAGTTGTTGAGCAGAGTGATGGCGTTCCGGAAAAAAACCTCTCCTTGTGTCTCGTTGTCTTGGTGTGCGGTGCTCTATAGGGTCGTTTTGAGGGTAGGGGTTGAAACAATCGATGTCCAGGATGCGAGGGGTCTGTAGATATTTTCACAGCCTTCTTTTGGACTCGTGCAGGGTCCAGGTCCTCGACGGAAGGCAGGTTGGCCGCCATTGTTTTTTCTGCGGTTCCGATTATCCGTCGAAATTGTTAGGATAATTATCCTAATGTTGGGTTGACAATATATCTAAGCCAGGATTAATAAAAGGTATATGTAACTCTAAAGAGTACGTGGAATCTGATTGGCTGTGCTTCCCAGCTCAATCATAAAAGGCAGCGGGAAACACAGTTCATTCCTTTTTGTTTTCCTTTGCTTCCTGATTGCCACTGAGCTGAAGGCGGAAGAGAATCATTGTTGCCCCATGGGAGTCTGACAACCAATCAGAATACAAGATCAAGATCAAAGGCCAGTGAGGGCATAAAACCAGGGACTTTCAGCATCTCGGTCTGTTTTTCTTCCTCACCCAACATCTGGAAGCATTTCCGTTCAGGAGCTCAAGCCATGGGATCCTATCCACGGTTAAACCATTTTTCCAAGTTTCCAGTGTCTTTTTCCCCACTTGGAACTGAACTCAGGTTCCTTTCTTTCTTTCTTTCTTTCTTTCTTTCTTTCTTTCTTTCTTTCTTTCTTTCTTTCTTTCTTTCTTTCTCTCTTTCTCTCTTTCTCTCTTTCTCTCTTTCTTGTGATCCTGTCCACCATTAAACCATCTTTCCAAGCAGCCTCCATGTTTCTAGTGTCTTTTTCCCCACTTGGAACTGAACCCAGGTGTAGATTTCTTTCTTTCTTTCTTTCTTTCTTTCTTTCTTTCTTTCTCTTTCTTTCTTTCTCTTTCTTTCTTTCTCTTTCTTTCTTTCTTTCTCTTTCTTTTTCTTTCTTTCTTTTTCTTTCTCTCTTTCTTGTGATCCTGTCCACCATTAAACCCTATTTCCAAGCAGCCTCCATGTTTCCAGTGTCTTTTTCCCCTTTTGGAACTGAACCCAGGTGTAGATTTCTTCCAACTCTTTCTTTCTTTCTTTCTTTTGATCCTCTCCACCATTAAACCATCTTTCCAAGCAGCCTCCATGTTTTTCCCCACTTGGAACCGAACCCAGAGGGACATTTCTTCCAACATGACCTCTTCTGTGTTCCCTATTTATCCGAGGCTTCAGTAACATTGTGGCTCCTACTATAGGTCCAGATTCTTGCAAGGTAAATCCTAAATCCAGATGTTGGACTTATTTTGACCAGCAATGTCTAGGGAAATGCAGGGGGGGAAAAGATGATATTTTTTTGATAAAAATGACAAATGATAAAAAATGATTTCAGAAAGATCTTGAAATCTGGGCAGCCTGATTTGGATGTACGTAGCTTTTAACAGATTAACACGAGTTGGAAAGGGACCTTGCAAGGTCATCTAGTCCAACCCACTGGCCAAGCAGGAGATCTTACATCTGCCTTTACCTAGGATTGAACTCCCAACTTCCTGATTGGGAGGCGAGAGACCCACCTCTAGGCCACAGCAACAGGTGTTAAGAATGCTTTCATTCCAGCACTTAACAATTGTGTGGCTAATTGAACTGCAGTGATTCACTTACCAACTGTGGCAAAACAGAGCAAAATTCACTTAAGAACTGCCTTGCTTAGCCACATGTGTTGGGCTAAATTATGGTTGCATGTCGGGGACTTGAGCAGGGGGTTGGATTAGAAGACCTCCAAGGTCCCTTCCAACTCTGTACAGGTACGTCCTCAACGTACGACCACCACTGAGCCCAAAAGGTACGTTGTTAAGTGAGAAATGTGTTAAGGGCGGCAAAAAAGTAGCACGGGGCTACATTTAACAACTGCAATGATTTGTTAAGCAAATCATTGCAGTTGTTAAATTAACCACTTAAGTGAATCTGACTTTCCCCAATGACTTTGCTTGTCAGAAGGTGCACCGGTCATAAATGTGAGTCATTTAGACTCAAATGTAAATCCTGTGATGCCAAAATGGTTGTAAATGTGAAAAAAATGGTCTTAAGTCACTTTTTTCCACTTATGTTGTAACTTTAAATGGCCCCTGCCGGCTTTCATGAGACAAACTAATTAAAAATCAAATAACAAAATGCGCATTCTCTCTCTCTCTCTCTCTCTCTCTCTCTCTCTCTCTCTCTCTCTCTCTCTCTCTCTCTCTCTCTCTCTCTCTCTCTCTCTTTCTTTCTTTTTAAAAAGAGTTTGATTGTTTTTCAATTACAAAAATAAACATTCCATCTTCCTTTAGGCAGTGTGTCATCGAGGCACAAATATCTCGGTGCTGCATCGTTCCTCTTTTGCCACATATTTCATATTAACATCTATTATATATATACTCTGTTCACATCTAGTATACATTAAAGATTCATCCTTCACTCGTTCATTGTTCAGGGTTTCAATGTACAATTCTAACATCAATACAAGACAAGACAATAGCAGAGTTGGAAGGGACCTTGGAGGTCTTCTAGTCCAACCCCCTGCCTAGGCAGGAAGCCCTATACCGTTTCAGACAAATGGCTATCCAACATCTTCTTCAAGACTTCCAGTGTTTATTTGTTGATTGCATTTTTAATTTATTGGTTTTTAATTTGTTTGTTTGTTCTTTTGCTTATTTATTTGTCTGGAAACCCCCCCCCCCCCAAACAACCTCAAAACCAGCTGAAAAATATTCAGACTAGTCGCTCCAAAGGAGGCTTCCGATTGGAGGGAACAAACTCACGCCGCGCGCCCGAGTGAGGAAAAACCACGTTCCGATTGGCTGAGAGAACGGCGTTCCTATTGGACGGCCCGAGCACCAGCGCCACCGCCCGACCAATCAAAAAGCACCTCTTGAAACCCGAGGACTAGATAAATAGGCGGGTCGCGGCGCTAGCTTGCCATCATTTCTTCGAGTTCTTCGCAGAGAAAGGAACTGAAACGAAGATGTCTGGACGCGGCAAGCAAGGCGGCAAAACCCGGGCCAAGGCCAAGACTCGCTCTTCCCGCGCCGGGCTCCAGTTCCCCGTGGGCCGCGTGCATCGCCTGCTTCGGAAGGGCAACTACGCGGAGCGGGTGGGCGCCGGCGCTCCGGTCTACCTGGCCGCCGTGCTCGAGTACCTGACGGCCGAGATCTTGGAGCTGGCGGGCAACGCCGCAAGGGACAACAAGAAGACCCGCATCATCCCGCGTCACCTGCAGCTCGCCATCCGCAACGACGAGGAGCTCAACAAACTCCTGGGACGGGTCACCATCGCCCAGGGCGGCGTCCTGCCCAACATCCAGGCCGTCCTGCTGCCCAAGAAGACGGAGAGCCACAAAGCCAAGGCGAAATAATTCCTTCCCCCCTTCTCGGACCACCGCAATCCAATCCCATCGCAAAGGCTCTTTTAAGAGCCACCCACAGCCTCACAGAAAAAGCTGATTTCTTCCAACTCTATTAAGTTAAATATTAAGGCAAATAATTTATTGGGCTAACTAGGATGGTGGGAAAAGTCGAAGGTGCTGCTTCTAAACTCAAAAAAAGATCCCAAATTGGGGCTAAATGGATTTCTTGAATCAAATTTGCAAAAAGCATTTCAAAAGGATGTTTAGTACCAACACGTTTAAGGATTTGGACTTAGGGCAGCGTTTCTCCACCTTGGTGCCTTTGAAGTCCTGTGGACTTCAACTCCCAGAATTCACGATGCTGGCTGGGGGATTCTGGGAGTTGAAGTCCACAGGACTTCAAAGGCACCAAAGGTGGAGAAACGCTGAGCTAGGGGGTTGGTCTAGAAGATCTCCAAAGTCCCCTTCTCTCTAGCCTTAGGCATTCTAGACCCATCTTTTCCAGCAGGCTGGCCTGGCCTAACCTAATCTACCATACCAGCCTAGGTTGTAAATGTTACCTAATCGGATTTTTACGTTATAAATTTAAACGAGATATTTTAATACAGGGTAAAATATTTAATTTAGTTTTATTATTTATAATTGTTATATAGGTATATGCTCTTAAATTCTTGTACACCGCCCCGAGTCTCTTCGGAGACGATCAATAAATCCAAATAAATAAATAAATAAATAAATTCTATGATTACATGCTGAAGCCAAATAATAGAAAACATGGATTCTTGAGTTATATACAGTGTTAAAGACCTCCAAAGGGCCCTTCTCTAGCCTTAGGCATTCTAGGATTATTTGAACCCTAGAAAACATTAGATTCTAGGTAGCAATCCCCTGAATTATAACTTGCAAACCCTTATAAGTCATAAATTATAGGAGTTATTTATACAGTATGACTTGGTGCTGCTTGGATTAAAACCTGGAGTGTTCATTTCAGAATACACACATTAATAAATTTGCATGTATTTAATTAAATGTATAGGCCATCCTATCAATTGACCGCTCAATGCCACCAAAGTTTAATTTTACATTTTTAACTGGAAATTGTAATGTCTTTTAAGGAAAGCCTTTTTTTAACAGGGCGTTTTTTGTAAGTCGCCAAGATTGTAAGCATCTACATAAATGTTACCCTGGACTGCCAGGATTAAAAACAGAATAGAATTTTTTATTGGCCAAGTGTGAATTGGACACACAAGGAATTTGTCTTTGGTGCAGATGTACATAAAGAAAAAATAAAATAGAATACATTGATCAAGAATCAAGAGACAATACTTCGTGATAATTGTAGGCTACCAATAAGCAATCAAATTTATTTTATTTATTTTCTTAAATTTATACCCCGCCCTTCTCCTTGTTAGGACCCAGGGCGGCGCACAGGCATTATATAAAACCATAAATACAATATACATCAATTAAAAATATAATAAATTAATTCACCCGTGCTAAAACCCGTTTAAAACCGTAACCAAATTATAATTTATATTTAAAAATACTAGGAAACAAATACAAATTGTGAAGATACAAGCAACATGGTTATAGTGGGAAGAGATAGATACTACGAAGAGAATAGTAAGTCTTAGTAGGTAATATGCTATTATAGCAATATATAAACTGCTATAGTGTTATAGCAAAGCTGCCTTTTCAAAATGCAGCTGGACTTTTTTTCCCCCTAAAAGAATCTCATTTAGCTATAAAAAAGTAACAAAGCCCTAAAAATTCCAGGCAGGTCTCTAGAAAAAAGATCTGAGCGGGAGAATATAAATAAAAGCGTTCTTTTAATCTTACTTACAGAGCCACTTACTCCAAGTAGTTTTTTTGCCAAGTGTCGTTATTCCAACTAAGTAAAATCTAAGTAAGATTTTTACATGCTACAACTCTTTTTCTGAAATTGTGGGTGGCCCTTAAAAGGGCCGTTATGTTATTTTTGGGGTGTAGAATTAATTAGCCCCCAAAGCCGTACAAGGTGCGACCTTGGCGTTTCAGCGCGTACACCACGTCCATAGCCGTCACGGTCTTCCTCTTAGCGTGCTCGGTGTAAGTCACGGCGTCGCGGATCACGTTCTCCAGAAAGACCTTCAACACGCCACGGGTCTCTTCGTAGATCAAGCCCGAAATTCGCTTCACCCCTCCGCGACGAGCCAAACGGCGGATCGCCGGCTTCGTGATGCCTTGGATGTTGTCGCGAAGCACCTTCCGATGCCTCTTGGCTCCCCCTTTGCCCAAGCCTTTTCCGCCTTTGCCGCGACCAGACATCTTCAACACCGACAGACAGCAAAATCTTAACTAACTTCGATGGGCGCCAACGGATGGCTTAATAAAGAAGGAGGACCGACCAGAAAGAAAACTGCGCCACTAGCGCTTAGCTGGAGTTCGGTAGCCCCACGTTATGTCACCATTGTCCAATCAAATGCAGCTTGTTCGAAATGGCTCAATCAAAGCCGAATGTAATTGAATTCTAGCCTGACCGCTACCAGCCAATGGGAGCTCAGCCCTCGAAATTCAAACGTCCTAACGGATGTTTCCTACGCTTCAGCCAATCAGGCTCTGCGAAGTGCCTATAAATACCCTGGAGCGCGGCACCGCAGTTTATTACTTCTTGCGCGTTCTTGGAGATGGCTCGTACCAAGCAGACCGCTCGCAAGTCTACCGGCGGGAAGGCGCCCCGCAAGCAGTTGGCTACCAAGGCGGCCAGGAAGAGCGCTCCGGCCACTGGCGGCGTCAAGAAGCCTCACCGCTACCGCCCCGGCACCGTCGCCCTGAGGGAGATCCGCCGCTACCAGAAATCCACCGAGCTCCTCATCCGCAAGCTGCCCTTCCAGCGCCTCGTACGCGAGATCGCGCAGGACTTCAAGACCGACCTGCGTTTCCAGAGCTCGGCCGTCATGGCTCTGCAGGAGGCCAGCGAGGCTTACCTCGTCGGCCTCTTCGAGGACACCAACCTCTGCGCCATCCACGCCAAGCGTGTCACCATCATGCCCAAGGACATCCAGCTGGCCCGGCGCATCCGCGGAGAGCGGGCGTAAAGTAGGACTCCCGAGAGAACGCCGCTCCGCTTCAGAAAACCCAAAGGCTCTTTTAAGAGCCACCAAATCCTCCTCGGAAAGCGCTGATCACGCCCACGCCGTTTCCAATTTTACTCCGATTCACAAGAAATCCGACATAAACCCAAATTGGGAGCAGATTGCCAGTAATTTCGTTTACTCGATGTAGTGTGTGGAAATAGGCTTCCACCCACTTAAAATTGGAGATTGAAGCCAATTATTGAACATGGGTTTAACTAAATTTGGCCACTTTCACGTACGGCTAATATACAGGAGTTTAGCAATATGAATTAGCATCTATATTAGAACCCGATAAAATATAAACGTTAAATATACGACTGTCCCCCAAAAGGGGTTAAAATGTGTTTTACCCTCGCTGGTTGAGCATTATAGATGTGCTATTAACGGGATTTTTAGCCACATTGAAAGTCTGGCAACCACGTTTTTCCTTTTAGGCCAAATTCCACTTTTTAATAAATATGCAAAAGCTGCCTGTTCAAGCAACTAAAATGTATTCTGAAAGATCTCGCAAGTTGCAGGATAAAAACGCAGCTGGAAGGAATGGAACCCATACATTCATTTGTGGCCTATTAATTCAATAAATTATTCAACTCCTGTCTTGTTGGATCACTTGTCTTCTGACCTTTTGCCAAATTGTAAAATACTCGGCGCTATCTACATGTTATTTATATGCCATTTTTAAAAATAAAGCAGCGAACATTTCCTTTTTCCATATATCAATCCTGTTGAGGCAAGTTTTGGCCCTGAATGATTGAGCCAAAATGACCCAGATTTTTGCTTAATGCTAAACGTTTCCCTCAATGCTTTTTTTTTTTGCTTTGAATTCAAAGACGCTGCTGGTTTATGGAAGGTTAAAAATGGCGGCCGCAGCACTTTCCCTCCCTTTCCAAACAACAGCTCTGCGAGGTGGGTCCTTTCCCGTTTGGTTGGTTTCGTGTGGAAAACAGCCTCTTTTAACAATGGGTGTGGGGTGGCTCTTAAAAGAGCCTTTGGGGTTTTTGCAAGCAACGAGAGACTCGCACCTGAGCCGCCGGAGGGCAGCTCACTTCTTCGCCACGCCTTTCTTGGGCTTCGCCACTTTGGCTTTGGGCGTCTTGGGCTTCGCTTTAGGCTTCGCCGCCCTGGCCTTGGCGGGGCTTTTGACCGCTTTTTTCGCTTTAGCCGCCGCCGCTTTGGGCTTCTTGACCGCCTTGGGGGCTTTCTTGACCGGCTTCTTGGCGGGTTTTTTCGCCCCGGCGGCAACCGGAGCCTTTTTCGCCTTCTTGGCGGCGGCGGCGGTGCCGCTGGGCTTCTTTGAACTCTTGGCTCCCGCCTGTTGCTGCTTCTTGCGGGCCGCTTTGTCCTTGGGGTCGGCCTGCTTCTTGTTGAGCTTGAAGGAGCCCGAGGCTCCCGTGCCCTTCGTCTGCAGCAGCGTCCCCTTGGTCACCAGGCTCTTCAGGCCCAGCTTGATGCGGCTGTTGTTCTTCTCCACGTCGTAGCCCGACGCCGCCAGGGATTTCTTCAGCGCGGCCAAGGAGATGCCGCCGCGCTCCTTGGAAGCCGTCACCGCCTGCATCAGCAGCTCCGTCACGCTGGGGCCGGCCGGCTTCCGCGCCACCTTCGCAGCGCCCGCCGCTCTCCTCGCCGCCGCTGCCACCTTCGAAGCCGGAGCCGCCGCCAAGGGCGCTGCCGGCGCGACTTCTGCCATCCTTCCACCGGTACACCTGGCTCCTCCGACGCGGACCCTTAAATTGCCCGGAGGCGCGGCGAGCGCTGGTATTTATAGGAGAGGAGCTGAGCGCTGATTGGTCCGTTGCCAGCGGCGGTGTTTCGCGGGTCCAAATCTGCTCCTTTTTTTTGGTGTGTGTGTCTTTGTGTTTCTGAATCTGCCTAAAACAGGCGATTCATAAAACCCCCTCGGGCGGATCCTTTCCCTTCCCGGGGGGATCGAGAGGGGAGGGTGTCTTCTTTCGGGATCCCACACTTCCCTTCGCTGGAGCAGCCCGGGAACGGCTGCTCGGGAGGAAGCCCGGGAGGAAGCCCGGGAGCGCGGCTTCTCCTGCCTCGACACGTGTACACTGACGCCTTTGTCTGAAGGTGCCGAAGGGGCCTCTTGGGGAAACCCCCGGGGAAACCCTCGGAAACGGCCACCCTGGCGGGTCTGCATCTTGACCCGCCCGCCAGGCAAGGATCTCGGCGCAAACCGCTTCTTTCATCCAGCCAAGTAACACACCGATTCAGCCGAGGAGAAATTGCCTGACAGTTAGAACAATTAACCAGTGGAACAGTTTGCCACCAGAAGTTGTGAATGCCCCAACACTGCAAGTCTTTAAGAAGATGTTGGATAGCCATTTGTCTGAAACGGTATAGGGCTTCCCGCCTAGACAGGGGGTTGGACTAGATGACCTCCAAGGTCCCTTCCAACTCTGCTATTGTATTATTTTATGCGGGGGGGGGGTGGCTTGAAAATGACAAAACGCCAAAAAAAAAAAAAGTTGGGGAATTAAGAGGCCGGGGACAAGTAAAGAGTGAAACACTTAGCGGGTTGGTTTGGAGGGGGGGGGGGGCTTTGAACCAAGTTTCAGATGAACAGAGTTGGAAGGGACCTTGCAGGTCATCTAGTCCAACCCCCTGCCCCAAGCAGGAAACCCTACATCTGCCTCTACCTACGATCGAACTCACCACCTCCAGCCACTGGATGGCTCCTTATACCTTTTATTTCCCCCTGGAACTCAGTAACCTAGATTTAAAATACCTTTATATCTCTCTGTGTAATAATCCGCATACATAATATTACTTCAAAGCAGGTGTTACATTCTTGGGAACAAAAAAAGAAAGAAAAACAATGCTATGCACAGGAAAGAAAGGGAAAAAAGAAAAAGATATATAATTTTGAAAGAGACCTGGCTAAACCCCTTTTGCACTACTCACTGGATTAGGAATAGAATAGAATAGAATATAGAGAATTGAATTGGAATAGAATGGAATGGAATATAGAACAGAATAGAATATAGAGAATAGAATAGAATAAAATATAGAGGAGAAATGGAATGGAATGGAATGGAATATAGAACAGAATAGAATATAGAGAATAGAAATAGAATATAGAGGAGAATTGAGTTGGAATGGAATGGAATGGAATATAGAGAATAGAATAGAATAGAATAGAGAGGAGTATTGAGTTGGAATGGAATGGAATATAGAACAGAATAGAATATAGAGAATAGAAATAGAATATAATAGAGTAGAATAGAATAGAATATAGAATAGAATATAGAGGAGAGTTGAATTGGAATAGAATGGAATGGAATGGAATAAAATGGAATATAGAACAGAATTGAATATAGAATAGAATATAGAGAATATAAATAGAATGGAATATAATGGAATGGAGTAGAATAGAATAGAATAAAATATAGAGAATTGGAATGGAATGGAATATAGAACAACAGAATAGAATAGAATAGAATAGAGAGGAGAATTGGAATGGAATGGAATATAGAACAATAGAATATAGAGAATAGAAATGGAATATAATAGAGTAGAATAGAATAGAATAGAATATAGAGGAGAATTGAATAGGAATAGAATGGAATGGAATGGAATAAAATGGAATATAGAACAGAATTGAATATAGAATAGAATATAGAGAATATAAATAGAATGGAATATAATGGAATGGAGTAGAATAGAATAGAATAAAATATAGAGAATTGGAATGGAATGGAATATAGAACAACAGAATAGAATAGAATAGAATAGAGAGGAGAATTGGAATGGAATGGAATATAGAACAATAGAATATAGAGAATAGAAATGGAATATAATAGAGTAGAATAGAATAGAATAGAATATAGAGGAGAATTGAATTGGAATAGAATGGAATGGAATATCGAACAGAATAGAATATAGAATAGAATATAGAGAATATAAATAGAATGGAATATAATAGAATGGAGTAGAGTAGAATAGAATAAAATAGAATAGAATATAGAGGAGAATTTAATTGTAATAGAATGGAATGGAATAAAATGGAATATAGAACAGAATAGAATATAGAATAGAATATAGAGAATATAAATAGAATGGAATATAATAGAATGGAGTAGAATAGAATAGAATAGAATAGAATATAGAGGAGAATTTAATTGTAATAGAATGGAATGGAATGGAATAAAATGGAATATAGAACAGAATAGAATATAGAATAGAATATAGAAATAGAATAAAATAGAATAGAATATAGAGGAGAATTTAATTGTAATAGAATGGAATGGAATGGAATAAAATGGAATATAGAACAGAATAGAATATAGAATAGAATATAGAGAATATAAATAGAATGGAATAGAATAGAATATAGAAGAGAATTTAATTGGAATAGAATGGAATGGAATATAGAACAGAATAGAATATAGAATAGAATATAGGAATAGGAATAGAATAGAATAGAACAGAAAGGAACTTTGGAGGTCATCTAGTCCAGCGGTCACCCACTAGTGGTCTGCAAGGAAAGTTTTGGTAAGTGGTCCACAGAAACATTATTTGCATTTTTTACATTGCACTCAATCCAGGGTCCTCAAACGACGCCCCCCTGCGACGGATACGTTCAACGGACGCTTGTGTTACTGCAGAGAGTCTCCCCCTTCGGGGTCTTTTTGTGGGTGGTTGGAGGGGGGGGGCAGAAATCCCGACTTGGGGGTCTGCTTCGGCCTCCTGGTGGGGGGCTTTGGGCGAAGGCTGGAGGGAAGAGCCGCCGGTGGCGAAGAGCCGGAGGGCCCCGTCTCAGTGGCACTGCATCCTGGCCTGGAACTGGCCGACCATCTCAGCCCGCTGAGCCTCCAGGCGCCGGCACCTGGCCTTGCGCTCCCACGGGTCTTCCCTCTGCTTGGAAAGCCCATGCTCCTAGTCCTCAGTGAGGGGCTTCCGCTGAGCCTCCTTCTCGTTCAGATCCAATTGGAACTGAGCTGTTTGGCCAACTCTTTCTCGCGGGGGCTGTTTAGCTCCAGCAACAGCTTCCGGTTGGGGGCCCTAAGGAGCCCCGGCGCGCAGGCGAGGAATGGCCCGGGAGAGGCGGGGCGAGTAGCGGCCAGCGAGGCGCCCCTCGACATGAGTGACATCGAGCTGGCAATTGGCTCACCCTTACGACCATGGTCACGTGACCCCCAATTTAAGATGGGTGAAAACAGTAAAAAACAACAACAACAACCCACCATTGGATATGCAGGATTTGTTTAACAACAACCACGATTCGCTTAGCGACTGTGATGCTTAACGACCGTGGTAAGAACAGTTGTAAAACCAAGTCAGTTTACTTAGGTTGAATGCCCCCTTTGACCTGACTTACGACCAAAATCTCAGACCCAGTTCCGGTCGTTAAATCGAGGGCTATTTCCAACTTAGATTTGGCATGTAATATCCAAGGTGGAGAAGGACGACCGTAGACTTCATCTTCAGCTCATGCATTTTATTTTTAAAGCTGACTCTTCATCATTTGGAGCATTTTATTTTGCATTTATTTCCATTTTTACTCTTCTCTCCCCGTCTCTGTCTCTCAGTATCTGTCTCTCTCTGTCTCTCTTTCTGTCTGTATTTCTGTCTCTCTGTGTCTCCGTTTCTCTCTGTATCTGTCTATCTCTGTCTCTCTGTGTCTTTCTCTCTTCGTCTGACTATCTGTCTCTTTCTGTCTGTCTTTCTGTATCTGTCTGTCTTTGTCCCTCTATCTCTCACTGTCTGTCCCTCGCTGTCATTCTGTCTCTCTGTATCTCTCTCTGTCTCTCTGTCTCTGTCTGTCTGTCTCTTTCTGTCTCTCTCCCCATCTGTCTGTCTCTCTGTATCTGTCTCTCTCCGTTTCTCTCTGTATCTGTCTGTATCTGTCTTTCTCTCCCTGTCTCTCTCTCTCTGTCTCTGTCTATTTCTGTCTCTCTCCCCATCTGTCTGTCTCTCTGTATCTGTCTCTCTCCGTTTCTCTCTGTATCTGTCTTTCTCTCCCTGTCTCTCTCTCTCTGTATCTGTCTCTTTCTGTCTCTCTCCCCATCTGTCTGTCTCTCTGTATCTGTCTCTCTGTCTCTCTTTCTGTCTGTCTTTCTCTGTCTCTCTCTCTCCGTTTCTCTCTGTATCTGTCTATCTCTGTCTCTCTGTGTCTTTCTCTCCCCGTCTGACTATCTGTCTCTTTCTGTCTCTCTCTCTCTGTATTTGTCTGTCTTTGTCTCTCTATCTCTCACTGTCGCTCGCTGTCATTCTGTCTCTTTCTGTATCTCTTTCTGTCTCTCTGTCTGTCTGTCTCTTTCTGTCTCTCTCCCCATGTCTGTCTCTCTATCGGTCTCTCTCCGTTTCTCTCTGTATCTGTCTTTCTCTCCCTGTCTCTTTCTCTCTGTATCTGTCTCTTTCTGTCTCTCTCCCCATCTGTCTCTCTGTATCTGTCTATCTCTGTCTCTCTGTGTCTTTCTCTCCTCGTCTGACTATCTGTCTCTTTCTGTCTGTCTTTCTGTCTCTCTCTATCTCTGTCTGTCCCTCGCTGTCATTCTGTCTCTTTCTGTATCTCTTTCTGTCTCTCTGTCTCTGTCTGTCTGTCTCTTTCTGTCTCTCTCCCCATCTGTCTGTCTCTGTAGCTGTCTCTCTCCGTTTCTCTGTATGTTTTTCTCTCCGTCTCTCTCTCTCTGTATCTCTTTCTGTCTCTCTCCCCATCTGTCTGTCTCTCTATCTGTCTCTCTCCGTTTCTCTCTGTATCTGTCTTTCTCTCCCTGTCTCTCTCTCGTCTGACTATCTGTCTCTTTCTGTCTGTCTTTCTGTCTCTCTCTGTATCTGTCTGTCTGTCTCTCTATCTCTAACTGTCTGTCCCTCGCTGTCATTCTGTCTCTTTCTGTCTCTCTGTCTGTCTGTCTCTTTCTGTCTCTCTCCCCATCTGTCTGTCTCTCTGTATCTGTCTCTCTCCGTTTCTCTGTATCTGTTTTTCTCTCCCTGTCTCTCTCTCTGTATCTCTTTCTGTCTCTCTCCCCATCTGTCTGTTTCTCTATCTGTCTCTCTCCGTTTCTCTCTGTATCTGTCTTTCTCTCCCTGTCTCTCTCTGTATCTGTCTCTTTCTGTCTCTCTCCCCATCTGTCTGTCTCTCTGTATCTGTCTATCTCTGTCTCTCTGTGTCTTTCTCTCCTCGTCTGACTATCTGTCTCTTTCTGTCTCTCTCTGTATCTGTCTGTCTTTGTCTCTCTATCTCTCACTGTCTGTCCCTCGCTGTCATTCTGTCTCTTTCTGTATCTCTTTCTGTCTGTCTCTTTCTGTCTCTCTCCCCATCTGTCTGTCTCTCTATCTGTCTCTCTTCGTTTCTCTCTGTATCTGTCTGTATCTGTTTTTCTCTCCGTCTCTCTCTCTGTATCTGTCTCTTTCTGTCTCTCTCCCCATCTCTCTGTATCTGTCTGTATCTGTCTTTCTCTCCGTCTCTTTCTCTCTGTATCTGTCTTTCTGTCTCTCTCCGTCTCTTGCTCTGTATGTCTTTCTTTGTCTCTCCGTCTGTCTCACTTTCTGTCTGTCTCTTTCTGTCTCTGTCTCTCTCGCTGTCGCTGTATCTCTTTCTCTTTCTCTGTCTTTCTGTCTCTCTCCGTCTTTCTGTCTCTCTCCGTGTCTCTTTCTCTGTGTATTTGTATGTGTCTGTCTCTCTCTGTCTTTCTGTCTCCATCTCTCTCTCTGTGTGTTTCTCTAGGGCTCTCCTCCTGTGTGTGTGTCTCTCTCTCTCTGTGTATATGTGTGCGTCTTTCTTGGTCTCTCGCTCTGTCGGTCTCATTCTCTATCTCTCCGTCTATCTTGTCTGTCTTTCCCTCTCTCTGTGTGTGTCTCTCTCCATCTCTCTCGCTCTGTATCTGTCTGTCTCTGTGTCTTTCTGTCTCTCCCCGTATGTCTCTCAGTATCTGTCTCTTTGTCTTTGTCTCTCTCCGTTTCTCTCTGCATCTGTCTTTCTGTCTCTCTCCGTATCTGTCTCTGTGTCTCTCTCCCCGTCTGACTCTATCTGTCTTTCTCTCTGTATGTCTGTCTTTGTCTATCTCTTTCTGTCTCTTGCTGTCACTGTCTCTCTCTGTATCTGTCTGTCTGTCTGTCTCTCCCCATCTGTCTCTCTGTATCTGTCTGTTTCTCTCTGTATGTCTTTCTCTCTGTCTCTCTCTGTATGTCTGTCTGTCTCTTGCTGTCTTTCTTTGTCTGTCTCACTTTCTGTCTCTTTGTCTCTCGCTGTCGCTGTATGTCTCTTTCTGTCCCTCTGTATGTCTCTCTCTCTGTCTGTCTCTCTCATAAGCCACCATGCCTTCCCTCTTTATTTCTCATTTTTTGAGTGAACATGGAAAATAAATACGGATAGTCCTCCCCTTATAACCACAACTGAGTCCCAAATCTCTGTTGCTAAGCGAGACATTTTGCAAAGTGAGCTCGGTCCCTGTTTTATGACCTGTCTTACCATGGTTGTTAAGTGAAACCCTGCAGTTGATAAAAAAAGTTAGTAACCCGGTTAAGTGAATCCGTCATCTTGGCTTGGGGGAAGGTTGCAAAAGGTGGATTCCCGTGACCTCGGGACACCCCTGCAAACCGTCGTAAGTCCATACCAGTTTCCAAGCCTGGGCATATTGGATCACATGACCCCTGGGCAACGCTGCAAAACTCATCCCTGTGGAAAATCGGGCCCCAAGTCGCACTTTTCCATTGGGAACCGTCACTAAACGAGTGGTTGTAAGTTGAGGACTACCTGGAGTAGCCTCGCATCTTAATTTTTGACTTTTTTTCTTATGGGGTCCGACGTATTTTGATGAAAGGGGGGGGGGGGGGAGTGACGGCTGGATCATTGCGTCTGCCGAGCAGTTTAATCCAAGAATATTCAAATATGCTTCCAGGCGAATTATACCCCGGTCTGCTTTCCAGCCATCTCCAGAATAAAAGCATTGGAAGGGACCTCGGAGGTCTTCTAGTCCAACCCGCTGCAAAAATCCTCAAAAACTGTAATTGGAGGCCATTTGTCGGGGAGCAAGTCAGTTCTTAAGTGAGCTTCGCTCCATTTTACGACCTTTTTTGGGGGGGGGTTGTGAAAAAAACAACAACCCAGAAAACTAGAACGGGGCTCGGTCCCCGATCTCAGTTAAAACACAACCGAGTTAATCTGGGGTTGGGATGGTTTAGGCCAGGGACGCTGTCGGTATTCCTGCAAGTTCGGCGCGCCAAAAAATGGGGAGGGGGCTTTGGCAGGAAACAATTTGTTCGTTTCGGTCGTTGGGATTCGTTTCCGGAGTGTGAAGATCTGTCCGTGAATCTCTTGAGACTCTGTGCCCAGCCTTTCCTTACACAGCGCCCCCTTTGGACAATGTTGACATGACAGCTTTCCAAGCGAGAGAAAGTCTGTGGTCATGACTCTCATCAGTAGTAATAGGGAGTTGTAGAGAGAAGGGAGGGAGGAGAAGAGACGACAGAGAGAAGGAAGGGGAGGAGGAGAGATGGAAAAGGAGGAAGGGGAGGCAGAAAATGGAGGAGGAGGAGGAGGAGGAGGAAGGGAAGGAGGAGGAGGGAGGAAAGGAAATAGAAAATATAAGAGGAGGAGGACTGTAGTCTCCTTGGGACTCTCTGCGCTTGGTTTTCTTGAAGACGTTTCGTGACCCAACTAGGCAATAGAATCAGTGGTAGAAGGGAGTGGGGTTTGCGGAGCAGCAGCAGGAGAGGGAGATGGAAGACGAAGAGGAGGAGACAGAGAGGGGGAAGAGTGATGGAAAAGGAGGAAGGAGAGGTAGAAAATGGAGCCAGAGGGGAAGTAGTAGTAAATAGAGGAGGAGGAGGAGGTGGTGGAGGAATAATAACTACTGTAGGGTCCTTGGTGCTGCCCGAGCTTGGTAGTTTTCTTGCAGACGTTTCTTTACCCAACTAGGGAACATCATCAGGGCCAGAAGGAGAAGGGTTTGCTCTGTTTATACAGTAATCCCTCGTTTTCCGCGGCTTCATTTTCCGCGGCTTCAGTGCTTCGGGGTTTTTCAATAATACAGAATAGGAAAAAAATGCATTGGTAGGAGGCAAGCGCCCCCTAGTGCTTGCTTTAAACGATGTCCACCAACTCAAGTTTCCGGTATAGTGTATTGCGAATCCTACTTCGCGGTTTTTCAGTTTCCGCGGAAGGGTCCGGTCCCGATTAACCGCGAAAAACGAGGGATTACTGTATATAAGCGGTTTGCCAAATTACCAAACTCAAGACGAGCAATCACACAGTAAGCAAAAGCCCAGTTAAGGAACCCACCAAGAGGAAGAAAACAACACTCCCACAGACACTGGTAGGGCAGGCCGCTTGGACCTCAACAAGAGAGCAAATCGTCTCCTAGCCGGCTCGCCAAACGTCCGAGCTCAAGAGAGCCCTTCCGTGGACCAAGAGAAGCTACTTCCAGTGGAAACTCCCCCCCCCCCCCCCCTGAGCAGAGACCTCAGACCTCAAGTCGTGGCAAAGCGACACAAAGGGGTGTGCGGGCGGAACATCTCGGTCTGCAATCGACTTTTTTTTTAATTATTATTTTTTATTACCCTCATCGCCGTGACTATTTTCCGCGCGGCGCAGCCGTGTCCCCCTTTCCGAAACACGGCGGCAGACCAGTAAAAAAACAGCAACACACCAGTCAAACCACCAAGGACAAAATTGTCAAAGGAAAAAAAAAATGAAAATAAATACATAAAAACGCGAGTGAGCCTCTCCCGCCCCGCCACCACCCAAAAAACACCCGGGGCTCTCGAGAGTCCGCAACCCTGTGTCCGGAACGCCGCGAGGATGAAACTGGGCGGGCGGGTCCCGTCGAAGGAGAGGAAGGCATCCGCGATAGGCGAGGGAGGGGATACCCCTTCCTGGAGACCCCATAGCCCAGAGGTTCCAGGTTTAAACAACCCTTGCGTGGGTTGTTTAAGCGCCCGCCAGCCGCGCGCCTCGGTGGCCGAGTCCTGCTGCTCAACAGCGACGTCAGAGGTGATCAGAAGGTCCTCTGCAATCCTTAGCTGGTCTCCTGAGCTTCTGCTTTGGCCTCGTGGGCCTGGTGGTCCCGACTCTCTCCGGCCTCCTCGTCTTCCATGGCCATTTCCAGCGGTAAGGAAGGCGTCGAGACCTGTGCCCCGTGGCCCTCCTCCATCGGCTCCAACATGCCGCTTAGGTCCATATCCTGGATCTCCACGTCGTAAAGCGGGGAGACCCGAGAGGCCGCGTTACTCTCGCACTCGACGCAGGCCTGGAAAGGGGGAGAGGAAGACATCGACGGTTAAGTTTAGGGTAGGGTTTACTTCACGGTCCTCTCCTAATGGGGCAGCCGGTATTCTACAGTAGGGGTGTCAAAACTCAATTGCATCGAGGGCCGAATCAGCATGGTAGTTATCCTCTGGGGGCCAAGAGGGGCGTGGCTAGGTTGGGCGAATGGGCGAGTGGCCAGCTTGACGTCACTCGCACAGGCAGTCACCCCTGAAAGGCCAGTAAGTGAGGCCAGGGTGGGGGAATGGGCGTGGTCAACTTGACGTCACTCGTACAGAGAGTCGCCCCTGAAAGGCCAGTAAGTGAGGCCAGGGTGGGCAAATGGGCGTGGCCAGCTTGACGTCACTCGCACAGAGACCCCTGAAAGGCCAGTAAGTGCAGCCATGCTGGAAACTAGGGGAGACACAATAGCAAGTCTTCGAATATCTCAGGGGCTTCCCTAAAGAAGAGGGAGTCAAGCTATTCTCCAAGGCACCTGAGGGCAGAACAAGAAGCAATGGGTGGAAACTAACCAAGGAGAGAAGCAAACTGGAATTAAGGAGAAATTTCCTAACCCTGGGGGCAATTCATCTGTGGAACACCTTGCCACCAGAAATTGTGGTTGCACCATCACTGGAGGCTGTTAAGAAGAGATTGAACAGCCATTGGTCTGGAATGGGATGGGGCTTCCTACGTGAGCAAGGGATTAGACTAGAAGATCTCTAAGGTTTTTTTTTTATTTTATTTTATTTAAATTTATATCCCGCCCTTCTCCACAGAGGACCCAGGGCGGCGTACAGGAAATTTAAAAACATACCAATACAAAGATAAATATATAATTTAAAACAAATATTAAACAGTCCCATCTTGTACTAAAACCAAATTTAAAATACCCAATTTAAAAAACTTCCTGAAAGTCCCCACGGGAGGTTAGGCTAGGCCGGCTTGTTGGAACAAATATGTCTTAAGACATTGGCGGAAGAGGCGGAGGTCGGTGATGGTGCGTAATTCAGGGGGTAGGTCATTCCAGAGGGCTGGGCCCGCCACAGAGAAGGCTCTTCCCCTGGGTGTCGCCAGTCGGCATTGTCCAGCCGACGGCACCCTGAGAAGGCCCTCTCTGTGGGAGCGTATCGGTCTAAGGGATGTATGGGGCAGGAGGCGGTCTCGCATATAACTAGGCCCCGAGCCATGGAGCGCTTTAAAGATGGTCGTCAAAACCTTGAAGCGCACCCGAAAGGCCACAGGAAGCCAATGCAGCTTGCGCAGGATCGGTGTTATGTGGGAGCATCTGGTGGCTCCCATAATCACCCGCGCGGCTGCGTTTTGGACTAGCTGTAGCTTTCGGGTGCACCTCAAGGGAAGCCCCATGTAGAGAGCATTACAGTAGTCGAGTCGGGACGTCACGAGAGCTTGAGTGACTGTGCGAAGGGCAACCCGGTTGAGTAAGGGGCGCAATTGGCGCATCAGGCGTACCTGATGAAACGCCCCCCTGGCCACGGCCGCCACATGGTCCTCCAAGGACAGCCGGGAATCCAGAAGGACACCCAAATTGCACGCCCTCTCCACGGGGGCCAGTGTTTCGCCCCCAATGGCCAGAGTTGGAGTAATCTGACTGAACCGGGGTGCCGTAAACTACAGCCACTCAGTCTTGGCAGGGTTGAGCTTGAGTTTGTTACCACCCATCCAGATCCGTATGGCTTCCAAACACCGGGACAGCACTTCGGCGGCATCGTTGGGGTGGTTTGGGGTGGATATGTACAGCTGAGTGTCATCAGCATACAGGTGGTACTCCACCCCAAAACCACGGATGATCTCACCCAGCGGCTTCATATATGTGTTAAATAGGAGGGGCGAGAGGACCGACCCCTGAGGAACCCCACATAAGAGAGGCCTCGAGGTCGACCTCTGCCCTCCCGTCAACACATATTGCGATCGACCAGAGAGGTAGGACGAGAACCACCGCAGAACGGTGCCTCCCAGCCCCAACCCCCCCAGTCGGTGCAATAGGATACCATGGTCGATGGTATCAAAAGCCGCCGAGAGGTCTAATAGGACTAGGATAGAGGAATAACCTCTATCCCGCGCCCTCCAGAGATCATCGACCAACGCGACCAATGCCGTCTCGGTGCTGTGACCGGGTCGGAAGCCGGACTGGTGCGGGTCTAGATAATCAACTTCCTCCAGGTGTCGCGGGAACTGTTGGGCTACCACACTCTCAACAACCTTCACCAGAAAGTGAAGGTTGGAGCCCGGACGATAGTTCTCTAATAAAGCTGGGTCCAGGGACGGCTTCTTGAGGAGGGGCCTCACTACCGCCTCTTTCAAGACGGCAGGTAAGGACCCCTCACTCAAAGATGTGTTGACAATGCCCTGGAGCCAGCCTCGTGTCGTCTCCCAGGATGCCAGTACAAGCCAGGAGGGACACAGGTCCAATAAACATGGGGTCGCCCTAAGTTTCCTTGACAGCCTGTCCATATCCTCGGTGGTAACAAAGTCAAACTCCTCCCAAGAGGGAACCTCAAGACTAGTCTCGGACAGTCCCACCGGGCCACTGTCGATGGAGGGTAGCTCATTCCGAATCCGAGTGATTTTCTCCTGCAGATAAATCCCAAATTCCTCTGCTCGCCCTTGCAGAGGGGCTTCCCGCGGCCTCTGATGAAGGAGGGAGCGGGTCACCCCAAACAGGGCGGCAGGGCGGTTATCTGCGGATGCAATTAGAGTGGCACAATACTCACGTTTGGCCACCCTTATCGCCACTAAGTAAGCCCTAATATGGGTTCTCACTAGTGTTCGGTCGGCTTCGGAGCGAGAGGATCTCCATCTGCTCTCTAGGCGTCTCTTGTGGCGCTTCATCTCCCGAAGCTCCTCAGTAAACCAGGGAGCCTGGGTGATTCATCGCCGCAAGAGAGGCCGCAAGGGCGCGACTTGGTCCAAGGCCCCTGCGGCCACACTTAACCATGCGGCCACTAGGTCCTCAGTCGAGTCGCGAGGCAGGGTCACAGGCATTGGCCCAAGCTCCCTCTGGAACCTTTCCGGGTCCATTAGGAGCTTGGGGCGGAACCATCTAGGAGTATCTGGTTCCGCCTCCCCGCGGTGAGGTGTAGCGATTGGAAAGTCCAGCTGAAGGAGAGCGTGATCTGTCCATGACAAGGGAGTGATGGCTAGATCCCCTATTCCCAGATCACAGCTCCACTGTCCCGAGACAAAGATCAGATCCAGCGTGTTTCCCTCCTCGTGAGTGGGGCCTAAAACTACCTGGGTCAGGTCCATGGCCGTCATGGAGGCCATGAACTCCCGAGCTGCTCCAGAGGCTTCGCCCGCCGACGGCAAGTTAAAGTCCCCCATGACTACCAGTCTGGGGGTCTCAACTGCCGCCTCGGCTATCACCTCTAGGAGCTCGGGCAGGGCTGTTGTTGCATAGCGAGGAGCCAGGTATACAACTAACACGCCCAACTGCCTCCCTAGGCCCCATCTCACACAGAGAGATTCACACCCGGTTGTCTGAGGGACTGTGGTCTCCCTCGGATCAAGACCTTCCTTAACCATAATCGCCACTCCCCCACCCCTCCCTAGGGCCCTAGGCTGATGGAAGGCGCGGTAACCTGGTGGGCACATTTCCACGAGGGGTAAACCCCCTTCGTGGCCCAACCAGGTTTCCGTTATACCCACCAGGTCCGGGTCCCCCTCTGACACAAAGTCATGAATGAGGGGGGCTTTCTGAACCACGGACCTGGCGTTGCAGAACATCAGCCTCGGGCCCCGGGTCTGTGATTCCTGCCCACCTAGTCTGCGATGGGAGAGCGGAGAGTTGGAGCACGTGACCGTCTGAATCTAGCGGCCACGGTCTTCCAACCGATGATGACCATTCCGTCTCCCTCCGCCTCTGCCCCTCCCCAAGACCGAGTCAATGGAAAAAGCCACCGTAGGAATGACCCCCTCCCTCCCCTTCCTCCGTTACCCTACTTCCGCCTGCCGGCCCCATTTGCTGTCCCCTCCCAGGACTATTTTTCCCCTCCTCCCTGGAACCCCCTAAAAGCCGAATTAAAAACCTCCCCAAAAGCCCCCTCAACTTGCGCTTCGCCCACCTCTCAGGAATAATCAACCCGTCATCGAGGTGGGCCCGTGTTAGACAGGAGGGCCAGGCCTGCGAGAGGGGAGACTCCCGCAGGCCAAGGAGGTCGCGCCTAGAGTACATGGTGAAAGCCCCAGAGGTAGTCCAAGTCCAGGAAGGCAAACCCAAGTCCGAAAGTAAAGTGGATTAGTGCAGAAATAGTTTCCGGGATGGGGGGTAAAGTCAGACAGAGTCTTATGGATGGGGAGATCGAGTCCAATCCCATTGCAGGCCCCATCCATCTGTCTTTTTTCCGGCCAAATGGGCATAGTTCGCATTTAGTGCCGCATGACTAGTTAATCCATCATGCGGCCTGATGAAGATGCAGCCCTCAAATGGCTCAATTTACCCCCTCCCAATCCCGCACACTCACTCCAAGGTCTTTGAGATCTTCCTGGATCGTCCTCGGCCAAATCCACCGTTCCTCAACCGGCTGCAGGTGTTTCACGCCGGGCTGCTCAAGCCAACATACCACATTCAACCAATCCGTACGCCATACTCCTTCTTCTCCTTCTTCTCCATTCCAACTCTGTGATTCCGTTATTCCAGTCCCCTCATTGCTCCCGACATTCCTCCACCCCCCACCCACCCACCCACCCCCGGACGCCGCCAGTGGCCTACTCACCGTGACGTTAATGGCTTTGGGCAGGACCCCCTTCTGTACCCATGGATGGACCTCGGCCAGCTCCCTCTTCTGCTCTTCTGTGAATCGGGGCTGTTGCTTCTGCAGCTGCTTCAGTTTCTCGCGATCCCCCTGCAGGACGGTCTCCATGTCCCTGCCGAAGAGAGACGGCGGACCGGTGGGTCAGAAATGCCGGATAATCAGCCTCTCCTACCGGGCGGCCAGAAGTGCCCCCCCCCCGTGGTACCCGTCCCCAGAACTCCAACCAAAATTAAAGCAAACAAAAGTCCCCCCCTCCCTCTGGGATCACAGCATCCCCCTTAACCAGGGGTCGGCATCCTCTGGAACCGCATGTGGCTCCAGAGCCGCACGTGGCTCCAGAGCCGCACGTGGCTCCAGAGCCGCACGTGGCTCCAGAGCCGCACGTGGCTCCAGAGCCGCACGTGGCTCTTTCATCCCTCTGCTGCGGCTCCCTGTCGTTCAAAATATGTGTCACAACCGCCAAGGTTCAACACTTTCCGGCACGCAATTTATTGAGCTTTTCGACCCCCCAATAGTTTTTGTGGCTCCCGGTCTTTTCTTTTCTGTGGGACATGGATCCAAATGGCTCTTCGGGTGTTTTTTAAGGTTGCCGACCCCTGCCCTTAACGAGAACAGAAGCTTCTGTTTTCTTCTCTCTCGGGAGAATCCTAAAAACCCCGTTCCCAGGAGAATCGAGCGGGGTCCGAGAACCAGCAGCGAGAAAGGACTCACCTGGAGGGCAGCTGATAGGTCATCATGACCTTATCATCGGTGTTCGCCATCAGCAGCCAGATGGGATCCTGGAGGACGTATTTCATGAAGTGTTCGTTGTCCTCCGCCTGGAACCGCTTCTTGGCGCGTAAATCGTTCTCGGACGAGTCGATGCTGCCAAAGTATTTGCTGGTGTTGCTACTCTTGCTGCTCGCTGAGGAGGAGGAAAAGAGGAAACTGGTTGGATACGGGCGAGTTCTCCGACCCAGCTCCCCAAACACGACAAACCGACTGAAGTTACCGTATTTTTGGGAGTATAAGGCGCACCGGAGTATAAGACGCACCAAGATTTTGAAGAGGCAAATAGTTTTTGCACTCTGCAGACCTCCCAAAAACGGCCCGTTTTTTGTCAAAAAAAATCGCCGTGCATAGCCTTTAGGTAGAGTGCTCCTAGGGGCTGTGGGGAGCAAAAAACGGCCCGTTTTTCGCTCGTTTTTGCCCTCCCCAGCCTCCAGGAGCACTCTGGAAGCCTCCTAAAGCCTCTGCACGGCCATTTTTGCGAAGGGGGCGGGGTTTTGGGCGGGCAAAAATGCCGTATTCAGTGTATAAGACGCACCCAGATTTGCACTCTCTTTTTTGAGGGAAAAAGGTGCGTCTTATACTCCGGAAAATACGGTAACTCAACTAAAGATTCCTTGATTTGGAGCCCCGCAAAGTTTCTCTCTCACCACAGGCTAACAACTCCGTCCGGCAGGGAGATGAATAATTGTCTGCCACATCTACTCATCTCTGCCCCCTGCCTTTGATCCCCAGAGCTAGGGTGAGGCTTCGCTAGCAGCTGTGGCTCTTCCATCCGGAGGACCGGCCCATAGATTTCCCCTGCTCTCCTCTCCCCTCTGTCTCCTGCACATCTATTCATCTCCGTCGCCTGCCTTTGATCCCCAGAGCTAGGGTGGGACTTCGCTAGCAGCGGTGGCTCTTCCGTCCCGAGGACCGGCCCATAGATTTCCACTCCTCTCCTCTGACTTCTGTGCATCAAGCACTGGGCCCGGCTGTTCCTCCTCTTCCTCATCAACCACCACCAGACCTGGGGGCTGTTGACTCTCCACGAGGCTTCCCCCTCCCTCTGCCAGCTCCATTCCCTCTTCCCCCTCGGAGTTCTCAGGTTGCCTCGATGCTGACCCTGACACCCACCCCTCCTCCTCGGATTGGGTTGTTGGAGGGGACGGCGGCCGATAGGCCACAACAGTAAGCCCTCCCCATACCGTGAACTGGACAACGGTATCCGGTAAGCAAAGAATTCCTGCTAGGGAAAGCTCTGGACTTCCGGTCCCTAAAAAGAACCTAGCTGATAGCTAACGGTGGGCCCCCCTCGCCCAGATCCTGCCGCAAGCAACCCGGTTGCTGGACTTACTGGTCCCGCTGGCAGACGTGCTCTCCCTGTTGGAGCCTGAGCCCATGGAGCCCGAGGCGGCCGACCCCGTGCCCGAGCGCGAATCTTCTTGGAGGAGGAGATCCAGGAGGTCAGTGGAGCTCGACAAGGCATCGTTGTTGGAAGAATCGTGAGCCTCCACCTGGAAGGGGATGAGGGCACCAAGGTTAGGATCAGGAAGGAGCGTCTTCTCTGAGAATAAGCTCCTTGCTGGCAAACCCTGGTGTCGCCCCGTTCCTACCGCCGTGCCCTCCCAGCGGCTCTCATCGCAACCTCAATCTTCTCGTCCAGCTCACAGCAGAGCAAGATTTCCTGGACTACGCAACTCCAAGAACAGGGCTGTCAAATTCAAGGCCCACGGTGCCTCTGCCAGCAAAAACGGAGTCTAGGAGCGCCTCGCACAGTTCCCCCGAGCTCCATTTTCAGTCACAGAGGGCTGCAGGAGGCTGTCGCGGCTGAAAACACGAGCCCAGGAAGACCACACACAGTCCCCCGACCTCGATTTTTGCTCGCAGAGGGCTGCAGGAGGCTGTCGCGGCTGAAAACGAAGCCTAGGAGGGCTGCACAGTCCCCCGAGCTCCATTGTCACTCATAGTGGGCTGCAGGAGCCCGTCGCGGCTGAAAACGGAGCCCGAGAAGGCCGCACACAGTTCCCCCAAGCTCCATTTTCGCTCACAGAGGGCTGCAGGAGATCGGCACGGCTGAAAACGAAATCTCGAGCGAGCTGGCCACGCCCTTCCCAGCCCTGCAAGGTCAAGCACAACCCTGATGCGGCCCTCGGGATGAAATCGGGTTTGGCGTCCCTCTCCAAAAATGAAAGTAGAACTGACTCGTGGGGGCATCTCGGTGGCGGGAAGGAAGGGCAGGACATTGCGCGGCTGCTCATCAACCGGGGCCTTCTCCCTGATAGTCAAAATCTGAACTCGTCCCCAGGAGGGGACTCCACTCAGAGGGAACGGAGAACACACTTAGCCTTGGGGCTGCTTACCATGCAAGCTTCCTTCGGCGGGCCAAGTTCATTCCCCAGGCCCTGCCCGCCGCTCACGCCAACCCAATCCACAGAGGCGCCGGCTGGTCCCGCTTGACCGCTCAGGATGGCTTCTTGGCAGTCGCTTGGCTTGGGCAGCTCTTCCATCTGGAGCAGGTTCAGCTGCAAGGGGGAGCTGCAGCGCGACTCGAAGAGCGGGGACTCGGCCCGCTCAGGCTGGCTCATCGAGTGGGGGGTGGAAGAGGGGGAAGGCACCTGCAGGCCGGTTTCAGGCCCGGGAGCTAGCGTGGCGTTGCCCGGCAACAGGGGTCCAAAGGGGAAAACGGGACCCCCAGGAAAGTACGTCTGGGGGAGGGGGCTGTTGATCTGGGGGAAGACATAATTGGGCAGGACGAGGGCCATCATGGGGGCGACGAGAGGGGTGGAAAACTGAGGGGCTGACAAGGGGTTGTGCAGCGGCTCGGTAGCCCGGGGTGCTGGGGGACGAGGCGGAAAGACGGGGATGGGGTAGGTGGGCATAACGGTTGGGTACGACATGTTTGGGAGGGTGGGCGGGGAAGGGCCCGAGGGGGCCCAAGAGGAGGCGGCTGGGGGGCAGGGCAGCTGCGGGGGCGAGCCGACGGAGTTCTGCGGGGAGCTGGTGCTGTCCGACGACTTGTTCTGCCGGATGCGTTTGGCCTTGGACTTCCGGCTGCGTCCCCGGCCGTTTAGCCCGCGAGGTCCCAGGCGCAGGCCGCGGAGTCCTGGGGAAACGACAAGAAAAGAGGATGAAGGAAGAGGGAAAAGAGGAGGGGAAAGAGGAAGAAGAGGAGAAAGCAGGAAACCGGATGAAGAGGGGGGGAGGAGAAGGAAGAGGAAGAAGGAAAAAGAGGGAGGAGGAAGTGAGAATAGAGGAAGGAAGGAAGAAGGAAAAGGAAGAGAAGTAGGGGGGAAGAACAGACAGAGGAATAAGGAGGAGACTGGAAATTCACTCATCGAGGCCAACCTTAAAAAGGCTAAATCAGGGCAACTGGTTTACTCTTTTACGAATAAGCAGGGAGGAGGATGAAGAGGACAAAAGAGGAGGGAAGAGGAAGGAAGGAGAGGGAGAAAGAGGAGAAGGACCGAGGGGGTCCTTGGTGGTAAGCTAGGTCATTTTCTTGCAGACGTTTCATGACCCAACTAGGGAACCACATCAGTGCTACAAGAGAATGGGGTGTGTGGACAGGAGGAGGACTGTGAGGTCCTTGGTGGTCTCTGAGTTTGGTGGGTATTTTGCAGACGTTTCACTACCCAACTAGGTAACATCATCAGTGCTAGAATGAAGGGGTGTGAGGAGAGGGAAGAGTGTGGGAGAGGGAAGACTTTGCGGGAGACGAATTCGCCGTCCATTAAATAAAAGGGGTCTATCGTGAGGGGGACTCGGCTTCACGCTGCTGGGGAAGCCTAGGTCGGAACAGCGAGTGGCGGCAAGAGGACGCAGGAGAAGCAGGCTGTTGCGGGGCTGTGGCTGCCACCGCCGCGCGGCGAGACCGTAATTGGAACCCTCCGAAAAGAAGCCCTGGCAGGATTCTTTTCGGCGGTCGAAAGAAAAGAAGAAACGGCGGCTAGAAAGCAGGGGATTTCGCGGAGGAGGAGAAAAGAAAGAAGGGGGAAAGAGAGAAAAGAGGAGAATCCACTCTGTGTCTTCTATACCACCACCACCTCTCACCTCGCTGCTCCTGGGTCCGACGATGGTGTAACTCCTGCCAGCCTAGCCGGGAGGGGGAGTTGAAGACGTGCAGCTGGCTGAGGTCTTTGAAGCGGGTCAGGAAGGAGTGTTCTTCCTTCTGGGTGTGGATGGAGAGCACCTCCTTGGTCAGGCCCACCCGGCGGTACTGCTGTTCCCGGTCGGGGGTCACGCTGGGTGGAGGGGCGGGCGGGGTGGTGCTGGGCGCCGTCTCTTCCATCATGACGATGTCTGAGGAAGGGGGAAAGTAGGGAGGAGGAGAGGAAGAGGAGACACCAAAAACAGGGAAAAGGTCAGCCCATCCCTATTTATGCTTTAAATCATCGACTCCTCGACTTACGGCCCCCCGTCAGCCCCAAACCTCCGTTGCTAAGCGAAACGTGAACACCCCACCCCCCTGCCCCCCCTTTTACAACCTTCATGACCACGGTTGTTAAGTGCAGTGGTTACGTGAGTAACACGATCGTTCGGTAAATCTGGCTTCCCTGTTGTGGGTCAAGAGGTCGCAAAAGGGGACACCGGGCGTAAGGACGAGTCAAAGGACTGAGCGTCTGAATTTAGATCATGTGACTGAACGGGGGGGGGGGGGGGGGAAATGGACGCTGCAAGGATTGGGAGTGTGAATAAAAAACCGGATTCAAGACAATTTTCGACGGTCGCTAAGCGAGCGGTCGTAAGTCAAGGACTATCTGGACATGTTTCCCCGTTCAAAAATCTCAGGTTTAAAGAACTGGCGCGTTTTTGGCTCGGCTCCGGATAACTACGCAGATTTTTTCCTGCTGGGTTTTTCACCAAGGAAGGAAAATTAGGAATCCATGACCGGGAATTCACTCAACTTATAATTGCTCTCTTTGCGACCGTTTGACGTGGTGACCGATACACACACCCACACCCCAAAACGTTTGCTTGTGACACAATTCTGAACTTCCAAAAGCCAGCTCTACCCCCCTCCTCTCCCCACCCCGTAGTCACACGATCTGCATTTTGGATGCTCATCAATCGGCCCGCATTTTACGTCCGTTCGCAACATCATGGCGACCTCATTTTACGACTGGCTGTTTTTGCGACGGTCGTTTGGCGAACCCATCGTTCACTGTGGGGTGGGGTTTCCCCCCCCCCCCCAAGAAAATTGGTATTTTAATTCTGAGTTTCTGGCAAAAACAACCCACCACCCAGCCAACAATGGGCAAGCCGAAAGAACGAACGACTGCCGCAAAAAACCCCAGTCTTAAATGAGATCGTTGGGATGAAGCCCACACCCATCGTAAAACATTGCTGAGATTATTCGCAGGGTGTACGAGTTGGAAGGGACCTTCGGGGTCATCTAGTCCAACCCCATCTCCCCCCCGTTCGTTACAGGACCAATCCCTTTCAAGAACGTCTAGCGTTTTTATTTTCATATTTTTAAAAATATTTTATTTTGTCGACTATTTTAACCTTGTATTTTATGTTATCTGTTTGATCTCATTTTTTTTTAATAATCTTTTTATGCTGTTAAGCCTCCCAGAGTCGTTGGCTACCAAGATGGGCAGGAAATCAATACAGAAATCAATAAAGTGGCCAATGCCATGTCCAGCAGATGGTTATGTTTTTTTGATGAGCTGCGACTGGCAAAAATCTAGTTGGTCCTCGTCTTACGACCACAAGGAAGTCCACAACTTACGTTGCTCAGTCCCGTTTTACGACCGTTCTTGCCACCATGGCTAAGGGAATCCCTAAAGTTGTTAAGTGAGCCACTGCGGTTGTTAAGTGAATTCAGCTGCCCCGTGACCCGGAGGGAACACGGCGGCCGTCATAAATGCGAGTCGGCCATCAAAAGCACCCGAAGGTCAATCCCATCACGGACAAACGGTCATTAAAGTGTGAAAAACGATTCTTTTTCCGCTGTTCTAACTCCGAATGGTCACTTAAGTGAACCGTTATAAGTCGGGGACCATGGGTGCTGACTGAGCAACAGCAGGGATTCACTTAACAACGGTGGCAAGGAAGCTCGTACGATGGGGCGAAGCTCACTTAAACGCTCCTGGCTCAGCAGTGGAAATTTTGGCGTTCACAGGGGATCGTAAGCAGAGGATTTAAAGCTAAAAGTTCCCCTCGCACATCTGTGCTAGTCGTTCCCGATTCTAGGGGGGCGGTGCTCATCTCCGTTCCAAAGCCAAAGAGCCAGCGCTGTCCGAAGACGTCTCCGTGGTCATGTGGGCCTGCATGACTAAAACGCCGAAGGCGCACGGAACGCCGTTCCCTTCCCAACCAAAGGGGGTTCCTATTTTTCCACTCGCATTGTTTTATAACGTGCTTTCGAACGGCTCGGTTGGCGGAAGCTGGCACAAGTCACGGGAGCTCCCTCCGTTACGTGGTGTGCTAGGGATTCGAACCGCTCAACTGCCGACCTTTGAGATCGACCAGCTCAGCGTCTTAGCCCTTGAGCCACCCTGTTCGATTCCCTGCACAGGTAGTTATTTAGATTTGATTTTTAATTTCCAATTTGGGAAGGGTGCGACGGGGAAACCCGAAAGGGCCCGATGTGGCCCGGAGTGGCGGGGCCACCAAATACCCAAATCTCTCATGTAGACCCTGCCGTCCCGCCGTCAAGCTGCGTCCCCCTCCCAACCTCTACCTCCATCGACCTGCATCTCTACATCTTCCCGGTCTCTCTTCCTCGACTCGACTCCCGGCTGCCGCATCCGCTCCGCCCCGCCCCGCCCTGGATGTTCTCAAAAAAGGTGGGTGGACCACCTCCCCTACCCGACTCCGGGGGCTTCTTGTCTCCCACGTGGACGATGGTACTGCTGAAGCTGCACTGACTGGTCACCGACACCACGCTCTCGGCTTTGCTAGTAGGCAAGGCTAGCGGAGCGAGAGGGCCTCCCACCGCGGCGGCGGCAGACGCCGCCACCCCGGGTTCTTCCCTCTCGGGCTGGTGCTCTGCGGCCGGCAGCCTCTCCTCGGGCACATCTGTCCAAAGAGAGGGCTGGATTAGAACTCGAGGCGGGGGGGGGGGCGCCTGAGACACGCCGAGGAGCAGGACAGAGAGACACAGAGATGCCAAAACATCGGTTGAGGTAGCTGCAGGGCGGCCGGAAAGAGCCCCCCTGCACAAAGGAACAGGAAAGAGTAGCGGGGAAGAGTGGGAGCCAGAAGGAGAAATGGGGGGGGGGGGGAGAAGTTGGGAAGGTTTTTGGGAAAGGGAAGGGGGGGCGGGGACAGAAGGAGACTCACCTTTGCTCTGCACGGCCACCTGTTGGCACACTTTCTGCTTGTCGTCGTCCGAATTGGAAGAGGTGGTGTAGGAGGAGGAGCCGCACTTGCGTTTCACCAGGCTGGGGATGTTACAACTTTCCAGGTATCTGTAGGGAGGGAAGGAGGAGGGCAGAGATTTGAAAAAGCAGCAATGTCAGGTGCCGACGACTAGGTGTACCTGTGATAGACCGATTAAAAGCCTCTGCGCAGGAATCCTCTAACTAAACTGCTTTATTTCTGAAAGCCTCTGCGCAGGAATCCTCTAACTAAACTGCTTCATTGCTGAAAGCCTCTGTGCAGGAATCTTCTAACTAAGCCGCTTCATTGCTGAAAGCCCATGCGCAGGAATCTTCTAACTAAACTGCTTCATTGCTGAAAGCCTCTGCGCAGGAATCTTCTAACTAAACTACTTCATTGCTGAAAGCCTCTGTGCAGGAATCTTCTAACTAAACTGCTTCATTGCTGAAAGCCTCTGTGCAGAAATCTTCTAACTAAACTGCTTCATTGCTGAAAGCCTCTGTGCAGGAATCTTCTAACTAAACTGCTTCATTGCTGAAAGCCTCTGCCCAGGAATCTTCTAGGCCGATTCCTCTTTTGACTCCACCCTCGGACACTTTCTCCTCCACAAATGGCTAGACGAGTCAGATGAACCTCTCCCTTTTGGAGGAGTAGAGAACTCAGGGGCGGGGCTGTCCTTTTCTCAAAGGGGCGGACAGAAATTGAGGACCTGGGTAGGTCCGGGAGAGGAAGGAGCAGGGGGGCGGGAGGGAAGAAGGGAGTTTTCCAAAGATCGACAGCAAAACATCCTGCCCGAAATGAGAGCATCAACCAAATTCTTACCGGATAATTCCGTCCAAGCAGTTGATCTGCTGATAGGAGTAGTTGGAAGGCTCCTTCCGGACGGAGTCCTCGGAGGTGGTGGCCTTGTGAGACCTCTTCTCCACGTCCCTCAAGGCCTCCTTTGATCGCCCGGTGTGACTGACGGTGGAATCCAGAGCTAGAAAAGGTGAAGAGGAACTTTGAGAAGGGAAGGTGGGTTTCCCCAGATCGCAAGGCTAGAACAAAAAACTACCAGGATGAAGGCACTGCGGTGGCTCATGGTTTTGTGTGTACAATGGGGGGGGGGGAGGAAGAAGAAAGGGGGAGGAGGAGGAGGAGAAGGAAGGAAAGAGCGAGAAGGTGGAAGAGGAGGAGGAAGAAGGGAAGAAGAAGGAAAAGGAGCGAAGCAGGAGAAGAAAGAAGGAGGGAAAGAGAAGAGGAGATGGAGGAGGAGCGGGGAAAGGAGGAAGAAGGGAGGAGGAAGAAGAGAAGAAAAGATGGAAGAGGGAAGGAGGAGGAAGAAAGGGGGAAAGGAAGAGAAGGGATGGTGAAGCTGGAGGAGAAGGAAAAAGGGCAAGAAGAAGGGATGGTGGAGGAGGAGGAGGAAGGGAAGGTGAAGAAAAGGCAAGGCAGAAGAGGGGGAGAAAGGAAGAGGAGGAGGAGGAGGAAAGGGGAAGAAGGAAGAGGAGAAGGGATGGTGAAACTGGAGAAGTAAAATGGTAAGAAGGGAGAAGAGGAGAAGAAGGGATGGAGGAGGAGGAGGAGAAGGAGGAGGAGGAAGAAAGGGGAAGGAGGAAGAGGAGGAGGAGGAGGAAGAAAGGGGAAAGAGGAAGAGAAGGAATGGCGAAACTGGAGGAGAAGGAGATGGAGGAGGAAGAGGGTCCCACTCCTTACCTGGCCGAGAAGCCTTGAGGGGCAGGGGCAGGGGCTTGACGCGGGATTCGATGAAGACTTGCTGCCCCTGGTTCTTGACCATGTGGACATCCTTGCAGATCTGCTGGAAGGTCATCTGGGAGCCAGAGGGAGGCGGAGTCAGAAGAGCCCCCATGACACCCCCCCTTCCCCAGCGTCTCCCCCTCCGTCCCGCTGCCCGGAGACAGGACCCTCCCGGACCTCCTCGCGCTTACCGGCCGGAGCGCCTGGGCCTCCTCTGGGGGGAAGCCGTTGCTGTCGCTGGACGAGGCGATGCTGAGGAACTGTTCATGGGAGGCTGAGTTGCTGCAAAGTCCCACCGCTCCACTGCTGTGCACGGGCTGCCCAACGGAGAGAGGGGGAGCAGGGTTAGAGCCGGTGGGAAGGAGGGCGAAAAGGGAGGGAGGGGAAGGGAAGAAAGAAAGAGAGAGAGAGAGAGAAAGCAGGGAAAGGAGGAAGGAAGGAAGGAAGGAAGGAAGAAGGGTGGAAGAGGAAGGAAGGAGAGAGAGAAAGAAAGGAGGAAAGAAGGAAGGAAGGAAGGAAGGAGAAAGAAGGGTGGAAGAGGAAGGAAAGAGAGAGAGAAAGAAAGAAAGTGGGGAAAAGAGGAAGGAAAGAAGGAAGGAAGGAAGAAGAAAGATGGGTGGAAGAGGAAGGAAGGAGAGAGAAAGAAAGAAAGTGGGGAAAGGAGGAAGGAAGGAAGGAAGGGTGGAAGAGGAAGGAAGGAGAGAGAAAGAAAGCAGGGAAAGGAGAAAGGAAGGAAGAAGAAGGAAGGGTGGAAGAGGAAGGAAGGAGAGAAAGAAAGAAAGTGGGGAAAGGAGGAAAGAAGGAAGGAAGGAAGAAGAAAGAAGGGTGGAAGAGGAAGGAAGGAGAGAGAAAGAAAGAAAGAAAGTGGGGAAAGGAGGAAAGAAGGAAGGAAGGAAGGAAGGAATGAAGGAAGGAGAAAGAAGGGTGGAAGAGGAAGGAAGTGGGGGAGAGAGAAAGCAGGGAAAGGAGAAAGGAAGGAAGAAGAAGGAAGGGTGGAAGAGGAAGGAAGGAGAGAGAGAAAGAAAGAAAGAAAGTGGGGAAAGGAGGAAGGAAGGAAGGAAGGAAGGAAGGAAGGAAGGAAGGAAGGAGAAAGAAGGGCGGAAGAGGAAGGAAGTGGGGGAGAGAGAAGGAATGGAGGGAGGAAAGAAAAAGAGAGGAAGGAAAGGAGAAAGAAAGAAAGAAAGAAAGAAAGAAAGAAAGAAAGAAAGAAAGAAAGAAAGAAAGAAAGAAAGAGGGAGGGAGGGAGGGAGGGAGGGAGGGAGGGAGGGGAAGGGCTTACCTGCAGCAACAGCCGGTGAATCTGCTCGGACAGCTCCTGAATCTCCACCTCCAGGGCCTTGGACTTCAAGACTTTGGGGGCGGTGAAGACGTCCTCGTTGAGGGGACCCCTGAGGTCAACAAGAGGGAAGATGAGGAGGAGCCCAGCTCATGCACCTCCCCCCCCGAAGCCCCACCCAATTCCGCTTCCTGTTAGCAGGTTGGGCCTGTGTCCAGCCCCTCCCCTCCTTCCTCTCCATCCCATCGCCTCCTCCCTGGGTCCTCGCTCCCAAGCTAGCATCTTTTAACACAGGCGGACTTCAACTCCCAGAATTCCCCAGCCAGCATCCTTTAACACGGACGGACTTCAACTCCCAGAATTCCCCAGCCAGCATCCTTTAAGGTGGACAGACTTCAACTCCCAAGAATTCCCCAGTCAACGTGCTTTAAGATGGATGGACTTCGACTCCCAGAATCCTCCAGCCTGCAATGCTGGCTGAGGGAATCCTGGGAGTTGAAGTCCACCCATTTTCCACTTGGCCAAGCTGATTCTGCAGCCATTCTGCCCCTCCCCCCAGCATGACCTTCGCTGGCCCCATCTTGGAAGCCCACCAACCGCCTCCTCCCCACACCCACCAGATATGCTCCGCCCCCTCCGCCCCCTCTCCCCGGCTTAAGCTCCACCCCCTCTCCCTAGACATCTCCCTCTCCCGCTCTCTTCAAACCGACGCCCGTCCCAACGAATTAGGGGACACCCACAGCCCGTCCGAACCTCCTGCGCCCTCCCCCCACGAGCGCGTCTCGCACTTACGTCCGCACTTTGTGCCTGCCCATGATAAAGGAGACTTTGCGGCTCCAGGGGTTGACGAAGCTGGACCAGCTGGTATCGATGGTGACGTATTCGCCGTTACGGGCGCAGAAGCGGATGGGCAAGTGGTCGAAGGGCTGCCCGGCGTATTGCAGGACTGGCAAAAGGGGAGGGGGGAGAAAGGAGAGGGGGGTCAGGGTCAGTGACCACTAGGCTTCATTTCCCTGGTCCTTGAATCACAACCCTCGGGAATTTCCACTCCCGACCAACGTGGTGGTCATGGAGCGAATCACGCCTGATCTTCTAATTATAATCTTTTGGCCGTTAAACAAATCGCTGGCGTTGTTAAGTGAAGCAGATGGTCGTTAAGCGAATCCAGCATCCCTTATATCGTCATTTGGCCGTCTGGGAAGGTTATAAACGGCCGTCGAAGGTTGCTAGGGTTGTCCCGACCATGAGCCCTAATGACGGTGTGTGTGTGTGTGTGTGTGATGGTCGTAACTGCGAGGACCGGTCGTAACTGCGAGGACCGGTCGTAAATCAATTATTATTTTTCCCCCTAGTGTCAAGGACTGCCTGTAGTAATTAAAAATTAAAATTAAAATACCAGCCTTGCTTGCTGTAGACTTACTTTTCTTGTGTATGGCCAGCATAAGAGGCCGGTCCTCAGGGTGCAGGTAGAACAGGACAGGGGTCCCAACCAAGTCTTGGGGGAGGTAGCCAAGCAGGGGGGCAGCTCTGAGGACGAGAGAAGCGGCGGCTGTCAGGAGGGCCGGTCGGTATGCGAGCGATTGGCCCCAAGTCACCCAGGTGGCTCTCACGCCTAAGGCAGGACTAGAACTCCCAGTCTCCGAGTGATTGGTTCGAAGTCACCCACCTGTCTTTTCTGCCTAAGGCGGGACTAGAACTCCCAGTCTCTCAGTGATTGGTTCGAAATCACCCACCTGGCTTCCCTGCCTAAGGCGGGACTAGAACTCCCCGTCTCTCGGTGATTGGTTCGAAATCACCCACCTGGCTTTCCTGCCTAAGGCGGGACTAGAACTCCCAGTCTCCTGGTGACTGGCCGAAAGTCACTCAGCTGGCTTTCCTGCCTAAGGCGGGACTAGAACTCCCAGTCTCTCAGTGATTGGTTCGAAATCACCCACCTGGCTTCCCTGCCTAAGGCGATACTAGAACTCCCAGTCTCTCGGTGATTGGTTCGAAATCACCCACCTGGCTTTCCTGCCTAAGGCGGGACTAGAACTCCCAGTCTCCTGGCTTTCTGCTTGGTGCCTTAAAAACCCCTAGACCACATTAATGAGCGGCCAGTCGTAACCTGAGGACTATCGATATCCTAAAACCCCCAAACTCCTATCCCTTTTCTTTCAGGCGGCTTGGATCAGGGGACACCACACACCCCGTCTGCCCTCAAGGACACACACACCCTTACGACCGCCACTAAACGGGGACCATCCCCACCCCCACCGCGCCCCGGGTCCTTACCGCTCATCCACGTCCTGGAACAAGCAACTGGGGGTGTGCCTGGTGGTGAAGATCCGTTTATCGGGAGGGATCCTGGGAGCTGGAGAGAATTACAGAAGCCGCCAATGAAGACCATTTGCTTCTCCTAACCAGGTTTACCCAAAGGTGGCCAATTGCCTCCATTTTTCTTTTGAAAACAAAAGCTATACATATATAATTGCCCCCCCCCCCCCAAAAAACAACACCCAGTTTTCCTGCATCTTAGAAGGGCAGCATGTCAGGGTTTTTAAACCTCCAGCTGCTGGTTTTCTACATGCGGGGAAAGAGGAATCGAATGTGTGTCCCTTCCTTGGAAATCATTCTTTGCCTGCATCAAGGCACCAGGGGGTATAGCCTGCTTCCCTTCCTTCGCGCACTCCCTCTCTTTTCCTCCTTCCCCTTCGCCCCTTCTCCTTCCTTCCTTCTTGCCTTCCTTCCCTCGTTCCCCTTTTCCTTCCTTCCTCTTTCCCTTCTTCTTCCCTTCTTTTCTTCGCTCCCTCTCTTCCTTCCTTCCTCTTTTCCTGCCTTCCCTTCTCCTCCCTTCCTTCTCTTTTCTTCGCTCACTCTCCTCTCTTCCTTCCTTCCTCTTTTCCTCCCTCCCTCCTTCCTTCCCACCCTCTTGTTATCATCTTGTTTTAATTTCCTTCCTTCCCCCTTCCTTCTTTCCTTCCCCTTTGCCTCCCCTCGCCTCTTCCCCTTCTCCTTCCTTCTTTCTTTGCTCACTCCCTCTTCCTTCCTTCCTCTTTTCCTCCCTCCTCCCTTCCTCCATGTCTGTCTGTCTGTCTATCTATCTATTTATCATCTTTCTATCTCTATCTCTATCTATTTATCTATCTATCATCTATCTATCTCTATCATCTCTATTTATCTCTCTATTATATCTATCTCTATCCCTATCTATTATCTGTCTGTCTGTCTATCTATCTATCTATATCCCTATCATCTATCTATCTATCTATCTATCTATCTATCTATCTATCTATCTATCTATCTATCTATCTAACTATCTATCTATCTATCTATCTATCTATCTCTATTATACCTCTATTATATCTTACTATCTATCTATCTCTATCCCTATCTCTCTCTATCTATCTATCTATCGTCTGTCTGTCTGTCTATCTACACTATCTACACTATCTATCTATCTATCTATCTATCTATCTATCTATCTATCTATCTATCTATCTATCTATCTATCTATCTATCTTTTATTATTTATTTATTTGTTTGATTTATATAACCGCACCCTCTCCCCAAAGGGACCCTGGGCGGTGCACAGGAAATTAAAAACCACATAGTATCACAAATATAAATAATTAAAACCGAATTAAATAAATTATCCCTGTGCTAAAAATTTAAAAAGTATTAAAACATTAACCTCATCTAAAACCCAATTAAAACAATTTAAGGTACAGACTGTAGGCTAGGTAAATAGCTTAGGCCAAACCGGCCTGATGAAACAAGGGTGTCTTTAATTTCTGGCGGAAGGCGCGGAGGTCCGTAGTTGTTCTAAGGTCGGGGGGGTAGGTCATTCCAGAGGGTTGGGCCCACCACAGAGAAGGCCCTTCCCCTGGGCGTCGCCCGCTGGCATTGCCTGGTGGACGGCACCCTATCTATCTATCTATCTATCTATCTATCTATCTATCTATCTATCTATCTATCTATCTATCTATCTATCATCTCCGCCCGTCCATATCTATCTATCTATCTATCTATCTATCTATCTATCTATCTATCTATCTATCTATCTATCTATCATCTATCTATCTATCTATCTATCTATCTATCTATCTATCATCTATCATCTATCTATCTATCTATCATCTATCTATCTATCTATCTATCTATCTATCTATCTATCTATCATCTATCCATCTATCTATCTATCTATCTATCTATCTATCTATCTATCTATCTATCTATCTATCTATCTATCTATCTAAAACCACCCGACTTAAAAGTTTCAAAACCAGGCAAAGAAACACTCTTAAAGATTCCACCCAAGCTCTCGATACCCCACTGCTCTCGTTAAGATCCGGAAGGCGTTGCTCCCAGCTAGTAAAATGGGAATTCCCCAGGAAAAGCGGAGAGATTCCAGCCAGGTCATCCCTGGCGCCGGACTTCCCACGCCATCCCTGCGAGGAAGCCCGAGCGGGGGGGGGGGCAACCTCTCCTCCGTTACCCCCTCCCAGCCCAGAGGGAGACATACACAGAGAGACACACACACAAAGGATCTTACCTTCGTAGCCCGAATGGATGCGCTCGGCGATGAGCAAGCAGCAGGGCTGCCCTTCGGCGCTATCCGAATCCCGCACCTTGGTCAGGTAGGGCGTGAGCCGGAAAGGGTAGTAGGGCAGCTCCCGTCCTCCCGCAAGAGCTCCGCTGAGAAACAAACGCCTGCAATAAGACCAGAGGCCAAAGGAGACCAGGGCGAGCAGCACAGCGAAAGACGGCGCATGGGCGTCCAGCCCTTCACCATCTTCCCTCCCACCTCCCGGGAAGGGGGGGGGAGGGAGGGATCCACCCCTTCTCCCCCCCTCCCCTAGAGGGGATTCCGGGATCTCTTTCTAAGTCTGTTTTTGTTTTTTCCTCCTCCTTCGTCCAGTGGATGTCGTATAAGGAGGCTCTTTATAAGGCCGGGTCAGAACGGAGAATTCTCGACCCGAAGAGCTGAGTTCCAATCCCTACCTCACCGGGGAGTGGAGGGTGGGGGGGGAGGAGGGACGCAACTCACCTGATGCGGCAGAAGACGGATTTCTCTTGGGTGTAGTCCATGGCGGCTGCAGTTTGAGAAAGGGAGAAAGATAATTGCGGCCAGCGGTCAACGGCCTGAGAAATTGGGAAAAAAATGTGCATTTTTCCCCCTGAATTCCTCGCTCGGACCTCGCGTCTCGTCCGACAGGCAGCTTTTAAAAGCAAAAAAGCTTCCAAGTCCAAAGCAATTTGGAAATTTTTTATAACTTAAAAAAAAAAAAAAAAAGCTGTCAGGTTTCCAAAAGATGCCCTAATTGATTCACGAGTCTCGAGCCAAGTTTCAAAAGAAAACCAGTCGTTTATGAGGAGCCCCGTTTTGGCAAGGATTTTTGCAGTCAAATCTGAGCCTCGTTTGAATTAAAGCGGAACGTTAACCCTGTTCTTTCCCTCCCCTTAGTCTGTGTCATAAATCACATTCCCCAATGAGGTGCACCCCACACAAGCCTGCTGCAGTAATCTGAGACCCGACACTAACACTCATAACGTCACCTAGCTGGCTTTCATGACTAAGGCAGGACTAGAAGTCACCATCTCCTGGTGATTGGCCCAAAGTCACCTAGCTGGCTTTCATGTCTAAGGCGGGACTAGAACTCACTGTCTCCTGGTGATTGGCCCAAAGTCAATCAAAGGCAGCTTTTACGGCTATAGTGGAACTAGAACTCCCAGTTTCTTCCTTCCTAACCTGGTGCCTGAACCACTAGTCCAACTCTCTTTGCGCCTCCCAACGCAAATTCGCCAGCAATCGCCCACTTACTGGCAGAGGGGCAGGCGCCCCAGGAGGGCAGGTGGTAGGGCGCTGTGGATCCATAGAAGATGCTGACGTCTTGGGGGGCCAAAAACTCGGCAAACTTCGCCCCCTTGAAGACTTCTCTCTTGCAACGCAGGATGAAGGCCGCCTGGTCGGAGATGTAGAGGATTTTCCCCGTGGTGAAAGACACGGCCACGGTGAAAGTGTCCTTTTTTGGGGGTGAAAACAGAAGAAAACCGGAAGGGTTAAGCTATGGAAGACGCTCCCAAAAACAGGAGGTCTCCAACCTTGGCCACTTTAAGATATATGGACTTCAACTCCCAGAACTCCTCAGCCAGCCATGTAGAGTAACTTTCTTAATAGATGGTGGGTATGCAGTCAATGTAATATATCTTGACTTCAGCAATGTGAGAGGGAAAAAAAGAGCTGGCTAGGGAATTCTAGGAGTTGAAGTCCACCAATTTTAAATCAGGGGTCTCCAACCTTGGCCACGAAGACTGGTGGACTTCAACCAGTTAAAGATGGAGCCCCAAACTCCATGCCTTGGTCCTCATCCGAGGACGTAACAATGGCAAACCGACAAGAGTTGCCCTCAAGAGTTGCCTAAATCCTTCACGTTGTGCCTGCAACAAACTTGAGGAGATACCTCCTCAAACTTGAGGACGTCCCTCAGTTCTGGACCCACAATTTTGTGGTGACACCAACACCCACTCTCATTAAAGAGCATGGCGTGGACAGAATACGGCCGAAAGGAGCAAAGGCAGCTTCAACAGCCTCGTGTTCCAGAGTTAAGTTTACCTCAGAGGGTCCTTGACTTATGGCCAAAATGAGGACCAGAATTTCTGCCAGTAGGTCACATGTCGTTAAGCGAACGGCTCCCGCTCTCTTTTTGGAGGGAGTGGTGGTTGTGAAGGGAATAGCCGCGGTCGTTAAGTGAACCTGGCTTCCCCCGTTGACTTTGCTTGTCAAAGACGGCGGCAAAAAGGGGACCCTGTGATCCGTCATAAATATGAGTCGGTTGGCCCAGAGTCCGCATTTTCATCGCGTGACTCTGTTGCGATGATCGCTAAGTGTGGGGAAAACGGTCCCCGGTCGGCTTTTTCCGGTGCCGCTACAACCTTCGAATGGTCAATAAGCGAGGACTAAGACGTGTCCTTGCAGGCAGCCTGAACTCACGGGATTTTTGAGGGTGTATTCAGACGTGATGTTCTCCAACTCCTCGATGGTGTAGGTGGACATATCGAGGCAGCAGGTCTGGCTGTCCTCGATGCTCCATTGCTGATAGTAATCCTGGCTTGCTAAACGGCAGGGAAGGAAGAGTAGATCAGCGTGAGAATATGGATTTATTAAATTGATAGGCCGCCCCATCTTCGCCTGGGCCTCCATTTTCCAAGGAGAAAATAACCATACTGGGGAGCCCCTCGGGATGCAATGTGACACAAGGCCCTCGCGGTTGTGGCTCACTCGGGAAAGGCTGGCGGTTCCCCCTTACAAGCCACTAGGTCGCTCCTCGGTTGAGTTGTGCCGCTCAACTAGGCCATTTGGAGATGGGTGGATGGGTTGAATGGATTTTGCTGAAGTCAAAGATATATTACATTGACTGCATACCCACCCTCTATTAAGAAAGTTACCCTATGCGGCTGACTGGGGAATTCTGAGGGGAAGACCACCTATCTTAAAAGTGGCCCAGGTTGGAGACCCCTGATTTAGGAATTGTGGACTTCGACCCCCAGAATTCCCCAGCCAGCCGGCTTTAAAAACGGATGGCCGTCAGGTTCGTGAATTCCCTAGTCAGTTTAATTTAAGATGGGTGGACTTCAACTTCCAGAATTCCTCAGTCTTCATGTTTTAAGACATATGAACTTCGACTCCCAGAATTCCTCAGCCTTCTTGTTTTAAGACGTATGAACTTCCAGAATTCCTGTCTTCTTATTTTAAGTATAAACTTCAACTCCCAGAATTCCTCAGCCTTGTTTTAAGAAGTATGAACTTCAACTCCCAGAATTCCTCAGCCTTGTTTTAAGAAGTATGAACTTCAACTCCCAGAATTCCTTAGTCTTCTTATTTTAAGTATAAACTTCAACTCCCAGAATTCCTCAGCCTTGTTTTAAGAAGTATGAACTTCAACTCCCAGAATTCCTCAGCCTTGTTTTAAGAAGTATGAACTTCAACTCCCAGAATTCCTCAGCCTTGTTTTAAGAAGTATGAACTTCAACTCCCAGAATTCCTCAGCCTTGTTTTAAGAAGTATGAACTTCAACTCCCAGAATTCCTTAGTCTTCTTATTTTAAGTATAAACTTCAACTCCCAGAATTCCTCAGCCTTGTTTTAAGAAGTATGAACTTCAACTCCCGGAATTCCTTAGTCTTCTTATTTTAAGTATAAACTTCAACTCCCAGAATTCCTCAGCCTTCATGTTTTAACTATGAACTTCAACTCCCAGAATTCCTCAGTCTTCTTATTTTAAGTATAAGCTTCCAACTCCCAGAATTCCTCAGCCTTGTTTTAAGAAGTATGAACTTCAACTCCCAGATATCCTCAGCCTTCATGTTTTAAGTATAAACTTCAACTCCCAGAATTCCTCAGCCAGCCTGCTTTAAGAAGGATGGCCTTCAATTCCCAGAATTCCCTAGTCAGTTTGATTCAAGATGGTGGACTCCAACGCCCAGAATTCCTCCGCCAGCCTGCTTTTAAGATGGATGGCCTTCAACTCCTACCATTTTCCAGCCGTTCGGCTGGCTTTAACGTGGATTTCGACTGCCCAAATCTCCTAGCCGGCATTAAGATGGGTTGGACTTCAACTCCCACAATTCCCCAGCCGGCGTGCTTTTAAAGCAGAATTGTGGCTCAGGGAATTCTGGGAATTGTAGTCCCCCGCCTCTTAAAAGCAGCCCAGGTTGAAAAACCGTTTCAGACTTTGAAAGATTTCGCTCCACGCAAGCAGAAAGAAATATATATATTGCCCACTGGCAACATGCCCCCCATCCCCACAGCACAGGACCCACCTTGGACCTGCTTCACGCAGGAGAGGGCGTATTGGAGGGTGGCCAGCGTGCCCGACTTCCCCTTGCTGCGTTTCTCGGAAGGCAGACGGATCTTCATCTCCTTGAGCGCTTTCATTAACTCTTTCTGCGTCTTGACGCGGGCCGACTGCTCACTGCTGCAGGGGGGGGGGGGGTCAAAAGAAGGAGAGGCCGGCCGGTCACCTACTACATCATCGTCTTCATTTAACGACCCCCATCATCCCTTTTGCGGGACGGAGTCAGGGCAACTGATTGGAGCTAGCAGAATTTTTCCTGGCCGGATTCCGTCCCTGTCGCCAGGGCGGAGTTCTTGTTCGGCCGATATATTCTTCATTGTGCCCGGAGAGAGAACGATCTGCCTCTACCTAGGATCGAGCTGACAGCCTCCTGATGGTGAGGCGACAGAGCCGCCTCGAGGCCACTAAACCACGGCTAAGCCGAGAATTATCTGCCATTAGTTATTAATTTTTCAACATGAATGCTCTCGGTTTCAATATTTCTATTTTAATTGTACTATTATTGAGAATGAGGCACCAACAGTTGCTTGATACTTTGATGGGTGGCAAATCCACATTAAATGAACTAAATAATAATAATAATAATAATAATAATAATAATAATAATAATAATAATAATAATAATAATAATAATAATAATAATAATAATAATAATAGTAATCTCTACCAAGCATCTTGCAATAAGTATTCTGTTTATTTATTTTTATTAATTTTATTTTATTAAATTTATACCCCGCCCTTCTCCTTGCAAGGAACCAGGGCGGCGCACAGGCAATATTAAAAAAACCATACAAAATACAAAAATATTATTAAAAAACTATTAAATTCTATCCCGTGCTCAAACCCAGTATAAACCCTAAGAATTTAACATTTATCCACATTTAAAAGTCAGAAAACGGGGGTTATGCTAGGCCAGCTTGTTGGAACTTTTATGCTGCTGTGTTATCATCTCATCATTTAACATAGAATCATAGGGTTGGATGGAACCCTAGAGGTCTTCTAGTCCACCCCCTCCCCTGCTCAAGGCAGAAGACACCCCTTATTATCATCCTGGTCAAATCCTGGCTGTCATGTCAATTCCCATCCTTTCCCCCCCACTTTCTATCATCTTTACATTCTTCTAGAAGAGGGATAGGTAGCTATGGCCCCTCTATGATCTCTGGACTCCAACTCCCAGAATTCCTGAGCCACGCCGTGGTCTGGGGGAAGGCTCGGGCGAGGGCTCTGGGTCGGAGGCAGAGAGTGAGGCCAGGCCCTGTGGGAGTTATTGGCTGCCTCCGGAGTCCGACACCAGCGAGGCAGAGGAACAGGGGGAGCCTGTTCCCAGTGTGCGCCCGCGCCGAGCCGCCAGAAGGCAAGAGCAATGAAGAAAGCCGGGTCGACTCGGGAGGAAGACTTGGAGAGGATTGCCTCCTCCCGTAGGACGGAAAAGAGGCCCGAGCGGGACGTGAGCTTTGGCGGGAAGCCGCTGTGTTCATTTTGGTCGGTTCTAAGCTTGGAGGCGTTGTGTTGGACTCTAAGTTTGGCCTTGCTCGACATTGGGCAATTAACCGCGTTCCCCAGGGAGATACGGTGGGTGTTTCTCAACATTCCCCTGAGAGACTGTGGCGATTCGAGCAGACGTCTGACCGAATCTTCAGGGATTGTTAATGCACAGCCGTTTAAATAAAAAGACGGTTTTTGGGGAACTAAGATTGTGATTGATGCTTTCTCAGGAAGGTTAGAAGACTGTGTCGCACACAGGTGTGTTGTGCGCACCTGGCCCCATCCCGGCTTACCTGCAGCCGCTGGTGGAGGGATTGTCCTGCTCCGAGGTGCCACTCAAAAGGCTGTAGGCGATGGAGCTGCTGGGAGGGGACGGGCTCTGCGAATTGGAGCTGGGGAAGAGATCAAAGGGGTGGAGGGCTGGTTTAGATCTTGGGGGAAAAAAACAATTCTGTTTATGGATATCATTCCCCCACCCCACCCCAAAACTGCAGGTTAAGTCCTCGGCTTACGACAATGAGAGGCAGAACTTTTCATTGCTTAGCGGGGCGGTTGTCAAATGAGCCATCCCCACACGACTGCGCCCGATCCGACGACTATTTTTTTCCTGCCATGGTCGTTAAGCGAGCCACGCGGTCGTTAAGTGAATCCATGGGCAATGCTGGCCGGACGCAGGCCGGGAAAGTCGCGATCATCGGACCGCAGGTCAGACGCGAGGACCGGTGGTTAAGTCACCTTTTTCCCAGCACTGTTGCAACTTGAACCAAACGGTCGTTAAGTTGAGGACTACCTGTACCGTCCGATTCTGGGATGACCCTGGTGACCTACTAATGACCAAGGCTTTACAGGTAGTCCTCAAACTTACAGCCCCTCGTTGAGTGACCGTTCAAGCTTACAACAGCACGGGAAAAATCGACTTAACGACCGGTCCTCGCACTTATGACCGCTGCGGCGTTAAAATGCGGGCATGCTACCATTCGTTGCGGTGCCCTGTGGTCACATGACCATCCCCCACTCCCCATTGGTGACATTCCCAACCAGCCTTCCATCAAGGAAGGAAGCCGGATTCACTTTAACGACCGCACAATTCGCTTAACGACCTCCGGGATGCGCTTCACCACAATGGGGAAAAAAAAAACTCAGCAAAAAACCAACCAAGGCTGTAAAATCAGACGTGACTCAGCTCAGACCCGTCTTGCTTAGCGACAGAAATGGCACTCTGGTCGTAAGACGAGGACTGGCCCCTTTTTTCCTACCTCTTGTTGCTCTCCGTGGTCTCCAAGAGAGCCGAGTCCTTCCCGTTGCCGCTGCTCTGCGAACTACCGTGCGAATCTCGGGGCGACTCGTTGTCGCTGGAGCCGTTGCTGTTAACGTCCATGTCATCGTTGGCCTGGCCCTGGGCGTCACTCCCACGAGGAGCCCGTGTCCTTCGGGCGCCGCCGGAGCTGCCGCCGCGGCTGCTCCCACCCTCGCTGTTCTGGCTGGATTCGCACCCGGCGCTCATGCCCGCTTGCGGAAGATGGGCTTCGGAAGGAAGAACAGGGCGCTTGAACGCTATAAATCCCGGAAAGGGGTGTGTGTTGAGTAGTGGGCGGAGCTCGCCGGCGAAAACGGAACTTCCTTCTTCGTAGTGTTGGGGTCTCAAATGGCCTCACTCAAGAGCACTCATTACGTACCAAAGGCCTACAAGGGAAGACATTTTAAAAAAAAAACAACCACAAAGTTAGAATAAATAAGATTTGAGCAGAAAAATCGCCGCTTGGTGCCCTTTCCCCCTTCACCGGATCCCCAACCAATGGCGCTCCTTCCTTTGCCGAGGTCAAAGAGCCTTCTCCATTGGCAAGGCTTGCTTAAAAATCTGGTATCCGCACTGCCATTTTGGGAAACGTTTAAGAGGGACGGACTTCAACTCCCAGCATTCCCCTGTACTTTTACTCCACTGCTATTGGTTGATTCCTCAGTTCTTCCCAAGCAGAATGAAACTTGTTGCTAAGTTTTATTAGAAACTCCCAACAATCGATTCTGGACTGGACTGGATCCCGCCTCCGGGATCTCATCCTGTAATCCCCCCACCCCACCCTGAGTTTAAATTTACAGGCCGATCTCAGGCTTTGGTCTAAGATATAGGCGGTCCACTCTTTATGACCGTCGTTGGGAGGGTCATTTTAGTCACTAAGTGAGCGATCAGGCAACTGGACTCCATTTTATGACTTTTTTATCGCGCTCATTAAGCAAGGTGTGTGGTTGTTAAGGGAATCGTATGGTCACTAATGGAATCTGGCTTCCTCAACTTACAACCCCCATTGGGACTGGACTTTTGGTCACTAACTGAGCCATCATGTGATTGGACTCCATTTGATACTATTTTACTCTCCATCTGATCATTTTTTACTCTGGCCTTTAGGCAAATCATGTGGTCGTTAAGTGAATTGTGAGGTCATTAAGTGAATCGTGTAGTCATTAAGTGAATCGTGTGGTCATTAAGTGAATCCCATGACACTAAGCGGATCTGACTTCCCTGGTTGATTTTGCTAGATGGTCCTCAACTTACAACACCATTTCATGACCATTTCTGCAGCCGTCATTAAGCAAATGGTGTCATTAAGTGAATCATGTTATCGTTAAGTGAATCGCATGGCCACTAAGCAAATCTGGCTGCCCCAGTTGATTGTGCTAGGTAGTCCTCGACTTACACCATTTTTCCGGCGGTCACTAAGCAAATGGGGTGGCCGTTAAGTGAATCATGCCGTTAAACGAATTTCATGGTTGTTAAGCCCATCTGGTCTCCCCAGTTGATTCCGCTAGGTGGGTCCTCGACTTACAACCCCATTTTACAACCATGTTTCTGCCCGTCATTAAGCGAATCGCGTGGCCGTTAAGCGAATCTGGCTCCCCATTCCAATTCATTCTGCTCGTTGGAGGTACTGGCCGGGAAGTGACCTCGAGACTTTTGCAACCACCCCAAAATGGGAGCCAGTACACAAATGTGCAGTCAGGGGGGATTGGTGGTGTCCGCGACGGTCGTAACTCCGAGGACCGGTCCTAAGTCACATTTCCCGAGTCTGTCATAACTCTGAACAAAGTTGTAGGTGAGCGATGAGATCTGCCTTCCTTCCTTGGGACTGAAGTGATGTTTGTCAAATAAGGATCATGTGGACTTCAACTCCCAGAATTCCCCAGCCAGCTCAGCTGGCTGGGGAGTTCTGGGAGTTGAAGTCCACCTATCTTGCAACTTGCAAAAAATTGACTCAAACTTCCAAATTGCCTCTTTTTGCAAACGCTGGGAATATTTCTCCATCCAACCTAGCACTTGCAAACAAGCCCGGCCCTCCAGCCCCCCAAAAACACACACGCACCTACACACACACACAACCACACTGCCAACTCACAACCTTACTCCTTGCCTCGCGAAGCCAACGACAAAACTATCCAAACCCCCAGCAAACTTTTTACAAAGCTCGCCGAAAGTTCCCAAACCAGCCGGCTTTAAAAGGGGGCATTTAAAAAACCATCCATTTCCCCCTGGCACGCCCCCATCCCCCATGGTGCCCTGCAGCTGGGGAGCATGGGCCCTGTCGTACCAGCCTTGGACTTGGGGGAGGGAAAAAAAATAGATTACGTGTGGGGCAAGCTGCAACAAAATGTCACAACCTCTTAAAAAGCACAGGGCGCGTTCTTTTCACAACAGGAACAAGTCTATAAAAGGCAGGCCAGGGGAATTTTGGGTGGTGGTTGTGTTGTTGTTTTAAAAAAATTAAAATGTTAACGCCGCGGCAGCTGGCTTTAAAAGAGAAACGATTTTGTTTCGCAACCGACAACCGACAACAGTGAGTTGCGTTCGCCGGGCAAACAAAACACACCAAGTTTCTGTTTGCAAAAACTCCTAAAAAAGACAGGGAGGGGGAGCTATCGGTGAATCCTACTCCTCTATGGACTCTCTTTCTAAGCACACTTTTCATTAGGGCGGACTTCAACTCCCAGAATCCCCGTTGGGAGGAAGAGGAAGGAAAGAGTTCCTGGGGGATCCTGGGAGTTGAAGTCCACCCTTCTCTTCAAAGTGAGCCAGATTGGGGGTGGTGGGGGTGGAGGGGAAACCCTGCTTAAGAGGTGGGGAGGGAAACTCAAGGCACCCCCCCAAAAACACCCCTCCGATTCACAAACCCCCCACCACTACCACCAGACTCCTGGGGCCCTTTTGAGGTCTTCTAGCCCACCCCCATCGCCCTCCAAATAAGCCAGTCGAAACCAAACCCCCCCCCTTAAAAAATAGCAAAAGAGCATAGAAAACACCCCACTGATTCTTCCCCCGCCCCCGCCCCCACACAGGCCCCTCTGTAGAATCCTATAGGCAGGAAGGGCCCTTCCGAGGTCTTCTAGCCCACCCCCATTGCCCCCAAATAAGCCAATCCAAACCAACCCCCCCTAAAAAAATAGCAAAAGTTAAAGGGGCCTAGAAAACACCCCACTGATTCTCCCCCCTCCCCCTCATCAGGCCGGATTCGCCCGCCTATAGAATCCTATGGGCAGGAAGGACCCCTCGAGGTCTTCTAGCCCACCCCCATAACCCCCAAATAAGCAGTCGAAACCAACCCCCCCCTAAAAAAATAGCAAAAGTTAAAGGGGCCTAGAAAACACCCCACTGATTCTCCCCTCGCCCCCCCCCCCCCTGCACAGGCCAGTCTGCAGAATCCGATAGGCAGGAAGGGCCCCTCGAGGTCTTCTAGCCCACCCCCATAACCCCCAAATAAGCCAGTCGAAACCAACCCCCCTTTAAAAAAATAGCAAAAGTTAAAGGGGCCTAGAAAACACCCCACTGATTCTCCCCTCGCCCCCCCCCCTGCACAGGCCCGTCTGCAGAATCCGATAGGCAGGAAGGGCCCTTCCGAGGTCTTCTAGCCCACCCCCATCGCCCCTTAAAGAAGCCAAGCCAAGCCAACCCCCCCTTAAAAAAAATGGCAAAAGTTAAAGGGGCCTAGAAAACACCCCACTGATTCTCCCCCCCCCTCCCCTCCACAGGCCAGACTCGCCCCTCTACAGCATCCGATAGGCAGGAAGGGCCCTTCCGAGGTCTTCTAGTCTACCATCGCCCCCAAATAAGCTAATCCAAACCAACCCCCCCACCCTTAAAAAAAATGACAAAAGTTAAAGGGGCCTAGAAAACACCCCACTGATTCTCCCCCCGCCCCCCCCTTGCACAGGCCCGTCTGCAGAATCCGATAGGCAGGAAGGGCCCTTCCGAGGTCTTCTAGCCCATCCCCACCGCCCCTTAAAGAAGCCAAGTCAACCCCCCCTTAAAAAAAATGGCAAGTTACCTAGAAAACACCCCACTGATTCTTCCCCCCCCCCCTGCACAGGCCCGTCTGCAGAATCCGATAGGCAGGAAGGGCCCCTCGAGGTCTTCTAGCCCACCCCCATAACCCCCAAATAAGCCAGTCGAAACCAACCCCCCCTTTAAAAAAAATAGCAAAAGTTAAAGGGGCCTAGAAAACACCCCACTGATTCCCCCCCCCCGCCCCCCCCTGCACAGGCCCGTCTGCAGAATCCGATAGGCAGGAAGGGCCCTTCCGAGGTCTTCTAGCCCATCCCCACCGCCCCTTAAAGAAGCCAATCCAAGCCCCCCCTTTAAAAAAATGGCAAAAGTTACCTAGAAAACACCCCACTGATTCTTCCCCCCCCCCTGCACAGGCCCGTCTGCAGAATCCGATAGGCAGGAAGGGCCCCTCGAGGTCTTCTAGCCCACCCCCATAACCCCCAAATAAGCCAGTCGAAACCAACCCCCCCTTTAAAAAAAATAGCAAAAGTTAAAGGGGCCTAGAAAACACCCCACTGATTCTCCCCCCCCCGCCCCCCCCTGCACAGGCCCGTCTGCAGAATCCGATAGGCAGGAAGGGCCCTTCCGAGGTCTTCTAGCCCATCCCCACCGCCCCTTAAAGAAGCCAATCCAAGCCCCCCCTTTAAAAAAATGGCAAAAGTTACCTAGAAAACACCCCACTGATTCTTCCCCCCCCCCTGCACAGGCCCGTCTGCAGAATCCGATAGGCAGGAAGGGCCCCTCGAGGTCTTCTAGCCCACCCCCATAACCCCCAAATAAGCCAGTCGAAACCAACCCCCCCTTTAAAAAAAATAGCAAAAGTTAAAGGGGCCTAGAAAACACCCCACTGATTCTCCCCCCCCCCCGCCCCACCTGCACAGGCCCGTCTGCAGAATCCGATAGGCAGGAAGGGCCCTTCCGAGGTCTTCTAGCCCACCCCCATCGGCCCTTAAAGAAGCCAAGTCAACCCCCCCTTAAAAAAAATGGCAAGTTACCTAGAAAACACCCCACTGATTCTTCCCCCCCCTGCACAGGCCCGTCTGCAGAATCCGATAGGCAGGAAGGGCCCCTCGAGGTCTTCTAGCCCACCCCCATAACCCCCAAATAAGCCAGTCGAAACCAACCCCTCTTTAAAAAAATAGCAAAAGTGAAAGGGGCCTAGAAAACACCCCACTGATTCTCCCCCCCCCGCCCCCCCCTGCACAGGCCCGTCTGCAGAATCCGATAGGCAGGAAGGGCCCTTCCGAGGTCTTCTAGCCCATCCCCACCGCCCCTTAAAGAAGCCAATCCAAGCCCCCCCTTTAAAAAAATGGCAAAAGTTACCTAGAAAACACCCCACTGATTCTTCCCCCCCCCTGCACAGGCCCGTCTGCAGAATCCGATAGGCAGGAAGGGCCCTTCCGAGGTCTCCTAGTCCACCCCTCTCCCCGCCTCCGAAGAAGCCAAGCCAAAGCCACCCCCTTCTCTTTCCAACTGGAAAACCAAAAGAAAACAGGGGCTTACATGGATGGGCGCCTCCTTCTGCCGCTGCTGCCCCCCCTGCCCATTAGGCGGGGGGCTCCTCGAGGCCAGCTAGACGCTCCTCAAGAGGGAAGAAGCCCCCCCGCCCAGATCCCCCACCCAGGCCTGTCTTGTGTGGTGCATTAACCAGGCAAACAGACGCTTCCCCTTCCCCTTCCCTCCGCCTCCTCTTCCCCCCGGCCTGCAGCACATGGCCGAGACGGGTGCCTCGCATAGCCCGCCTCCCTCCCTCTCTCCCCCGCTCGGATTACGAAATGCGCTCGGCGGAGAGAACGTTCTGTTCCCTGCCCGGGCCCACGTGATGCCCGAGCGGAGGGCTTGCCAGCCACGAACTCGCGACGGCCGCCACCCTGGAGCCTCTAGGCGGGCGCCCGCTTCTCCGCCGAGCCGATGGCACTTTTGGGTCTCCCTTTCCCTTGGAGGGTTGGGCTGGATGACCTCCAAGGTCCCCGTCCCCCACCGCTTTCCAAACTCTTTCGGCTTCTTTTCTGTTCCGTGCGTGCATGCATGCATGCAAGCATTCAGTTCCTGGGGGGGATGGGGGGGGGGGGTCCCACTCTTCTCCCAGCCAGCCAGATGCGGAAGCCCCCCCCCCCGCGCCCCCTCCCACGATCCCAAAAGGCCCCCTCCGCTTTGTGCACGCGCACTTTTCTCTTGCACCGGCACTTTTCTTTCTTTCTTTCTTTCTTTCTTTTTTTTTGCAGGCCCGTCCGGGAAAGGAGACGATACATACATACAGTAGATACAGTATATAGATACAGTAGAAAGAGAAAGAAAGAAAGAAAGAAAGAAAGAAAGAAAGAAAGAAAGAAAGAAAGAAAGAAAGAAAGAAAGAAAGAAAGAAAGAAAGAAAGAAAGAAAGAAAGAAAGAAAGAAAGAAAGAAAGAAAGAAAGAAAGACTGTAGATAGAGACAGATACATTAAAAAGAAAGAAAGAAAATAGATGATAGATAGATAGAGACAGATACAGTAGAAAGAAAAAATAGATATAGAGACAGTAGATAGAGACAGATACAGTAGAAAGAAAGAGAAGATAGAGTAGAAAGAAAGAAAATAGATATACAGTAGATAGAGACAGATACAGTAGAAAGAAAAAATAGATATAGAGACAGTAGATAGAGACAGATACAGTAGAAAGAAAGAAGATAGATATACAGTAGATAGAGACAGATACAGTAGAAAGAAAAAATAGATAGAGACAGTAGATAGAGACAGATACAGTAGAAAGAAAGAGAAGATAGAGTAGAAAGAAAGAAAATAGATATACAGTAGATAGAGACAGATACAGTAGAAAGAAAAAATAGATATAGAGACAGTAGATAGAGACAGATACAGTAGAAAGAAAAAATAGATAGAGACAGTAGATAGAGGCAGATACAGTAGAAAGAAAGAGAAGATAGAGTAGAAAGAAAGAAAATAGATATACAGTAGATAGAGACAGATACAGTAGAAAGAAAGAGAAGATAGAGTAGAAAGAAAGAAAATAGATATACAGTAGAGACAGATACAGTAGAAAGAAAAAATAGATAGAGACAGTAGATAGAGACAGATACAGTAGAAAGAAAAAATAGATATAGAGACAGTAGATAGAGACAGATACAGTAGAAAGAAAAAATAGATAGAGACAGTAGATAGAGGCAGATACAGTAGAAAGAAAGAGAAGATAGAGTAGAAAGAAAGAAAATAGATATACAGTAGATAGAGACAGATACAGTAGAAAGAAAGAGAAGATAGAGTAGAAAGAAAGAAAATAGATATACAGTAGAGACAGATACAGTAGAAAGAAAAAATAGATAGAGACAGTAGATAGAGACAGATACAGTAGAAAGAAAGAGAAGATATAGAAAGAAAGAAAATAGATATACAGTAGATAGAGACAGATACAGTAGAAAGAAAAAATAGATATAGAGACAGTAGATAGAGACAGATACAGTAGAAAGAAGATAGATAGATAGATAGATAGATAGATAGATAGATAGATAGATAGATAGATAGATAGATAGATAGATAGATAGATAGATAGATAGATAGATAGGGACATACAGTAGAACAGGGGTCTCCAACCTTTGCAACTTTAAGTCTGAAGGACTTCAGCTCCCAGACTTCTCCAGCCAGCTTTGCTGCCTGGAGAATTCTGGGAACTGAAGTCCTTCAGACTTAAAGTTGCAAAGGTTGGGGACCCCTGCAGTAGAAAGAAAGAAAGAAAGAAAGAAAGAAAGAAAGAAAGAAAGAAAGAAAGAAAGAAAGAAAGAAAGAAAGAAAGAAAGAAAGAAAGAAAGAAAGAGACAGACAAAGAAAGAGAGAGATCTCCTTTCTTGAGCAGGGGGTCGGACTAGATGACCTCCAAGGCCCCTTCCCACTCTTCTCATGGTTAGAATTAATTCATTAATTCATTCATTCATTCATTATAAACTACTCACGGGGGGGGGGGTGGAGATGCGAGGGTGGAAATGCTCGGATTCCTTCCTTCCTTCCTTCCTTCCTGGCTTTCGGGCACAAGAAGAAGAAGGAGAAGAAGGAGAAGCCGCCCGGCTTCTTATCCGACGCAAGCCTGAGCCGGGGCGAGCTGCTGGCCGGCTCCCCGGGACCAATGGGCAGTAATGCCCTCGCTGTCCCCTTGCATTCTTTCCGCCTTCGAGAGCGCTGCAGCGCGGGCGATCGGCGCGGAGAAGAACCGTTGCAAGGAGGAGGAGAAGCAGCAGCAGCGGAGAGGGAGCTCGCTCGTTCTCTCTCTCTCTCTCTCTCTCGCTCTCTGCGCGCGTCTCTCGCCTGGGCCGACTCGGCTGCTTCTGGCCCCAGCAGGAGGCGGCGCGTTCCCTAAGCCGAAAGCGAGGCGGAGCGGCTGCAAAGGAGGAAGGCGCTCAAGTGGCCGTTGAGCCTGCCCGGGTGATGTCAGCCGGCTTCTCGCCCGCCCGCCCGCCCGCACGTGGACGGCGGTGCTGCCGCTGGACGGCTGGGCGGGCCGCCGATTGGCTGGCGGGCCCGGGCCAATCGGAAGGCGGCGTTTCCTCCCCCCCCCCCCCCACTGCATAATTGGAAAGGCGGGGCAGGGGGGAGCGGGGGCGGACTCAAGTGTAGCCCGCGGAGGGAAGGGAAAGGGCTAATCGCCTTCGGAAGGGAGACGGTTGTCGGTGGAGGGGTTCTTATGCGATTTAGGGTGTTTGGTTTTGTTCTCATGGATTGCACCAGTGGGCTAAAGCGCGCGCGCGCGCACACACACACAGTGCTGATAAATCTAATTTAATTAATTAAATTTCTATTTAATTAATTTAATTTAATTAATTACATTTCCCTTCTCCCTTCCGGGACTCAGGGCCACCCTGGATCCTAACAATAATATATTATTATTATTATTATTATTATTATTATTATTATTATTATTATTATTATTATTATTATTATTATTATTAATAATAATAGTAATGATGATGATGATGATGATGATGATGATAATAATAATAATAATAATAATAATAATAATAATAATAATAATAATAATAATAATAATAATATATTTATTTATTTTATATACCGCGTCCTCTCCCCTAGGGGACTCGGAGCGGTGCACAGGGAAAGCAAACACATAAAATATATACATCAATAAGTACAAAAGATACAAATCAATTAAACTAATTATCCCTGCGCTAAAATACCCATTAAAACTAACAACCCTAAAAACCCCAAGGAAGAGACTACCCTAGGCCGGCCAAGCAGAAAAAGTGTGTTTTTAATTTTTAATTTTAGGAGAAGGGCGGGCTATAAATTCGATAAAATAAAATAAATAAAGGGCGGTGTACAGGCAGCAATCAAATCAGTGATATAAAATATAAAAATACATGAAATATGTATTTAAAAATATATTAAATAATACGCCTGCTCTCCATAAATAAATGGAGATTAGTATAGATCTATTTCAAGCTATTTACTGTGCTCTTGCTCTCTCTCACTATCTGTCTCTGTGTGTGTTACGTTTGTGGTGATAAATAAATGGAGATTAGTATAGATCTATTTCAAGCTATTTAGTGCGTGCGCTCTCGCTATCTATATGTGTGTTTGTGTGTGTGTTATGTTTGTGCTGATAAATAAATGGAGACTAGTATAGATCTATTTCAAGCTATTTAGTGCGCGCTCTCTCTCGCTATCTCTATATGTGTTTGTGTGTGTTATGTTTGTGCTGATAAATGGAGACTAGTATAGATGTATTTCAAGCTATTTATTTATTTTTTATTTTATTAAATTTATACCCCGCCCTTCTCCAAACGGACCCAGGGCTGCGCACAGGAATGTTAAAATACATACAAAAACATATAAAATTTTAAAAAAACTTATTCTAATAATAAAACCCTGCGCTAAAAACCGAATTAAAAATCCCAAATTTAAAACTGTCTAAAAGTCATTATGGAGGTTACGCTAGGTCGGCTAGATGGAACAGATGTGTCTTCAGACACTTGCGGAAGAGGCGGAGGTCGGAGATGGTGCGGAGTTCAGGGGGTAAGTCGTTCCAGAGGGCTGGGCCCGCCACAGAGAAAGCTCTTCCCCTGGGTGTCGCCAGTCGGCATTGTCCAGCCGACGGCACCCTGAGAAGGCCCTCTCTGTGGGAGCGTATCGGTCTGAGGGATGTATGGGGCAGGAGGCGGTCTCGCATATAACTAGGCCCCGAGCCATGGAGCGCTTTAAAGATGGTCGTTAAAACCTTGAAGCGCACCCGAAAGACCACAGGAAGCCAGTTCAGCTCGCGCAGGATAGGTGTTATGTGGGAGTGTCTAGGCGCTCCCGTAATCACCCGCGCGGCTGCGTTCTGGACTAGCTGCAGCTTTCGGGTGCACCTCAAGGGCAGCCCCATGTAGAGAGCATTACAGTAGTCAAGTCAAGAGGTGACGAGTGCTTATTTAGTGCGCGCTCTCTTGCTATCTATCTTTCTATCTATCTATATATATGTGTGTTTGTGCTGATAAATGGAGACTAGTATAGATCTATTTCAAGCTATTTAGTGCGCGCGCTCTCTTGCTATCTTTCTATCTATCTATATATATGTGTGTTTGTGTGGGTGTGTTATGTTTGTGCTGATAAATGGACACTAGTATAGATATATTTCAAGCTATTTAGTGCTCTCTCTCTCTCTCTCTCTCTCTATCTTTCCATCTATCTGTGTGTGTGTGTGTGTGCGTGACGTTTGTGCTGATAAATAAATAAAGGGAGACTAGTATAGATCTAATTCAAGCTATTTAGCGCTCATCAGCCAGCCATGCCCTTACTGGGATTCGAACCTGGGCTATATTTACATGTTAGGCAGATTATATTAACCTCTAGGCCACAAGCTCTCCTCCCTTATCAGCTGAGCCAAGGGAATGATGTTTTGTCAAAGCACCTGGTATGCCATCTCTACATACACATATATTGATATGGCAGGGTTGGAAGGGACCTTGGAGGTCATCTGCTCCAACCTGCTCTGTTCATTAAGAAGCCGAGGGGTGTGGTTAGAGGTCTCCTTACTTGAGCAGGGAGTTGGACTAGATGGCCTCCAAGGCCCCTTCCAACTTTTGTTCATTAAACCCCCTCCTCATGTAGCAGGCTAATAGATGTCCAATTTCTTCATAAAACCCTCCAGCAAAAGAGCATAAACGAATGACAGAGCTGGAGGGGACCTTGAAGGTCATCGAGCCCAACCCCCTGCTCAAGGAGGGGACCTTATACTACTTGAGACAAACGGCTGTCCCAATCGCTTCATAAAACTCTCCAGCAATGAAGCGTAAACAACTTTTGGAGGCAAACACTTCTTGTCTAATTAACGGAAGAGAGAAGAGTTCGAAGGGACCTTGGAGGTCATCTACTCCAACCTCCTGTTTCAAGTAGGGGGCCCAACCACTCGGGACAAATGGCGGTCTAATCTCTTCTTAAAAACCTCCCGTCATGCAGCCCCCACAACCTCTGGAAACAAGCTGTCCCACTACATTTACAGGTAGTCCTCAAGGCATGGCCAAAACTGAGCCCAAAATTTCTGTTGCTCAGTGAGGCAGTTAAGTGAGCATCGGCCGCATCTTACAACCGTTTTGGCCATAGTTGTTCAGTGAATGACTTCAGTGCTGAAGCTAGTAATACCGTTTTTAAACAAATCTGGCCTAGATCAACACCGGAATAGCCCATGGGCTTCAGATTATTATTATTATTTATTCGACTTCTTAACCGCCCCCTCTCCCCGAAGGGACTCCCCTTTCTCCTTTCCATATCTGCAAGGACTACAGCTCCCATAATTCTCACTTGGCTGGCCTTTTGGGAGTTTTGCAACCCTGGCCACAGGGTCCCTGCTTGGATCAAGGGGGCTGCTTAATGGAGATCATCCTGGCTTTATCAGAACTAACAGAATAACAGAGTTGGAAGGGACCTTGGGGGTCTTCTAGTCCAACCCCTTGCTTCGGCAGGAAACCCTACACCATTCTTTAAAACCTCCAGTGTTGGGGCATTCACAATTTCTGGAGGCCAGCTGTTCCACTGATTAATTGTTCTCACAATCAGGAAATTTCTCCTCAGTTCTAAGTTGTTTCTCTCCTTGGTTAGTTTCCACCCATTGCTTCTTGTTCTACCCTCAGGTGCCTTGGAGAATAGTTTGACTCCCTCTTCTTTGGGGCAGCCCCTGAGATATTGGAAGGCTGCTATCATGTCACCCCTGGTCTTTCTTTTCATTAAACTAAACCAAGGGTCAGCAACCTTAAACACTCAAAGAGCCGCAAATGTCCTAACCGGAAGCCGACCAGAAGTTCAATTCTAAAGCCGATTGGAAGTTCAGTTCCCCCCACCGTAAAGTCTCCTCCTAATGCGGCGTCCTTTTTCCTCTACCTGTCCTAACCGAAAGCCCTATCAATTGTGGCGCCAACCGGCAACAGGGAGCCGCAGCAGAGGGACGAAAAAGACACATGCAGCTCCAGAGCCGCAGCAGAGGGGCGAAAGAGACACATGCGGCTCCACAGCTGCAGCAGAGGGACGAAAGAGACACATGCGGCTCCAGAGCCGCAGCAGAGGGGCGAAAGAGACACATGCGGCTCCGGAGCCGCAGCAGAGGGGCGAAAGAGACACATGCTGCTCCAGAGCCGCAGCAGAGGGACAAAAGAGACACGTGCGGCTCCGGAGCCGCAGCAGAGGGCCGAAAGAGTCACGTGCGGCTCCGGAGTCGCAGGTGGCTGATCCCGAACTAGACATACCCAGTTCCTGCAACACTTCTTTGTATGTTTTAGCCTCCAGCCCCCTAATCGTCTTAGTTGCTCTTCTCTGCACTCTTTCTAGAGTCTCCACTTCTTTTTTTACACCATGGCGACCAAAACTGGATGCCGTATTCCAAAATGTGGCCTTACCAAGGCCTTATAACGCGGTACTAACACTTCATGTAGGAGCATTTCCCCCAATTTTTTTTTCCTCTGGTTTGCAACGTTTCTCAGATGCCAATTGGACTTCCCCTCTGAACGAATGCCGGTTGCGAATCCCTCAAACCTGCTTGCTTTTCTCCCTCTAAAACTGACCCAAATCGGGCAGGTAATGAAAAAAAAAAGGAGAGGGAGAAATAGGGACAAAGAGCATCCAAACAGAAAACAGAAGCCATCCTAACAGCTCCTCCAAAAGTGGCCGAGCCACCTTCTAAATTTAGAAACAGGACGGCACCTTCCAAGCGCACCGCACCCCGATTTTCCGGATTTTTGTCCTCGTACACGGTGCTCTTGGGCTTAAAGTAGGTTTTGCCGATGATGGACGATTGTCTCACTGTTTGGGTTGCGTAACCACGGCAAGTTGTCTCAGACCGCGGATTTTGAGAACGTTTGCAAATTAAGGGCAACGCCGCGGGCTTTTAGGTGGCCTCCGAGGCTGGAGCAAACTGAGGTGCGTTTTTACATCCGCCGGTGGGAAGAAATCTAGATACCTTGGTCACCGGCAGATGGGAAATACACGGCAAAATAAAGTTGAGTTTTGCAAAATCCCTATGGGGTGGGCTCGAACCGCTTGGCCTTCAAACACTTTCTAAATTTAGAAACTGAGCAGGATTCCCAAAACCCAGGAAAGATTGTGGCTAGGAAAGTAACGTGCGCAAGAATTGTATGAGATGTGGCGAGCCAGTTTGGCCTAACGGTAGATCTGGCCTAGAAACCAGGAGATGGTGAGTTCTAGTCCGCCTTAGGAATGAACGCCAGAACTGGGTGACTGGACATCAGGGCACTGGGCGTTCTAGTCCAGTCTTAGGCATGAAAGCCGATCAGAAATCTGGGAGTTCTAGTCTCGTTTTAGGCATGAAAGCCGATCAGAAATCTGGGAGTTCTAGTCCCGTTTTAGGCGTCAAAGCCGATCAAGACGCTGGGAGTTCTAGTCCCGTTTTAGACGTCAAAGCCGATCAGGACACTGGGAGTTCTAGTCCTGTTTTAGGCATGAAAGCCGATCAGAAATCTGGGAGTTCTAGTCCCATTTTAGGCGTCAAAGCCAATGAGAACACTGGGAGATCTAGTCCCGTTTTAGGCGTCAAAGCCGATCAAGACACTGGGCGTTCTAGTCCTGTTTTAGGCATGAAAGCCGATCAGAAAACTGGGAGTTTTCGTCCCGTTTTAGGCGTCAAAGCCGATCAAGACACTGGGAGTTCTAGTCCTGCCTTAGACATGGAAGTCCACTGGGTGACGTTGTGCCAGGCACAAGGAGACTGGGAATTCTAGTCCCATTTTAAGTATTAAAGCCAGTTGGGTGATTTTGAGCCAATCACTAGGAGATGGTGAGATCTAGTCCTGCCTTAGGCATGAAAGTCCACTGGGTGACTTTGTGCCAGGCACAAGGAGACTGGGAGTTCTAGTCCCATTTTAAGTATGAAACCCAGTTGGGTGATTTTGGGCCCATCTCCAAGAGACAATGAGTTCTAGTCCCACCTTAGACACGAAAGCTGGCTGGATAATTTTCGGGCCAATCACCAGGAGCCTGGGAGTTCTAGTCCCACTTTTGGCATGAAAGATGGCTGGGTGATTTTAGGGGCCTCTTACTGCAAAACCTACCTCACAGGGTTGTCGTTGCTGTTGTAGGGAAAATAGAAGGAGGAAGGAACATGAGGTATGTTCCCTGCCTCGAGTTATTTCCGACGGAATAAAAATGGGGACTTTAAAAAAAATGTATTTTTTTTTAATGAGTTCTTTATATTTTAGTGACTAAAATATAGGTATGCATAAATGGATGAGAACCAAATGCAAGAGAAGCTGTAAACCGGCTTCTACTGTACAGGTTGGGCTTTTGCGTTACGCCGAGTGCCCAGGACCAAAAAATATCCCCTCAGATTGAGGCGAAAAAAGAGACTTGTGGCGTTTGTGCTGAATCACAGAACAGGAGGGTGTGTGTTTCTTATTTTTTCATTATTATTTTTTTTTTAAAAAAATATTCTTCTAATTTTCAAAAAAATTATAATAATGAAAACATAAGAAACGTACGCCCCCCCTCCCCCGTTCTGTGATTCAGCACAAACGCCACAAGTTTCTTTTTCGCCTCAATCTGAGGAGATTTTTTTGGGTCCTGGGCACTCGGCGTAAACGCAAAAGCCCAACCCGTACAGTAGAAGCCGGTTTACAGCTTCTCTTGCACTTGGTTCTCATCCGTTTATGCCAGGCATGTCCAAAGTCCGGCCCGCGGGCCATTTGTGGCCCGGGGGTCGGTTTAATACGGCCCTCCAACAGCCCTCCCTGCTCTGTATAAATGTGGCCCTCCCTTCCTCCCTCTGTCTCAGGGGCTGTGTGGCTGGGAGGGAGGTGGACGGAGGTTACGGACGCCTCCTCCCTCAGCGGGCGAGGGAGCAGGCGGGGTGAGCACCCAAGGCTACCGTCATCTTAAGCACCACCGAGGCTGTCGCCCGGCAGGGGCGTCAGGCAGGGAAGCCGGTCGCGCCTCCATCGCTGCACGTTCTGGGGCCGCGAAGCTGGGAGGGAGGTGAACGCGCGGCCCCAGAACGTCCGCTTGGCGCGTTCACCTCCCTCCCAGCCACGCAGCCCCAGAACGTGCAGCTCCCGCCGCACAACGTCGCCCGGCAGGGGCGTCAGGCAGGGAAGACGGACGCGCGGCCTCAGAACGTAAGCCGTGGTGCCTGCCGGAGGGAGCCGCGATGGAGACGGAATCGGATTGAATCGGAGACAGACGGGGAAAGAGGGAGAGACAGACATACAGAGAGAGGGAGGGAGAGAATCAGAGAGAGTGACACACACAGAGACAGGGAGAGACAGAGAGAGGGAGGGAGAGACAGATAGATAGAGACTGATTGAGTGAGAGACAGACAGACAGACAGACACACACACAGAGTGACAGAGAGAAAGAGAGAAAGAGAAAGAGAAAGAAAGAAAGAGAAAGAGAAAGAAAGAGAGAGAGAGAAAGAAAGAGACAGAAAGAGAGACAGAAAGAAAGAGAAAGAGAGAGAGAAAGAAAGAGAGAGAGAAAAAAAGGGAAAGAAAGAAAGAGAGAAAGAGAGAGAGAGAAAGAAAGAGAGACAGAAAGTAAGAGAGAGAGAGAGAGAGAGGAAGAAAGAGAGAGAAAGAGAGAGAGAGAGTGAGAGAGAAAGGGAGACAGAAAGAAAGAGAAAAAGAGAGAGAGAAAGAAAGAGAGAAAGAGCGAGAGAAATGGAGAGAGAGAGAGGAAGAAAGAGAGAAAGAGAGAAAGAGGTAGATAAGTTTTTTTAAAATTTATTTTCAATCCATTGTGAAAACTCAACTGTCAGTTGATCTTAATGTTATGAAATGAAAAGTATGTCATTTGCAATTAACTTGGCATAAAATAATTTATTTGCATTTAATTGTAATGGTTCAAAGAATGTTCGGAAAAATGTTCGGCCCTCCACCATGTTCCCTTCATCCAATCTGGCCCTCTTTGAAAAAAGTTTGGACCCCACTGGTTTATGCATACCTAGACATCTATTTTTTTAAAAAAACAAAGGTTTTACAAAGAACAATCTTTCTACACCCGCCCCGCAACAGGTTCTCATCGCCTGGTCCCCGCCTCGCAGACTGGCGCCTCGAATCGCACAGACATCGAAAGGCACCCTAGGCAAGAAACAGGCCTTGCATTATGTAACCCGCTGATTCATTAGCGTTCCTTTAATTGCCCTCCCAGCCTCCGCTTAGCAATACCTGGGGCGAAAAAGTCAAAGGAAGCACGGAGGAAGGGGAGGGGAAAAAATAAATCGATGGCCAAAGGGAGCCGGTATCCAAAGACCGAATTCGTTGGGCAAGGAAGGAGGCCATGCAGCCAAAAAAACCAACACAACAACGACCAAAAATCGATTGAATGAATTAATGCAATTGTTTTTTTAAAAGGAACCTTCTGGCCTGGCGCAGTTCTCATGCCCCTGTGGGCAGATGGTCCTTATGGTCCTCACTGCAGGACTTTTAAAGAGGGAACTTTTCTCCATAATGTAATATACTGTATAATATAATAGGCTGGTGTCACAACACCCGGTTAGGGCCCCAATTAAGGGAGGAAGCATAGTGCTTTCCTTTTCTGCCTTTCGGCTCATTACCAGAGACCATCTAGACAGAAACCTAACACACACACACATATATAAATACTAAAATATAACTATAACTATAACTATAAATATATTAGAGGTTATTTTTTCACAACACCCTGTTAGGGCCCCAATTAAGGGAGGAAGCATAGTGCTTTCCTTTTCTGCCTTTCGGCTCATTACCAGAGACCATCTAGACAGAAACCTAACACACACACACACACATATATAAATACTAAAATATAAATATAAATATAAATATAAATATAAATATAAATATAAATATAAATATAAATATAAATATAAATATAAATATAAATATAAATATAAATATAAATAATATAAATATAAATATAAATATATTAGAGGTTATTTTTTCACAACACCCTGTTAGGGCCCCAATTAAGGGAGGAAGCATACTGCTTTCCTTTTCTGCCTTTCGGCTCATTACCAGAGACCATCTAGACAGAAACCTAACACACACACACACACATATATAAATACTAAAATATAAATATAAATATAAATATAAATATAAATATAAATATAAATATAAATATAAATATAAATATAAATATAAATATAAATATAAATATAAATATAAATATAAATATAAATATAAATATAAATATAAATATAAATATAAATATAAATATAAATATAAATATAAATATAAATATAAATATAAATATAAATATAAATATAAATAATATAAATATAAATATAAATATATTAGAGGTTATTTTTTCACAACACCCTGTTAGGGCCCCAATTAAGGGAGGAAGCATAGTGTTTTCCTTTTCTGCCTTTCGGCTCATTACCAGAGACCATCTAGACAGAAACCTAACACACACACACACACACACACATATATAAATACTAAAATATAAATATAAATATAAATATAAATATATTAGAGGTTATTTTTTCACAACATCCTGTTAAGAGGCCCCAATTAAGGGAGGAGACATACTGTTTCCTTTCCTGCCTTTCGGCTCATCACCAGAGATCATCTAGACAGAAAGCCAAGAGTTCCGTTGTATAAATTTTTTTAGATATCTGTGTTAATTTATTTATTGATCAGCTCAAAAAACTAACACACACACACACACACACACATATATATATATTATGGGTAGTTTTTTCACAACATCCTGTTAAGAGGCCCCAATTAAGGGAAGAAGCACACTGCTTTTCCTTATTTATTGATCATCTCAAAAACGTAACACATATATATAAATATACATACATACATACATACATACATACATACAGTTTTATTCTTTAGATGTGGTTTTTAGAGTCCGTAAGCCGCCTTGAGTTGCCATGGGTGAATAGGTGGCAATATAAAATTAATACTACAGAGAGAGAGGGGGGAGGATAGATAGATAGATAGATAGATAGATAGATAGATAGATAGATAGATAGATAGATAGATAGATAGATAGATAGATAGATAGATAGATAGATAGATAGATAGATAGATAGATAGAAAGAAATGGATGGAGACAGACAGACAGACATAGATATATAGATATAAAAAACCCATGTTACTAACCCAACACCAATGGCAAGAAAGGACAAGATAAGATGGATCCCTTAACAGGCGTCTCACTCCGCGACGTAAATGCTAAGCTCGATTGTGGCTGTTGAGTCGAGGAGCGCCTCTGTTGGGCCCCCCTCCTGCTCGAGCAGAGGGTTGGACTAGAAGACCTCCAAGGCCCCTCCCAGCTCTGTTCACGGCGCCGACCGCCCCTCCATTCATCCTCCTCGGGCCCTCCTGCAACCTCCGAATTAAACCCGTGAAATCAGATCGGGCATTTTCATTTAAAAAGTCTTGTAAAGGCAACCCAGACCAGGACTCCAGCTGCAACAAGGCAGGAGATAAAAATGTCATTCATTCCTCTCTCTCTCCCCCTCTCCCTTTCCCTCTCTCTCTTTCTTCCTCTCTCTTCTCTCTCTCTCTCTTACTCTCTCTCTCCCCCTCTCCCTCTCTCTTCCTCTCCCTCTCTCTCCCTCCCTCCATCTTTCTTCCTCTCGCCCTCTCTCTCCCTCTCTCTCCCTTTCTCTCTTTCTTCCTGTCTCTTCTCTCTCTGTCTCTTACTATCTCTCTCTCCCTCTCCCTCTCTCTCGCTCCCTCTCTCTTTCTTCCTCTCTTCTCTCCCTTACTATCTCTCTCTCCCTCTCTCTCGCTCCCTCTCTCTCTCTCTTTCTCTCTCCTCTCTCTCTTACTCTCTCTCCCTCTCTCTCTCGCTTGCTCTCCCTCTCTCTCTCTCTCTCCCTCTCTCTCCCTTTCTCTCTTTCTTCCTCTCTCTTCTCTCTCTGTCTCTTACTATCCCTCTCCCTCTCTCTCGCTCCCTCTCTCTCTCTGTCCCTCTGTCTCCCCCACTCCCTCCCTCTCTCCTTCTCTCTCTCTCCCTCTCTTTCTTCCTTCCTCTCTTCTCTCTCTTACTATCTCTCTGTCCCCCTCTCTCTCCCCCTCTCTCTCTCTCCCTCTCCCTCTCTCTTTCTTCCTCTCTTCTCTCTCTTACTATCTCTCTGTCCCCCTCTCTCTCTCCCTCTCTCTCTCTCCCTCTCTCTTTCTTCCTCTCTTCTCTCTCTTACTATCTCTCTGTCCCCCCCTCTCTCTCCCTCTCTCTCTCTCTCCCTCTCCCTCTCTCTTTCTTCCTCTCTCCTCTCTCTCTCTTACTCTCTCTCCCTCTCTCTATCTATCTTTCTTCCTCTCTCTTCTCTCACTCCCTCTCTCTCTTTCTTCCTCTCTCTTCTCTCTCTGTCTCTTACTATCTCTCTCTCCCTCTCTCTCGTTCCCTCTCTCTTTCTTCCTCTCTCTCTCTCTCTCCCCATCCGATGCCGTTGCATAGACACACACATGGCCAGCCTGCCCTCAAAGCAAGGCAGTTTGACTCTGGATCCAAGCAGAGCGACAGCGTTCAACAAAAAGCCTTCGGATTCCAATTTATTTTTTTGTTCGCTTGATTGAAACTTCCTTTATCAAAAACCCGAACAGCGGGAGGGAGGGGGAGAGGATTTTAATAATTCTCCTATTCTTCCTTTCCCGTCATTGGAGTCACCGACAATCGCAGCCTGTGCATCAGATCCCATCATACACGCAAACACACACACACACACACACACAATCACACACACACACACACACACCCCTGGGGTCCATCCCTAGCTTGCATTTCACCCGCACAATGGAGAACTTCCTGTCCATTCATCCATCCGTCCATTCATCCATCCCAGTCATGCGGCGGCCAACGGTGCCCGATCGATGGGGAGAGAGACTACAAAAACAATAATTAGAGCGAAAACCACACACGGTGGAGGGGGAGGTCGAGGATCGTGGGCAGGGCTGTTTCACGTTGCCCCGGCCGCTCCCAGAGAAGGCACAAAGAAGGCTCCCAGAGAAGGCAGGGCTAAATGGCCCCCTTTCTTTAGGATACGACCGCCCAAAATTCGGCGCTTCCGATCCACGCCGTTGAACGATAAGATAGATTCGCCTCCGAGCACACGGATGGAAATATGTTTCAACCTGGGCGATGCCAGCCGGCATCCCGGAAACCAAGGGCGAGATAAGCCGTCTCAAGTCAACGGCGCCAGTTTCCAGAGGTCGCGGAACGCTTCGGGCGAATGGCGTTGAGGACAGCCCGGCCGGCTATATGAGGTGTTCGCGGGGCCGGTGAGATCAAAACTGTTGTGGTGGGTTTTTTTTGGCATTGATCCTTTTATTCCACAACTAGCCAGCGTCGCCCGGGTATTTATTTACACGGGGGGAAATGACCGGACCAACCGTAATTTCTATTGTTGAATTTCCCTTTCCCCCCCCCCTACCAGAGGGAGCCCCCTTGTGGAGTACCGTGAAGCCGTTACCACTGCGCTGTACAGTAGAAGCCGTTTTACATCAGTAGAGTAGGAGCCATATTACAGCAGTGCAGTAGACGTCATGGCAGTACGGTAGAAGCCATTTGAAGGCACAACAGGCTGCATCTTAACAGAACGCACCCCACCCCGAGGGGTGTTAGGGGTGTCTTACCCCTACAGTATTTGTTTCCAGAGAGTAAGGCATCTGTGTACAAAGTTTGGTTGAAATTGTTCGATGCATTCCAGAGTTATGCTGAAACATACATACATACAGCCGTGTGTGTGTGTGTGATAGAGAGGGGGGGGGGAGGGAGATAGAGATACAGATGGTTTGATAGAAACCAGAGAGAGAGAGAGATGGATGGAGCTTGATAGATAATGGATAGATAGATATAGATGATTAGAGAGATGTTAGATAGACAGACAGATGGATGGGATAGACGGATGAGAGAGAGAGAGAGAGAGAGAGAGAGAGAGAGAGAGAGAGAGGGAGGGAGAGAGAGAGAGAAACAGACAGACAGACAGACGGGATAGATGGATGGATGAGATGATAGATGGATGGATGGATGGAAGGATGGATGGTCGGACAGACCAACGGAATAGATGGATGGATGAGATGATAGAGAGAGAGAGAGAGAGAGAGAGAGAGATAGGTGGGTGGATGGGATAGATGGATGGATGGATGGATGGACGGACGGACGGACGGACGGACGGACAGACAGGATAGATAGATGGATGGATGAGATGGTAGGTAGGTAGGTAGGTAGGTAGGTAGGTAGGTAGGTAGGTAGGTAGGTAGGTAGGTAGGTAGGTAGATAGATAGATAGATAGATAGATAGATAGATAGATAGATAGATAGATAGATAGATAGATAGATAGATAGATAGATAGATAGATAGATAGATAGATAGATAGATAGATAGATAGATAGATAGATAGATAGATAGATAGATAGATAGATAGATAGATAGATAGATAGATAGATAGATAGATATGGCCTACACAAGAACCGTGTTTTGTCAACTTGAAGAGCTGGAAGATGGGTGGACTTCAACTCCCAGAATTCCCCGGGGCACAATTGGGATCGTAAATGTGAAAAATGGCTGTAAGTAAGTCCCTTTGGATAGCCGTCCGAGGCATTCTGGGAATTGAAGTCCACCCGTCTTCAAGCATGACAACCCCTGCCATCAATCCCTGGGGGCTTTCAAGAAGAGACTGGACTGCCATCTTGTCCAAACTGGTGGTCTGGGTGGGCCAGGAACCGGGGGTTGGACTAGATGACCCACGAGGGTCCCTTCCCACTCTTGCGTCTGGAACTTAATTGAACCCCGAGAGGAGGCCAAGAGGCAGGCCTCGTCAATTCAGAGGAAAACTACCTTTGTGAAAGAGAGAGCCTCGAGCGATTAGCGCATCGATCGTATCGCCAGATGGAATGAACTGCTCAGTTAACCGCCTTGTGCTTCCAAAATACAAGGAAATGCCTAAAAAAATATAAACTGGCAACCCTACGAAAGAAAATATTGAGCCTGCTATGTATTTCTCACCCCTCCACAAGCAAGGAGCCTTATTAGAAATGTGTCAGCGGGCGACACCCAGGGGAAGGGCGCTCTCTGTGGCGGGCCCGGCCCTCTGGAACGACCTTCCCCCCGACATTAGGACAACTACGGACCTCCGCTCCTTCCGTCTTAAATTGAAAACTTACTTTTTCCGTCTGGCCGGCCTGGGATAGCCTCCTTGCCTTGGGATTTTATAGAATAGGTTTTAGTTTAATCGGGATTTTAGCACAGGGTTTATTTAATTGGTTTTTAAATTTTGTTGTTTATTTATTGTTGTTGTTATTTATTGTTTTTATGCTACCTGTGCACCGCCCCGAGTCCCCGTGGGGAGAGGGGGCGGTATAGAAATAATAAATTATTATTATTATTATTATTATTATTATTATTATTATTCTCGCCAAAGGCGACCGTCAAACAGCTTAACTTGTTTTTAATTTATTTTATTTAATTATTAAATGTACATGCTGCCCAATCTCACCCATATTCTCGTCTCTTCTGTTGTTTTTGTTCTGTTCTATTGTGTTCTGTTTTATTCTTCTATTTCATTCTATTCCTATCTTGTATTCCTATATATTCTGTTCTATTTTTTATTCTCGATTCTGTTCTGTTCTTTATTCTTCTATTCTTGTTCTGTGTTCCATGTTCCATTTTCATTCTGTTCTGTTCTGTTCTATCTATTCTATTCTTATCCTATCCTATCCTGTCCTATCCTATTCTAACAGGTCTTCTGGTCGAGCAGTGGTTGGACTAGAAGACCTCCAAGGTCCCTTCCAACTCTGTTGTTCTGTTCTGTTCTACTCTACTCTAACAGGTCTTCTGCTTGTGGAGGGTTGGACTAGAAGACCTCCAAGGTCCCTTCCAACTCTGTTGTTCTGTTCTACTCTACTCTAACAGGTCTTCTGCTTGTGGAGGGTTGGACTAGAAGACCTCCAAGGTCCCTTCCAACTCTGTTGTTCTGTTCTACTCTACTCTAACAGGTCTTCTGCTTGTGGAGGGTTGGACTAGAAGACCTCCAAGGTCCCTTCCAACTCTGTTGTTCTGTTCTACTCTACTCTAACAGGTCTGCTTGTGGAGGGTTGGATTAGAAGACCTCCAAGGTCCCTTCCAACTCTGTTGTTCTGTTCTACTCTACTCTAACAGGTCTTCTGCTTGTGGAGGGTTGGACTAGAAGACCTCCAAGGTCCCTTCCAACTCTGTTATTCTGCTCTGTTCTACTCTACTCTAACAGGTCTTCTGCTTGTGGAGGGTTGGACTAGAAGACCTCCAAGGTCCCTTCCAACTCTGTTGTTCTGTTCTACTCTACTCTAACAGGTCTTCTGCTTGTGGAGGGTTGGACTACAAGACCTCCAATGTTCCTTCCAACTCTGTTATTCTGCTCTGCTCTGCTCTGCTCTGCTCTGCTCTGCTCTGCTCTGCTCTAACAGGTCTTCTGCTTGTGGAGGGTTGGACTATAATAATAATAATAATAATAATTTTATTGTTTCTATACCGCCCCCTCTCCCCACGGGGACTCGGGGCGGTGCACAGGTAGCATAAAAGCAATATATAACAACAATAAATAAACAACAAAATTTAAAAGCCAATTAAATAAACCCTGTGCTAAAATCCCAATTAACTAAAACCTATTCTATAAAATCCCAAGGCAAGGAGGCTATCCCAGGCCGGCCAGACGGAAAAAGTAAGTTTTCAATTTAAGACGGAAGGAGCGGAGGTCCGTAGTTGTCCTAATGTCGGGGGGAAGGTCGTTCCAGAGGGCCGGGCCCGCCACAGAGAGCGCCCTTCCCCTGGGTGTCGCCCGCTGACATAGTCTAGTGGACGGCACCCGGAGAAGCCCCTCTCTGTGGGAGCGAATCGGCCGTGAGGACGTATGAGGCAGAATCCGATCCTGCAGATAGCTAGGTCCCGAGCCATGGAGCGCTTTAAAGATGATGACTAGCACCTTGAAGCGCACCCGGAAGACGACAGGCAGCCAGTGCAGCTCGCGCAAGAGCGGTGTTACATGGGTAGACCTTGCGGTCCCCATAATTGCTCGCGCGGCTGCATTCTGGACTAGCTGAAGCCTCCGGGTGCACCTCAGGGGCAGCCCCATGTAGAGAGAGTTACAATAGTCCAGTCGGGATGTCACGAGAGCATGAGTGACTGTGCGAAGGGCGTCCCGATCCAATAGGGGGCGCAATTGGCGAACCAGGCGAACCTGGTAAAACGCCCTCCTGGCCACGGCTGTCACCTGATTTTCCATGGACAGCCGGGCATCCAGGAGGACACCCAAATTGCGCGCCCCATCCACAGGGGCAAGATGTTCGCCCCCTATGGCCAGCGATGGAGTAAGCTGGTTGAATCGGGCAGCCGGAAACCACAGCCACTCGGTCTTGGTCGGGTTGAGCTTGAGTCCGTTACTTCCCATCCAGATCCGTACAGCTTCCAGGCACTGGCTGTACTAGAAGAACTCCAAGGTCCCTTCCAACTCTGTTATTCTGCTCTGTTCTACTCTACTCTAACAGGTCTCCTGCTTGAGCAGGGGGTCGGACTAGAAGACCTCCAAGGTCCTTTCCAACCCTATTATTCTACGTTCAAGATAAAAGAGACATATATGCATTTATTCCCAAACACCCAATGCCCGGATTCACACAAACACTTTTGGGCAACCCCAACGAGAGAGTTTTAATGCCTTGACAGCACCGCCAGAGTACACGGAAGGTGATGGTGGTGGTGGGGAGGGAGATATTTTTCTTATCCCCCCATATTTCTAAAAACCGCCACCGGCTGCACCCTCATCGGCCCACCAGGCCGGGACTTGGCAGAGAAATCCCAGGCCCCCAGAGATAAACAGAAGGGGCTAAATTTCCCCCCTCCGCCTGCCCACCACCCCAATATTCAACATTCTTCCTTGCCCTTATATTTCGATTTTATTTATTTGAAAAAGAGAGACATTTTCGGGCCGCCAACTTGCAAACCCCATCGTCATCTCTTTCCCCCAACCTGACATTTTTTCACATTTGGGGAACTTGAAATCGGAAACTCGGGGGGACGACGACGACGACGGGGGACATAGGACGTTGAGCCTCCCTAGCCAAGAGCAAGCAGCTGCGGCGTTTATGTCTTTCTTTATTTTTTCCCAGCCCCACCCCACCCCTCCCATCTTGCTCACATCCCTTGTGCCACCCAGTCAGCCCTGGCCTGGCCCCAACTCAATGCCACCCTGGCCAAATTCCTGCCGCAAACCAGGTCAACGGGCGCCCAGCCGCAGCTCTTATATAATCGGAGACTTCCGAGAGAGAGAGGGAGACGAGTGGCGGCAGCTGGAAAGGCCAGCTGTCAACAGCCGGGAGGGCGGGGCCAAGGGCGGGGAGAGAGCTCCGCCCCCTCACCTGCCCGCCTGCCTGCCTGCAGCCTCCAAGCTGGAGAAACAGGCCAGCCAAAGGCACAGTCAAAAGAGGGAACGTTTTGTTCTGTTTGGCTGGCGGGGACCGAAGGCTGCCAGTTCCCGCTTGCCCTCCCTCCCCTTCCGCCCAGGCATCCCGCAAGGGAGGAGAGCTGAGTCAGAGAAGGCGGCCGAGCGGGCTTTCCCTGGTTAGAAAGAAGGGAGAGAGTTGGATTCCCAGAGATAGATAGATAGATAGATAGATAGATAGATAGATAGATAGATAGATAGATAGATAGATAGATAGATAGATAGATAGATAGATAGATAGATAGATAGATAGATAGATAGATAGATAGATAGATAGATAGATAGATAGATAGATAGATAGATAGATAGATAGATAGGATGGATGGATGGATGGATGGATGGATGGATGGATGGATGGATGGATGGATGGATGGATGGATGGATGATAGATAGATAGATAGATAGATAGATAGATAGATAGATAGATAGATAGATAGATAGATAGATAGATAGATAGATAGAAAGATAGATAGAAAGATAGAAAGAGAGAGAGAGAGAGAGAGAGAGAGATTACACAGATGATGAATGGATAGATAGATAGATAGATAGATAGATAGATAGATAGATAGATAGATAGATAGATAGATAGATAGATAGATAGATAGATAGATAGATAGATAGATATAGATATAGATATAGATATAGATATAGATATTGATACTAGCTGTACCCGCCACGCATTGCTGTGGCCCAGTCTGGTTAAACCTACCGACCTACCTCCTGTATTTCTCCCTCTCCCTCCCTCCCTCCTCTTTTTTCTCCCTCTATCTCCCTCTTCCCTCTCCCTCCCTCCCTCCCTCCTGGCAGGGGGGGGGGCTGCAGAAGAGGGTCAGCCACAGTGGTGGGGGTGTGCAGGAGAGGGTCAGCCATAGCACAGGGTCAGCCACAGTGGTGGGGGTGTGCAGAAGAGGGTCAGCCATAGCAGACTTCAACTCCCAGAATTCCCCAGCCAATATGGAGGTCGGCAACCTCAGCAATTTGAAGGTGGGCGGCCTTCGACCCCAGCTGGGGAATTCTGGGAGTTGAAGTCCACATCTCTTAAAGGGACACACACACACACCCCGGCGGGTTAAGAAACAGTGCAGCCATTTCTGAAGGAGGAAACCTTCAGATTTGCACGCCCATCATCCTTAGGCAGAACTTTGGCCAGGCTCCCTGTGGATTATGGGCGCCGTAGTCCAGGCAGTAGGGGAAAAAAACCATCCCTCCCTCCCGCCACTTCCCTTCCGACACCCACATTTGGGGGCATTTAGAGCCCTTTAAGGTGTGTCAAGCAGATGTAACTTAGAAATAAATAAGTTTTTCCCCCCCCAGGCATCCTCAACCGCTCTTGGTCCTATTCCAGAAAAGAAATTGTGGTTGTTGGGAGTTTGGTTTGAGGGGTTGTGGAAGGTGCTGCCCCCTGCTGGGCTGGCCCATGCCTCGCACACCAACACACACCCCTAAAGCTGCATGTCCGGGCAGGCAGGCCGCGCCCAACTTCGGAGCCGTCCAGGACATCGTGTCTCTCGGATTTGTGCAACTGGGTCAGCACCTGGGAAGACACGTCGCGGGGCGAGGCTGGGAATTTTAGGGGTGCACGTGGCGCCCCCTGGTCCCCGCCCCCAAGAATCCCCGCCCCGGAAGATTCTCACATTGGCGTGGGGGTGTTTGCCGTACACCCGGAAGTGTCCATTTGTTTTGCAGTGCTTGGGGACTTCAAGTTTTGATGCCGTATATCAGGGGTCTCCAACCTTTGCAACTTGAAGTCTGAAGGACTTCAGCTCCCAGAATTCTCCAGCCAGCAAAGCTGTCAGTGTCAGGGCCTGGGCCAGGGGTCTCCAACCTTTGCAACTTTAAGTCTGAAGGACTTCAGCTCCCAGAATTCTCCAGCCAGCAAAGCTGTCAGTGTCAGGGCCTGGGCCAGGGGTCTCCAACCTTTGCAACTTTAAGTCTGAAGGACTTCAGCTCCCAGAATTCTCCAGCCAGCAAAGCTGTCAGTGTCAGGGCCTGGGCCAGGGGTCTCCAACCTTTGCAACTTTAAGTCTGAAGGACTTCAGCTCCCAGACTTCTCCAGCCAGCAAAGCTGTCAGTGTCAGGGCCTGGGCCAGGGGTCTCCAACCTTTGCAACTTTAAGTCTGAAGGACTTTAGCTCCCAGAATTCTCCAGCCAGCAAAGCTGTCAGTGTCAGTGCCTGGGCCAGGGGTCCCCAACCTTTGCAACTTTAAGTCTGAAGGACTTCAGCTCCCAGAATTCTCCAGCCAGCAAAGCTGTCAGTGTCAGGGCCTGGGCCAGGGGTCTCCAACCTTTGCAACTTTAAGTCTGAAGGACTTTAGCTCCCAGAATTCTCCAGCCAGCAAAGCTGTCAGTGTCAGGGCCTGGGCCAGGGGTCTCCAATCTTTGCAACTTTAAGTCTGAAGGACTTTAGCTCCCAGAATTCTGGGAGCTGAAGTCCTTCAGACTTAAAGTTGCAAAGGTTGGAGACCCCTGCCGTATATCACAATTTTCTGAGCGGCCATTTTCTTCTCGGCGTGGGGAGGAGCCCTCCCTTGATTGGCAGCATCTCTGCAAGTTTCAGAGTTAAGGAGTCAATTAATTAACAGAGTTAATTAGTTAAGTTAGTTGGAAGGGACCTTGCAGGTCATCTAGTCCAACCCCCTGCCCAAGCAGGAGGCCTTACGTCTGTCTGCCTCTACCTAGAATTGAACTCACAAACCTCCTGATGGGGAAGCGAGAGCTCCACCTCTAGGCCACAGCAGCAGATAGAAATATGCGGGATTCCCCAGCCAATAGGCTTGGAGATGGGTGGACTTCAAGCCCCAGAATTCCCCCAGCAACATGCTATAAGATACGCGGACCTCAACTCCCAGAATCCCCAGCTAGTATGTTTTGGAGATGTGACGAATTCAACTCCCAGAATTCCCTAGCTTTAAGATGGGTGGACTTCCACTCCCAGAATTCCCCAGCCAGCAATGGTTTAAGATGGGTGGACTTCCACTCCCAGAATTCCCCAATCAGCATGCTTTAAGATGGGTGGACTTCAACTCCCAGAATCCCCCAATCAGCATGCTTTAAGATGGGTGGACTTCAACTCCCAGAATCCCCCAATCAGCATGCTTTAAGATGGGTGGACTTCCACTCCCAGAATCCCCCAATCAGCATGCTTTAAGATGGGTGGACTTCCACTCCCAGAATCCCCCAATCAGCATGCTTTAAGATGGGTGGACTTCCACTCCCAGAATCCCCCAATCAGCATGCTTTAAGATAGGTGGACTTCAACTCCCAGAATCCCCCAATCAGCATGCTTTAAGATAGGCGGACTTCAACTCCCAGAATCCCCCAATCAGCATGCTTTAAGATGGGTGGACTTCCACTCCCAGAATCCCCCAATCAGCATGCTTTAAGATAGGCGGACTTCAACTCCCAGAATTCCCCCGCCGGCCATCTTAACATCGCAGCTCTGTGGGAAAACCAGCAACCTTTAAAAGGATGCCTGATGAAGTGTTTCGCTTCCTCTCCAGCCCCTTAATTAACCATGATTTGTCAACCTCGCTCCTTCCCGGTGTAAAAATAAAAAGCAGGCGGCCTACTTTCTCGCCCTGACTCATGTCACCGAGCGCTCCAAAAGAGCTCGGCAAATCTCTCCTGCCGGCATGTAAGTCATGCATGCCAACCGTCCCGAAACGCACGGCAAACCAGGCTTAATCCTGGGCTAATTATAAACGTCCCTGCACAAGACCCCTTTGGCTGATGGGATTTTGCCGGGACGTCGAGCTGTGTAATCTGATCTTGTTCGTCACGAATTTAAGCTTCTCTTGGATTATTTCGAGGGGGTTCCCGCCTCGGTTGGTTTATTTGTCTGGCAGGGTTTCGGGGAGGGGGGAGGCGTTTTTGTCGTTCCCCCCCCCCCACACACACACAGAGGACAACTGCAACAACCCTGTGAGGTGGGCCAGGCGGAGAGTGACTGGCCCAAGGTCACCCAACTATCACGGCTAAAGCGGGACTAGAACTCCCAGTCTCCTGGGGACTGGTCCCAAAAGTCATTCAGCCAGCTATCATGGTTATGGGGGAACTAGAACTCTCAGTCTCCTGGTGATTGGCTTAGGGTCAGCCAGCCGGTTGTCATGGCTAAGGTCGGACTACAACTCCCAGTCTCCTGGGGAATGGTCTAAGGTCACCCAGACATCTTTCATGGCTAAGGCCGGACTAGAACTCCCAGTCTCCTGGGGAATGGTCTAAGGTCGCCCAGACATCTTTCATGGCTAAGGCCGGACTAGAACTCCCAGTCTCCTGGGGAATGGTCTAAGGTCACCCAGACATCTTTCACGGCTAAGGCCGGACTAGAACTCCCAGTCTCCTGGGGACTGATCCCAAAAGCCATTCAGCCAGCTATCATGGCTAGGGGAGAACTAGAACTCTCAGTCTCCTGGTGAATGGCCCAAAGACACCCAGCTGGCTTTCATGGCCACAGGAGGACTAGAATTCCCAGTCCCCTGGTGATTACCCAAATTGGTTATTGCCACCCAGACACCTTCCATGGCTAAAGCAGGACTAGAACTCCCAGTCTCCTGGTGATTGGACCAAAGTAATTTAGCCAGCTATCATGGCCCGGGGGGAACTAGAACTCTCAGTCTCCTGGTGATTGGCCCAAAGTCACCCAGCCAGCTTTCATGGCTACGGGAGAGGGGTGGGCGGGAGGCGAACGAGAACTCCCAGTCTCCTGGTGATTGGCCCAAAGTCACCCAGCCAGCTATCATGGCTAAGGCAGGACTAAAATTCCCCTGTCCCCTACTGTTTGGCCCAAAGTCACCCAGCCAGCTATCATGGCTAAGGCAGGACTAAAATTCCCCTGTCCTCTACTGTTTGGCCCAAAGTCACCCAGCCAGCTTTCATGGCTACGGGAGAGGGGTGGGCGGGAGGCGAACTAGAACTCCCAGTCTCCTGGTGATTGGCCCAAAGTCACCCGGCTGCATTTCTCCAACGCAGGTCACGAAACGTCTACAGGGAAACCACCCAGCTCAGAGAGCATCAAGGACCCCACAGTTCCTCCTTCTCCCTATCTTTCTCCCACTCCTCTTCTTCTAACACTGATAATGTTCCCTAGTTGGGTCACGAAACGTCGGGCAAGGAAACCAACCAAGCTCAGAGATCTCCAAGGACCCCATCCTAGTCCAATCCCCGAGCTAGAAATAATCTCTTCTATGTGAGTAACTAACAGACATAAACAAAGCTCCCAAAGGCAGATTGGTGGAGGTTAGCAAACAGCTTTGGCTCAAGGCTGATGTGATTAGCTTGAGTAGGTTTGAAAGCCCTTAATCTATGGCTGTGTCCCGTTGGGAGGAGGCTGGAGGTTACGCAGCAACCGGGCCTGATCTACGCCAGCTTCAGTTGCCCTCTAGATACCTCTGGGCTGGAGGTTCTCCTGTTTGGGAAGAGTCTTTGTCATGCGATGGGTGAGAGAGGAGAAAGAGAGATAACTGGACAGATGATAGTTTTAGATAAAGGATGGATGGATGGATGGATGGATGGATGGATGGATGGATGGATGGATGGATGGATAGATAGATAGAGCTAGGATAGATAGATAGATTAGAGAGAGAGAGAGAAACAGACAGAGAGATAGGATAGATTAGATAGATAGATAGATAGATAGATAGATAGATAGATAGATAGATAGATAGATAGATAGATAGATAGATAGATAGATAGATAGATAGAGCTAGGACAGATAGATAGATAGATAGATAGATAGATAGATAGATAGATAGATAGATAGATAGATAGATAGATAGATAGATTGATTGATTAGAGAGAGAGACAGAGACAGAGACAGAGAGAGATAGGATAGATAGATGATAGATAGATAGATAGATAGATAGATAGATAGATAGATAGATAGATAGATAGATAGATAGATTAGAGAGAGAGAGAGACAGACAGAGAGATAGGATAGATTAGATAGATAGATAGATAGATAGATAGATAGATAGATAGATAGATAGATAGATAGATAGATAGATAGATAGATTAGAGAGAGAGAGAGAGACAGAGAGAGATAGGATAGATTAGATAGATAGATAGATAGATAGATAGATAGATAGATAGATAGATAGATAGATAGATAGATAGATAGATAGATAGATTAGATAGATAGATAGATAGATAGATGATAGATAGATAGATAGATAGATAGATAGATAGATAGATAGATAGATAGATAGATAGATAGATAGATAGATAGATAGATTAGAGAGCGAGACACAGAGAGAGATAGGATAGATAGATAGATGATAGATAGATAGAGCTAGGATAGATAGATAGATAGATAGATAGATAGATAGATAGATAGATAGATAGATAGATAGATAGACAGACAGACAGACAGACAGACAGACAGACAGACAGACTAGATAGATAGATAGATAGATAGATAGATAGATAGATAGATAGATAGATAGATAGATAGATAGATAGATAGATAGATAGATAGATAGATAGAGCTAGGATAGATAGATAGATTAGAGAGAGAGAGACAGAGACAGAGACAGATAGGATAGATAGATAGATAGATAGATAGATAGATAGATAGATAGATAGATAGATAGATAGATAGATAGATAGATAGATAGATAGATAGAGCTAGGATAGATAGATAGATTAGAGAGAGAGAGACAGAGACAGAGACAGATAGGATAGATAGATAGATAGATAGATAGATAGATAGATAGATAGATAGATAGATAGATAGATAGATAGATAGATAGATAGAGCTAGGATAGATAGATAGATAGATTAGAGAGAGAGAGACAGAGACAGAGACAGAGACAGAGACAGAGACAGAGACAGATAGGATAGATAGATAGATAGATAGATAGATAGATAGATAGATAGATAGATAGATAGATAGATAGATAGATAGATAGATAGAGACAGAGACAGAGAGAGATAGGATAGATTAGACAGATAGACAGATAGACAGATAGACAGATAGATAGATAGATAGATAGATAGATAGATAGACAGACAGACAGACAGACAGACAGACAGACAGACAGACAGACAGACAGACAGATAGATGTATAGGTAGGTAGGTAGGAGATTACACAGATGATAAATGGATAGTTAGATAGATGGATGGATGGATGGATGGATGGATGGATGGATAGGTAAGTGGGTAGATATAGATATCAAAATGAAGATAGATGAAAATAAATAATAAATGGTATGACAGGCATCATCCGTTCAATAAATCACCAGGAACTCCAAATTACGATAAACCAGCTGCTCCCTTTTCATTTGTCACACGTGACAAACCGCCCCCCCTCCGCTTCCCCCCCCCCACACACACACCCATCCCCGCTCCTCCCATGGCCTTTTCCCCCTCCGACCCATAATCCTTGGCCAGCGCAAAAGGCCAGGGCCCCAGAGCAAGCCAAACCAAAAACCGAACGCCGGACGACACGGTGACTCATCCTCCTGGGCTTGTGTTTCGCGAACACAATGCCCCCACGTCGTGACCACAGCGGTGGGTTTTCATTTATTACATAATTTGCAATCGTAAATGGAAACCGGCACCTCGCTGGCGATCCAGCCCGGCGTTACCTAATCGCAGGTGGTGGTGTGTGTTTTTTGAACCGAGAAACATACAGGCAGGTCGGTAAATTTTTAAAAATCCGATTTTTTCAAAGCTTCTGGGATTTGGAAGGAGTAGCAACACACACAAACAAACACACACACACACACACACACACACACACACACACACACCGTCCTTTTTCCTCAACCCGTCCTAACCGAAAGCCCTATCAATTGCGGAGCTGAACAGCAACCAGGAGCCGCAGCAGAGGGACGACAGAGCCACATGCAGCTCCAGAGCCACAGCAGATGGATGAAAGAGCCACATGCGGCTCCAGAGCCGCAGCAGAGGGATGAAAGAGCCACATGCAGCTCCAGAGCCGCAGCAGAGAGATGAAAGAGCCACATGCGGCTCCAGAGCCGCAGCAGAGAGATGAAAGAGCCACATGCGGCTCCAGAGCCGCAGCAGAGGGATGAAAGCGCCACATGCGGCTCCACAGCCGCAGCAGAGGGATGAAAGAGCCACATGCAGCTCCAGAGCGGCAGCAGAGATATGAAAGAGCCACATGCGGCTCCAGAGCCGCAGCAGAGGGATGAAAGACCCACATGCAGCTCCGGAGCCACAGGTTGCCGCCCCCTGATCTAGATTAACAGCTTCTTAACAGAGTAGCAGAGTTGGGAGGGACCTTGTAAGGTCATCTAGTCCTTTTATGCTTTATTTACAGCCAGCCCTGAACTTACGACGACAATTGAGCCCCACATTTCGGTCGCTCAGCGAGACGTCGGTTCAGCAAGTTTCGGCTGCCTTTTACTGATCTTTCTTCCTGCCCGCTGTTCCTGTGCCGTGGTTGAACAGGAACACCGTTGCTAAGTGAAATCTGGCTTCCCCAGAATGTCGCAAAAGGGGATCGGGTGACACCCATGCTCCCACGGCGACCGTTGTAAATATGAAACGGTGGCCGAGCGTCTGAATTCTGATCCCCCCAACTGTGGGGGGGGGGGGAAGGGGGAGAATGCTACGACGGCCACAGACCTGAAACCCAGTCCCGACTCACTTTTATTTTTCCGCGCCGTGGCAAGTCCAAATCGTCAATAAACGAACCGTTGTAAGTTGCCTGTCTTAGATTTATACGGCGCGCCTCTTGCTTAGAAGCCACTGATACGGCAATAAAATCTTTATACACACGCACCAAAATAATTCCAGATTTCATAGGCCAGCTTACAGGAGCCTCTAACCTTGGTTAATTACCCCAAAAGGAGACGCGGTAAAAACATTTGGCGTGCCGTGATCTAATCTACTTAAAATGATTTCCATGACTCAGTTCACTGCGATGATTCCCAGGAGACACACACACACACACACACACACACACACACACACACAATTCCCCCCCTCTCTTGCGCCTCAGAGCAACGCGGCTTCCGCCTGTGAATTCACCCAGTTTGTTGGGTGTGAGAGCCCCCATGGGGGCCTCTGCAGGCGGTTGGAAAACAGAGCCCTCCATCCCGCCGCCACTCAAACGCTCAGCAAGGCAAAGGCTTAAATCGATCGACCGATTCATCGGAAGAGAGCCGGAAGGGACCTCGGAGGTCTTCTAGTCTAACCCAAGCAGGAAGACCCTCACACCGTGCCAGACAATATGGCGGTCGGGTCTCTTCTTGAAATAAATCCAGGGATGGAGCAGCTGGCGGCAAGCTGTGCCACCGGTTAATTTATCCTCACCGTTCGGAAGTTTCTCCTGTTGCTTTTCTCCTTGCTGAGTTCCGATCAGAATAGAGCTGGAAGGGACCTTTGGAGGTCTTCTAGTCCAACCCTGCTGAAGCAGGACACAAGTGTCCAGTCTCTTCTTCAAAACTTCCAGTGATGGAGCAACCACAAATACTGGTCAGGGGACCTTAGACCATTTCAGCTATCATATCATATCTCTATCTATCTATCTACCTACCTACCTACCTACCTACCTACCTACCTACCTATCTATCTATCATCTATCTACCTACCTACCTACCTATCCATCCATTTATCCATCTATCTGTCATCTATCCATCCATCCATCCATCTATCCCGTCTGTCTGTCTGTCTGTCTATCCATCCATCTCTATCTCTCCATCAACTCCATCCACCTCTCTCTCTCTGTCTTCTATCAAACTCCATCTGTATCTCTACCTACCTACCTACCTAGCTACCTATATCTATCTATCTCTATCTCTCTAACCATCCATTTTTCTTCTATC
>CM077647.1:180842275-180924775 GCA_039707465.1 Rhabdophis nuchalis
TCCATTTTCTCCTTTCCTTCCCATTTTCTTCTTTCCTTCCTTCCCTTTTATCATTCTTTCTTCGTTCATTCATCCCTCCCTCTCTTCCTTCTTTCCTTCCTTCCCTTTTATCATTCTTTCTTCGTTCATTCATCCCTCCCTCTCTTCCTTCTTTTCTTCCTTCCCTTTTATCATTCTTTCTTCGTTCATTCATCCCTCCCTCTCTTCCTTCTTTCCTTCCTTCCCTTTTATCATTCTTTCTTCGTTCATTCATCCCTCCCTCTCTTCCTTCTTTCCTTCCTTCCCTTTTATCATTCTTTCTTCGTTCATTCATGCCTCCCTCCTTCCTTCCTTTTCCTCCCTTCTTTCCTCCCCTTATATCATCCTTTCTTCTTTCCTCCCTCCCTTTCTCCGCCCTCCCTTCATTTTCTCCTTTCCTTCCTGCCTTCCTTCCCTTTTATCATCCTTTCTTGGTTCCTTCATCCCTCCCTCTCTCCTTGCTTCCTTCCTTCTTTCCTTCCCTCCCTTTTCCCTGCCCTTCTTCATTCGTCCCTCCCACGACCCACAAACCAAGCCCCCCCCAACCCTACCGAAGCCCTTTCCACCGGCCCCACCCTCAGAAGCCCCTCGCCCCCATTTCCTCACCCCCCTTCAAGGGAGAGACCCCCAGCTCCCCCCCCATTTTTCCCCCTGCGACCCTTCCCCTCCCCAGGGTCAGCTCCTAGATCCGCCTTCCCACCCAGAGACCCTCCCCAATACGCCCCCTCCCCAACTACGAATTTTATTAATTTTAATTGGGGTTGGTTGGTTTTTAATCTTATTAGGGGCCAAAGTATTTCATATGTTTTTAAATTGTTTTTAACTTTTCTTTATCTGTTTTATTTTGGCTGTACACTGCCCTGAGTCCCTTCGGGAGTAGGGCGGTACAAAATAATAGTAATAGTAATAATAGTAATAGTAATAGTAATAAGGGAGAAGGAGAAGGAGAAGGAGAAGAAGAAGAAGAAGAAGAAGAAGAAGAAAGGAAGGAAGGAAGGAAGGAAGGAAGGAAGGAAGGAAGGAAAGAAAGAAAGAAAGAAAGAAAGAAAGAAAGAAAGAAAGAAAGAAAGAAAGAAAGAAAGAAAGAAAGAAAGAAAGAAAGAAAGAGAAGGCTTTATTTTGGCAGCTCAAGAACAAGCCTTAGCCACCAACTGCATGAAGGCAAAAATTCAACATGTTACCACCAACAGCCAATGTCGCCTCGGTAATGAGAAAGATGAGACGGTCGACCACCTGATCAGTGGGGGCAGCAAAATCTCACAAACTGACCACCTACAACGCCATGACCGCGTTGCTAAGATCATTCACTGGAAATTGTGCCAGACGTTTGGATTTGAGTGCGGCAAAAACCCCTGGGAACCTCAGGTGGAGAAAGTTTGTAGAGAATGAGAAAGTCGAGATCTTGTGGGACTTCAGAATTCAGACTGACAGGCACTTGTCCTACACCACACCTGATATAACAATCGTTGAAAAGAAAAAAAGGATGGTTCGTGGACATTGCAATACCTGGTGATGCACGGATTGAAAATAAGCAGCAAGGAAAAAAATCACCAAATACCGGGACTTGCAAATGGAAGTTGAGCGACTGTGGAAGAGAAAGCCGGGTGTTGTCCCGATTGTGATGGGAGCCCTTGGAGCAAGACCTAGGGGACTCCCTCGCTATGTGGAGGTTCTAGGTTTGCCGGACTTGAGCATTCTGACTCTACAAAGGGCCACCCTGCTTGGAACAGCTTCTATCCTCCAATGTTACCTTAACAGTTCCTAGGTCCATGGTTAGGACTCGAGCTGTTGAGCTACCAACCAGCCCCAAAGGCTGTGAATCTCACCAAAGATTAACCATAGGATAATAATAATAATAATTATTATTATTATTATTTGCCAGACTTGAGCATTCTGACTCTACAAAGGGCCACCCTGCTTGGAACAGCTTCTATCCTCCGATGTTACCTTGACAGTTCCTAGGTCCTTGGTTGAGAGATCACATATCAGAGTGCGTTTGTGAATCTCACCAAAGATTAACCACAGAATAATAATTATAATAATAATAATAATAATAATAATAATAATAATAGGATGCTGGCAGCAAACTGTATCAACCATTAGCACCAGTCAATAGTATTTGCAATGCATTTTTAAATAATAATAATCTTTATTGTCATTGTAATAAAATAAAATAAAATTACAATGAAATTGGTTGATGTTCAGTTGGCTGAGTTTCATGTTTTATGAATAAAGTAAATAATAATAATAAATAAATAATAATAATAATAATAGATGATGATGATGATAATAGATGATGATGATGATAATGATAATAATAATAGATGATGATGGTGATAATAGATGATGATTTATTGATTTATTTATTTTATTAAATTTATACCCCGCCCTTCTCCAAACGGACTCAGGGCGGCGCACAGGAATACTAAAAATACATACAAAAACATATGAAATTTTAAAAAACTTATTCCAATAAAATCCTGCGCTAAAAATGATGATGATGATGATGATGATGATGATAATAATAATAATAATAATAGATGATGATGATAATAGATGATGATGATGATGATAGATGATGATGATAATGATAATGATAATAATAATAGATGATGATAATAGATGATGATGATGATGATGATAATGAGAATAATAATAATAATAGATGATGATGATGATGATGATGATGATAATAATAATAGATGATGATAATAGATGATGATGATGATGATGATGATGATGATGATAATAATAATAATAATAATAATAATAATAATAATAATAATAATAATAATAATAATAATAGATGATGATAATAGATGATGATAATAGATGATGATGATGATGATGATGATAACAACAATAATTAAAAAAATAAAATAAAAAAATAGGACCCCAGGCTCCAGAAAGCCCCCTTCCCCGGCCAGTCGGCCCCTCTCCCTGGATCCCGCTCACCCGGGGCCGATCCCCGCTCACCTCCCCGTCCGATCGACCCTCCGGCTCCCGGACCCGCAAGAAGCAGCCGCGATGTGTCCGCAATTCAGCCCCATGCAGCGGTCCGCGTGCGGCGCCGCGCCACGACACGCCCCCTCGGCGGCCGAGCCAATGGCGGCCCTCCCTCCCTCCCTTTCGCCCCGCCCACGCCCACGCCCCGCCCCGCCCACCTCTATAAATAGGCGGCGAGCGCCGGCGTCTCATTGGCCGGCCGGCGCCGCAACAGGCGAAGACGTGGCGGGCGAGCCGGGCGAACGTGAGGGGCGGGGCCGGCCCCCCGCCTCCTCTGGGCTGCATGCAGGAGTCCGCGTGACTCGGCCCCGCCTGCCGCCCGCGCCCATTGGCTGGCCCCGCCGAGGAGGCCGCCTATTGGCTGGGGGGAGGGCCAGCCCGCGGAGGCTGGGAGGACACGTGCGGGGAGAGTCACGCGGCTCGGGCTCTGAGGGGAGGGAAGAAGGGGTTGGCCAGGGGGCGGGGCTGCTTTGAGGGGGCGGGGCTTGGCAAGGAAACAGGTCCCGGGAAATCCTCCCCCCCCTTTCTGCCCCCCCCCCCTTGGCCCGGATCTCGTGTGTGTCTGTTACAACCTTCACGTGCCGTTTTAGAAACATCCTCAGGCTGTAAACACATTGGCCTCCTTTTATTTCAGGGAAGGAAGGGAGGGAGAGAGGGAGAGAAGGAGGGAGAGAGGGAAGGGAAGGAGAAAAAGAAGGGAGGGAGAGAAAGAGGGAGAGGGAGGGAAGGGAAAGAGAAAAAGAAGGGAGGGAGAGAAGGAATGAGAGAGGGAGGGAAGGGAAGGAGAAAAAGAAGGGAGAGTAGGAGGGAGAGAGGGAAGGGAAGGAGAAAAAGAAGGGAGGGAGAGAAAGAGGGAGAGGGAGGGAAGGGAAAGAGAAAAAGAAGGGAGGGAGAGAAGGAATGAGAGAGGGAGGGAAGGGAAGGAGAAAAGAAGGGAGAGAGGGAGGGAAGGGAAGGAGAAAAAGAAGGGAGGGAAAGAGGGAGGGAAGGGAAGGAGAAAAATAACAATAATAACAATAATAATAATAATAATAATAATAATAATAATAATAATAATAATAATAATAATAATAATAATAATAATAATCTTTATTGTCATTGTAATAATAAAATTACAATGAAATTGGTTTGAGCGCCAGGTGGAATACAGAAAGCAGTGATAGCCACAATAGGAATCTCTCTCCAGGCAAAAGAAGGGAGAGTAGGAGGGAGAGAGGGAGGGAAGGGAAGGAGAAAAAGAAGGGAGGGAGAGGAGGGAAAGGGAGGGAAGGGAAGGAGAAAAAGGGAGAAAAGGAGGGAAAGAGGGAGGGAAGGGAAGGAGAAAAAGAAGGGAGAGTAGGGAGAGAGGGAGGGAAGGAGAAAAAGGAGGGAGGGAGAGAGGGAGGGAAGGGAAGGAGAAAAAGAAGGGAGGGAGAAAAGGAGGGAGGGAGGGAGGGAAGGGAAGGAGAAAAAGAAGGGAGGGAGAGAAGGAGGGAGGGAAGGGAGGGAGAAAAAGAAGGGAGAAAAGGAGGGAGAGGGAGGGAAGGGAAGGAGAAAAGGGAGGGAGAGAAGGAGGGAGAGGGAGGGAAGGGAGGGAGAAAAAGAAGGGGAGGGAGAAAAGGAGGGAGAGAGGGAGGGAAGGGAAGGAGAAAAAGAAGGGAGGGAGAGAAGGAGGGAGAGAGGGAAGGGAGGGAGGGAGAAAAAGAAGGGAGAAAAGGAGGGAGAGGGAGGGAAGGGAAGGAGAAAAGGGAGGAGAGAAGGAGGGAGAGAGGGAGGGAAGGGAGGGAGAAAAGGAGGGAGAGGGAGGGAAGGGAAGGAGAAAAGAAGGGAGGGAGAAAAGGAGGGAGAGAGGGAGGGAAGGGAAGGAGAAAAAGAAGGGAGGGAGAGGGCGGGAGAAAAAGAAGGGAGGGAGAAAAGGAGGGAAAGAGGGAGGGGGGAAGGGGAAGGAAGGAAAAAGGGAGAGAAGGAAAGGAGAAAAAGAAGGAGGGAGGAAGGAAAAAGGGAGGGGAAGGAAGGAGTAAAGAAAGACAGAAAAAGAAGGAAAAGGAAGAAGAAAAAGAGGGAAGGGAGGAAGGAAGGAAAAAGAAGGACGGGGGGGGAGAAAGAGAAGGGAGAATGGAGGAAGGAAGGAAGACAACAAAGGGAAGAAGGAAAGGGAGGGAGGAGAAAGGGAGGGGAAGACATCCCCAGGGTCCCCTGAGCAAAAGTCAGGCACTGGTCTGTGTTCAGGATGCCTGCAGCCTCCTCCAGTCCTGGGGTCACCCTGGCCGGGGGGGGGGGGGGAGAGGGGTTGGGGGGGCGGCGGGGGGCAAGAGGGGGGAGTCAATGAGAAGCCAGACTCGGTTCCTCATTGCTGCCCCCCTTCACTTCATAACCGGGGCAAAGCGAAGGCGTGAAATTGAGCGGGACTCACTTAACAACGGCTTCGCTTAGCCGCTGTGGAAAAGCATCCGTAGATTTTCATCACATTTCTTCTTCTTCCTTCTCTTCCTCTCCTCCTCTTCCTTCCTTCCTTCTTCCCTCCCTTTTTCCTTCCTTCCTTCTGTTTTTCTTTCCCCTACCTTCTTTCTTTCCCCCCCATTTTTCTTTTTTTCCTCCTCTCCTCTCCTCTTATTCTATTCTATTCTATATTCTATTTTATCCTATTCTTCTATTCTATATTCTATTCTATTCTACTCTATTATTTATTCTATTCTATTCTACTCTATTCTATTCTATATTCTATTTTAGTACTCGATTCTATATTCTATTTTTCTATTCTACTCTATTCTATTCTATTATTCTATTCTATTCTATTCTATTCTATTCTACTCTATTATTTATTCTATTCTACTCTATTCTATTCTATATTCTATTCTACTCTATTATTTATTCTATTCTATATTCTATTGTACTCGATTCTATATTCTATCCTATTATTCTATTCTATATTCTATTCTATTATTCTATTCTATTCTACTCTTCTATTCTATATTCTATTCTATTATTCTATTCTATTATTATTTATTCTATTCTATTCTTCTCTATTCTCTATTCTATTTTAGTACTCGATTCTATATTCTATTTTTCTATTCTACGCTATTCTATTCTATATTCTATTCTATTCTACTCTATTATTTATTCTATTCTATATTCTATTCTATTACTTTAATCTATTCTACTCTATTCTATTCTATATTCTATTTTAGTACTCGATTCTATATTCTATTTTTCTATTCTACTCTATTCTATTCTATATTCTATTCTATTCTACTCTATTATTTATTCTATTCTATATTCTATTATACTCGATTCTATATTCTATCCTATTATTCTATTCTATATTCTATTCTATTATTCTATTCTATTCTACTCTATTCTATTCTACTCTATTCTACTCTACTCTATTCTACTCTATTCTATTCTATATTCTATTCTATATTCTATTTTAATACTCGATTCTATATTCTATTTTTCTATTCTACTCTATTCTATATTCTATCCTCTTATTCTATTCTACTCTATTCTATATTCTATTCTATTATTCTATTCTATTCTACTCTATTATTTATTCTATTCTATATTCTATTCTATTACTTTATTCTTCTCTATTCTATTAGTTATTCTATTCTATTCTATTCTCTATTCTATTCTCTATCCTCTCCTATTCCATTTCTTGCACCATTTCTTAAGCTGGGCTTTTGGAAAAGCCGGAGTGGGTGTGAAGCTGGAAAGGAGACCACCCGGAAATCCAGAGGTTCTAAACGGGAGCACATTGAGAGGCATCTCAAAAGGAGGTCATCCCCTTCCCACACCGCTGCTAAAAATAGCCTGGCGATGGACGGGTGTCAAATCATCAGGTGCTTCCGTCTGACTCAGGAAGCCTGTGACAACCCTCTTTTTTTTAGTAGGCCCAAGAAATGCATTGAGGACTGAACTCCTTACATGCAAATTATACCTGTTGCCCAGGTAGATTTGGGGGTCTCTTTTCTCTTTCCACATTTTCTACGTGGTTTTGGGGGGGGGGGGGTTTAACAGTCACAAGTGTTTCTCGGTGCATCGTGACCCCGAAATCAGCTTCCTTTGGAACCGATGAACCAGAGTTGGAAGGGACCTGGCAAGGTCATCTAGCTCAACCCCCCTTTGCCCAAGCAGGAGACCCTACGTCCGGCCTCTACCTAGGATCGAACTCACAAACCGCCTGGCTGGGAGGCGAGAGCGCCACCTCTAGGCCACGACAGCAGATATTTTCCCGCCCCCCGCCCCCGAAAATCCAAGGGGGAACGGACATTGTTGGACATAAAGCAAGCTATTCGCCTTCATCCATTCCTTTTCATTGCTGCAAGGGCCAGCCAGTGGGTATATTGGGGGGGGGGCTTTGTGGGGGGGTCTCTGAGCTGGTTTTATTACCAGACTGATAAAGGCTGTCAGGGCTGGGAGGGGGGAGGGGTTGCAGAGTGGAGGAGGAGGAGGAGGAGGAGGAGGAGGAGGAGAGGGGGAAGAAGAGAAGAAGAAGGAAATGAAGAAGAAAGAAGGAGAAAGAAGAGGAAGAGGAAGGAAGAAGAAGGAAGAAGAGGAGGAGGAAGAAAGAAGAGGAGGAGGAGAAAGAAGAGGAGGAAGGAAGGAAGGAAGAAGAAGAGGGAAGAAGGAAGAAGAAAAAGAGGAGGAGGAGGAAACCCCCCAACCCGAGCAGAAGGCCCTACCCCATTTCCAACAGATAGTAGTCCAGTCTCTTCTGGAAAGCCTCTAGGGATGAAGCTCCCACAATTTCTGAATAACAGAAGAATAACAGAGTTGGAAGGGACCTTGGTGGTCATCTAGTCCAACCCCCCCCCCCCACCCGAGCAGGAGAGACTACCGCATTTCTGGCAGAGGGCAGTCCAGTCTCTTCTCGAAAGCCTCCAGGGATGAAGCTCCCACAACTTCTGAATAACAGAAGAATAAAAGGGTTGGAAGGGACCTTGGAGGTCATCTAGTCCAACCCCCTGCCCAAGCAGGAGACACTGTGCCATTTCTGACCGAGGGCAGTCTAGTCTCTTCCTGAAAGCCTCCAGGGATGAAGCTCCCACAACTTCTGAAGAACAGAAGAATAACAGAGGTGGAAGGGACCTTGGAGGTCATCTAGTCCAACCCCCTGCCCAAGCAGGAGACCCTGTGCCATTTCTGACCGAGGGCAGTCCCGTCTCTTCTTGGAAGCCCCCAGGGATGAAGCTCCCACAATTTCTGAATAACAGAGCTGGAAGGGACCTTGGAGGTCATCTAGTCCAACCCCCTGCCCAAGCAGGAGACCCTCACCCATTTCCGACAAAAGGGCAGTCCAGTCTCTTCTGGGAAGCTTCCAGGGATGAAGCTCCCACAATTTCTGAAGAACAGAAGAATAACAGAGTTGGAAGGGACCTTGGTGGTCATCTAGTCCAACCCCCCCACCCGAGCAGGAGAGATTACCCCATTCCTGACAGAGGGCAGTCTAGTCTCTTCTTGGAAGCCTCCGGGGATGAAGCAATCACTTCAAAGGAAGGAGGGAGGAAGGAAGGAAGGAAGGAAGGAAGGAAGGAAGGAAGGAAGGAAGGAAGGAAGGAAGGAAGGAAGGAAAAGGAAGAGACGCTGGGCTGAATCTGTAAATCGTTGCAGCAAATTCAACAGTCACAGCAGCAGCGAGACAAGTCCCAACATAGAGAAGAAGAAGAAAAAAAGGATTCGTTGCATTGGCCGGGAATCGAACCCGGGCCTCCCGCGTGGCAGGCGAGAATTCTACCACTGAACCACCAATGCTCTGGAAAACAGCTGGATTTCCTTCCTCAAATCCTGGGCAGCTGCAACCCAGGCTGGGCCTGCATCACAATATTCACCAGCTCCTTCCTTCCTTCCTTCCTTCCTTCCTTCCTTCCTTCCTTCCTTCCTTCCCTCCCTCCCTCCCTCCCTCCCTCCCTCTCTCCCTCTCCTTCCTCCTTCCTTCCTTCCTTCCATTTTCCTTCCTCCCTCTTTTCTTCTTTCTCCTCCATCTCTCCTTTTCTTTTCCTTTCTCCAACTCCTTTCTTCTCTTTCGCCTTCCTTCTCCCTCCGTTCTTCCTTCTTTCCTTTCTCCCTCTCCTTCCTTCCCCCTTCCATTCCTCCCTCCCTTTCTCCCTCTCCTTTCTTCTTTCTCCTTCCTTCTTCCCTCCTTCTCCCTTTTTTCTCTTTCTCCTTCCTTCCATCTTCCTCCCTCCCTCTTTTCCTTTCTTCCTTTTCTTCTTTGTCCTCCCTCTTTCTCTTTTCCTTTCCCCCTCTCCTTTCTTCTTTCTCCTTCCTTCCCCCTTCCGTCCCTTCCCTCCCTCATTCCTTCACTTCCTGCCATCTTCCTCCATTCTTCTTTCTTTCCTTTCTCCCTCTCCTTTCTTCTTTCTCCTTCCTTCCCCCTTCCGTCCCTTCCCTCCCTCATTCCTTCTCTTCCTCCATTCTTCTTTCTTTCTTTTCTCCCTCTCCTTTCTTCTTTCTCCTTCCTTTCCCCTTCCTTCCCTTCCCTCCCTCCCTCTCTCCCTCTCCTTCCTCCTTCCTTCCTTCCATTTTCCTTCCTCCCTCTTTTCCTCTTCCTTTTCTTCTTTCTCCTCCATCCCTCCTTTTCTTTTCCTTTCTCCCACTCCTTTCTCCTCTTTCGCCTTCCTTCTCCCTCTGTTCTTCCTTCTTTTCTTTCTCCCTCTCCTTCCTTCTCCCCTTCCTTTCCTTCCCTCCCTTCCTCCTTTCCTTCCATCTTCCTTCCTCCTGCCTTCTTTCCTTTCTCCCTCTACTTTCTCCTTCCTTTTCCCCTTCCTTTCCTTCCTTCCCTTCCTCCTTTCCTTCCATCTTCCTGCCTTCTTTCCTTTCTCCCTCTACTTTCTCCTTCCTTCTCCCTTTCCTTTCCTTCCCTCCCTTCCTCCTTTCCTTCCATCTTCCTTCCTCCTGCCTTCTTTCCTTTCTCCCTCTACTTTCTTCTTTCTCTTTCCTTCTCCCCTTCCTTTCCTTCCCTCTTTCCTCTCCTTCTCTCCTTCCTTCCTTCCAATTTTCAAAAGCTGTCCACCTATTCCCTCTGCTCAAGTCCCATCAAAATCCATCCTTTGGATGCGAGACCTCTTCACACCCAGATAAACACCCTGTGCAAGGTGCCATCCTTGGGCCTATTTCCTCCCACCCCTTCTCAGCCGAAGCGTTCTTACTCTGGGTTCTACCACCGGCTTTTCCCAGGAAGCCAAAAAATCTGCATTTCAATGTGTCAAAAGAGAGTTTTGGGTTAATAGGCAACAAAATTATTTTCAGATAACGTTGGAGCGCTGCGTAACGGAGGGAGCTCCCATTACTTGTCCCAGCTCCTGCCAACTGAGCCGTTCGAAAGCCTGTTATTATTATTATTATTATTATTATTATTTATTTTAATTTATAAACCGCTAAAAAATGCAAGTAGAAAAATAGGAACCACCTTTGTCCAATATCATATTGAAGTAGACAAATGGGGAAAATGTTGGGGAATGAACTTAAAATAATAATAATAATAATAATAAATTTAATTTATAGACCGCTCCCTCTCCCCGGGGGGACTCGGAGCAGTGCACAGGGAAGTTAAAAATACAATAAATATACATAAATACTTAAAAGACAAATTAAACAATTATCCCTGCGCTAAAATTCCCAATTTAAATTTACTAAAATCCCATGATAAAAGAGACTACCCTAGGCCGACCAAGCAGAAAAGGTGTGTTTTTAATTTTAGACAGAAGGAGCGGAGGTCCGTGGTTGTTCTAATGTCGGGGGGAAGGTCGTTCCAGAGGGCTGGGCCCGCCACAGAGAAGGCCCTTCCCCTGGGCGTCGCCCGCTGACAGACTCTAGTGGACGGCACCCGGAGAAGTCCCTCTCTGTGGGAGCGAATCGGCCGTGAGGATGTGTGGGGCAGGATCCAATCCCGCAGATAGCTAGGTCCCGAGCCATGGAGCGCTTTGAAGATGACAACTAGCACCTTGAAGCGCACCCGGAAGACGACAGGCAGCCAGTGCAGCTCGCGCAAGAGCGGTGTTACGTGGGTAAACCTGGAGGTTCCCATTATTGCTCGCGCGGCTGCATTCTGGACCAGCTGAAAAAATGACACTATCCGTTGCACACAAGGAAAATCAGTGCAAAATGTTTTCCAGAGGGCACCTGGCACCAACAAGGTTAGCGAAAATCTCAACAAATGCCTCCCCCCAAATGCTGGAAATGCGAATCCAATACATGGAACATATTACCACCTAGGGTGGACCTGTAAGGAGACTAAAAAATGTTGGGAAAGGATCAAAAATTGGCTGGAGGCAATAACAGGAGTTTAATTGAATTTAATTTATTTCAATTTATATACCGCGCCTTCTCCACCAAAATGGACACAGGAATTTTAAACATGAAAGTTAAAATAGAATGGAAACTGGAAGTCTTCCTATTAGGAATGGTGTCTGCGAAATATAAAAAAGAAATCCAGTATTTAATAACGCATATAATTACGGCGGCAAGGATTGCTTTTGCCCAGAAATGGAAAAAATAAACTAATTCCAAGCGAAGATGGAATAATAAGAAAGGTGATGGATTGTGCTGAAATGGACAAATGAACGAAAGAAATCCAGGGAAAAGAAGGATCAGAATTCTACCAGATATGGGATAAATGGTATAGGTCAGTGGTCGGCAAACCGCGGCTCGCGAGCCACAAGCGGCTCTTTGGCCCCTCGAGTGCGGCTCTTCCACCACCCTCGACAACGGCGGGACTCCTGGGCTGCAGCCACCCTCCCTACCGGCCGCCGGTTCCATGCCTCCCCCCGCGGAGCCTCTTCAGCCCAGCAGCGGCTACCCAAACGCCAAAGTGGCAGCCGTAGCCTCCCAAGCTGGCCACTCATCTACTTCCAGGGGCTGCAGAGGCTCCGTGAGTGGGGGGAGTGAACCGGCCTCCGGTGGGTGAGCCAGAGGGGTGGGCGGGAGGTTTGTTGGGCCCGCCCGCCCGCCCGCCGGATGTGGTTGCTCGCTCGCTTACTCACCCACCGGACGCCAGGTTCCTTTGTCCGGTGGATGAGTGAGCAAGCGAGTGAGTAAGCGCAGCCGGCGGGCAGGCGGGCTGGCGGGCCGGCCAGGCTACTTCCAGGAGCTGAGGAGGCTTGGGGGGGGGGGGAGAGACAGACAGACAGAGAGAGGCACAGACACAGAGAGAGGGAGGGAAGGAGGGAGGGAATCAGAGAGTGACAGACACACACAGAGAGACAGGGAGAGACAGAGAGGGAGAGAAAGACAGACACAGACAGACACAGAATGAGTGATTGTGTGAATGCGAGACAGACAGATACACACACACACACACAGAGTGACCGAGATGGGCGGACGAAGGAGAGAGAGACAGAGAGAGAGAGAGACAGAAAGAAAAAGAGAGAATGAAAGAAAAAGAAAGTGGGAGAGAGAAAGAGGGAAAGAAAGAAAGAAAGAAAGAGAGAAAGAGGGAAAGAAAAAGAAAGAGAGGGAGAGAGAAAGAGGGAAAGAAAGAGAAAGAAAGAGAAAGAAAGAGAGAAAGAAAGAGAGAGAGAAAGAGGGAAAGAAAAAGAGACAGAAAGAGAGAAAGAGAAAGAGAGAGAGAGAAGGAAAGAGAAAGAGGGAAAGAAAGAGAGAAAGAGAAATAAAGAGAGAGAAAGAGGGAAAAAAAGAGAGAGAAAGAGAAATAAAGAGAGAGAAAGAGGGAAAGAAAAAGAGAGAGAGAGAGAAAGAGGGAAAGAGACAGAAAGAGAGAAAGAGAAAGAGAGAGAAAGAGGGAAAGAAAGAGAGAAAGAGAAATAAAGAGAGAGAAAGAGGGGGGAAAAAGAGAGAGAAAGAGGGAAAGAAAGAGAAAGAAAGAAAGAAAGAAATAGAAAGAAATAAAGAAATAGAAAGAAAGAGAGAGAGAGAGAAAGAAAGAGAGAAACAGAGAAAGAGAAAGAAATAAAGAAAGAGAAAGAAAGCGAGAGAAAGAAAGAAAGAAAGAAAGAAAGAAAGAAAGAAAGAAAGAAAGAAAGAAAGAAAGAAAGAACTTATGACCACAATTGAGACCTAAAGTTTGTCTGCTAACCAAGACCATTGTTAAGTGAATTTCACATTTGCCAAGTTGGCCACGCCCACCCGGTCACATGACCACTGAGCCACTCCCACAAAACAGGCCACACCTTCCGGCTCTCAAAAAAAATATTAATTGTGGTATTGTTGATATTTGGCTCTTTTGACTGATGAGTTTGCCCACCACTGGTATAGGCGGATGGAGGGAAGAAACAAGACCCAATGAAGGAATGCAGCGAAACTTAAAAACAGGAGTTAGAAGTAAAATAAGAGGGTTTAGAAGGGCGAAATCCAAATGAAATATAACAGAAGGGGAAATAATATAAGATGAGCGGCTTTGATTAACAATTGCTATTAGAAAGAACAGGAAATTCCTGTTCGTATTGTATGGTGCCAATGTAACGTATGTCTAACTTTTGTGGGTCTATTTTCTATGTTTGTAAATAAAATGTATTTTTAAAAAATTTTTTAAATGTCAAAATATTACCAACGTCTGTGCAATTTGGCTGCTTTTGCATTAAATCAAACCAGGAACGAGACCAGCTGGTCTAAAGTAGACAATACAGTAATCCCTCATTTTCGCGGCTAATCGGGACCGGACCCTTCCGCGGAAACTGAAAAACCGCGAAGTAGGATTCTGTATATCTATACCGGAAACTTGAGCTGGTGGACATTGTTTAAAGCAAGCACTAGGGGGCGCTTGCCTCCTACCGATGCATTTTTTTGCTATTGAAAAACCCGCGAAGCACTGAAGCCGCGGAAAAGGAAGCCGCGGAAAACGTGGGATTACTGTAGTGAAAATAAAGTGATTTTTTTTACACCCCTCTCCTCTATCCAAGTGCGTGAAAATCTAACCTGGAGGGAATCCGTGGGGACATCAATTGCCCGCCTTGTTTTAGCAAATCTTTCCCCCAGGTAATAATGTTTACCCCAGTGGTGGGTTTCCAATTGTTTTAGAACCTACTCTGTAGGTGTGGCCTATTTTTGTGGGCGTGGCTTGGCAGTCATGTGACAGGGTGGGAGTGGCCACCTTTTAAAATGTGGTGAAACTCATTTAACAACGTTCTTGCTTAGCAACCAAAATTTTGGACTCAGTTGTGATGATAAATTCTTTCTTTCTTTCTCTTTTTTTCTTTCTTTCCTTCCTTCCTTCCCTCCCTCTCTCCCTTCCTTCCTCCCTCTTTTCCTCTCCCTTTTCTTTTCTCCTCCATCCCCTCCTTTTCTTTTCCTTTCTCCCACTCCTTTCTTCTCTTTTGCCTTCCTTCTCCTTCCGTTCTTCCTTCTTTCCTTTCTCCCTCTCCTTCCTTCCCCCTTCCATTCCTCCCTCCCTTTCTCCCTCTCCTTCCTTCTTCCCTCCTTCTCCCTTTTTTCTCTTTCTCCTTCCTCCCATCTTCCTCCCTCCCTCTTTTCTTTCTTCTTTTTCTTCTTGTCCTCCCTCCTTCTCTTTATCTTTCTCCCTCTCCTTTCTTCTTTCTCCTTCCTTCCCTTCCCCTCCCTCATTCCTTCCCTTCCTGCCATCTTCCTCCATTCTTTTCTTTCCTTTCTCCCTCTCCTTTCTTCTTTCTCCTTCCTTCCCTTCTCCCTCCCTCTTCTTCCATCTTCCTTCGTTCTTCCTTCTTTCCTTTTTTTTCTCCTTCCTTTCTTCCTCATTCCCTCCATTTTTTCCTTTCTCCTTCCGTTCTTCCATGATAAATTTTCTCTTTCTTTCTTTCTTTCCTTCGTTCCTTTCCTTTCCTTCCCGTTGGGTCACTGCAGCGGTGGGCCAGATTTACTTCCAGGTACGCCGGTGGAACCCCCTCTCACCGGTTCTCTTAAATTTCCCCAACCGGCTCTCGCGAGTAGGTGCGAGCCTGCAGAAACCCACCACTGGTTCACCCCCTCGAAAGGTGGTACGGCTTGAGAATTGTGGGGTTTTATCCAGCAAGCCACGTTTAAACCACCATTGGGCCCAGCGAGGAATCCAGCGGAAAAACAGCCTTGGTTCCGTGCCCAAACCAAGAGCCGCCCCCCCCCAAGTTGGCGATTGTCTCTATTTGACAACCCACTTGGGTTCGTAGATGATCATGGACAGGAAGTCAAGCTATTCTCCAAAGCACCTGAAGGACAGAACGAGAAGCAATGGTGGAAACTAATCCAGGAGAGAAGCAACTTTGAACTGAGGATAAGTTTCCTAACAGGGAGAACAATGAATCAGTGGAACTCCTTGCCTCCAGAAGTTGTGAATGCCCCAACACTGGAAGTCTTTAAGAGTTGGAGCAATAATATGTTTAAATCAGATATTGGTAAATAATATTAATCAGAAATTAAAGGACGAATAAGAATTGATGAAATAGGTAGGTTAACTAGATGGGCTGTATATAGTATAAATGTTGGTGTTAAATATTAGGCCTATTGTTAGGACGGTAGTGTTAAGTTTGGTTATATAAATGTTATCGCTTTCTCGCGCTGTGACGGCAATAGGTTTAAAATTATGTTTGTATGGTTTTATTTTGATAAGAATAAATAAAAAATATTATCAAAAAAAGATGTGGGAGAGCCATTTGTCTGAAACGCTATAAGGTTCCTGCCTACTAGGCAGGGGGTTGGACTAGAAGACCTCCAAGGTCCCTTTCCAACTCTATGGTATTGTATTATCCTGCCCCATACATCCTTCGTCCGCTCCGCTCCCACAGAGGGTCTTCTCAGGGTGCCGTCGGCGGGGCAATGCCGGTTGGCGACACCCAGGGGAAGGGCCTTCTCTGTGGCGGGCCCGGCCCTCTGGAACGACCTACCCCCCGACCTTAGTACTATCTCGGACCTCCGCCTCTTCCGCCAACGTCTTAAGACGTATTTATTCCAACAAGCCGGCCTAGGATAGCCCCCCGTTTCTGACTTTTTAAGAAAAATTTATGATCTGGTAAGGGTTTTAACATTGGGTTTTAGCACGGGTTCATTAATTTAATACATTTTAATTGATATTTATTGTATTTTGTGTCTTTTAAATAATGCCTGTGCGCCGCCCTGGGTCCTAACAAGAAGGGCGGGGTATAAATTTAATAAAATAAAATAAATTATCCGCCTTCGTTGCTGAATTAGGCCTGCAATTATGGTCTGAGTAACTCCAGGAGCCGCCAGTGCAAAACTGGGAAACGTCTCTTGCAAACAGGAGTTGCATCTGCTTAGTTACATGTAAGGCATTTCCCTTATGAAGAAATCTTGGGAGGGGGGGGGGGGTTGTTTTCATAAGAGGAAGAAAGGGAGGTGAAGGGAGGAACGAAAAAGGAGGAGGAAGGGGAAAGAGAAGTAAAGGTGCAGGAGGGAGGAATGAAAGCGGGAACGAAAGAAAAACAGAAGGAATGAAAAAGAGAGGAAGGGGAAAGAGAGTAAAGGGTGCAGGGAGAGAGGCGGGAAGGAAGGAAAACAAGGGAGGAACGGAAGAAAGAAAGGAGGAGGAGGAAGGGGAAAGGAAAGTGCAGGAGGAATGAAAAACAGAAGGGAGAAAAGACAGAAGGACGAAGAGGCAAAGTGGGAGGAGAGGAAGGAAGGAGAAATGGGGCGGAAGGAAGAATAGAAGGAGAAAGGAAGAAGGGAAGGAAGGAGAAAGGGAGAGGAAGAAAGGAAAAAATGGAAGAGAAAAGAAAACAGGAGGAGGAAGGGGAAGAGAGAGTAAATGCAGGAGGGACGAATGAAAGAAGGAAGGAAGGAAAAACAAGGGAGGAAGGAAAAAAAGGAGAATGGAAAAGAGAACTAAAGCTGCAGGAGGAGAGGGAGGAAGGAAGGAAGGAGGGAATGGAAGAAAATGGGGGGAGGAGGAAGGGGAAAGAGAAGTAAAGGTGCAGGAGGGAGGAATGAAAGAAGGAATGCAGGAAAACAGAAGGAAAAGAAAAATAAAACAGGAGGAGGAGGGCAGAGAGAAGTAAAGGTTCAGGAATGAAGGAAGGAAGGAGGGAAAAAGAAGCAAAAGTGGAGAGAGGAAGGAACGAAAAAGGGAAGGGAAACGGGGCGGAAGGAAGGAGAGAGGAAGAAGGGAAGGAAGCAGAAAGGCAAAGGAGGGTATAAGGGAAGAGAAAAGGAAGGAAAATGGGGGGAGGAAGAAAGAAATGAAGGAAAAATGGAGACAGGAGAGAGGAAGGAACGAAAAAGGGAAGGAAGGAGAAACAGGGCGGAAGGAAGAATGGAAGAAGAGACGAAGAAGGGAAGGAAGGAGAAAGGTAGAGGAGGAAAAAAGGGAAAAGGAAGGAAAATGGCGGGAGGAGGAAAGAAGTAAAGGTGCAGGAGGAATGAAGGAAGGAAAAATGGAGACAGGAGAAAGGAAGGAAGGAAAGAAAACAGGAGGAAGGGGAAGGAGAATTGAGGCACAGAGGAAAGACAGGTGCAAGGAAAGAAAGCAGAAGCTAAGGAGGAAGGAAAAAAAGAAGGGAAGGAAAGACAGAGGGAGGGAGGAAGAAGGGAAAGAGAGAAGAAGGGAAAGGAGGAAGGAGGAAAGGAGGAAGAAAGAAAAAAAGACGCAGAAAGGAGAAAGAGAATGAAATTCAGAGGGAGGGGTGAAGGAAGGAGCTTCATTCTGCGACCGTCACAAAAGCGAAAAACAGAACCTTAACCTACACTGTGCATCTCCCCTGGGGGGGGGGAAAACCCCATTTCTTTCCAGAAGTCAACAATCCAGAAATCCCGGTTCGATCCCCATCGGTTACCAACTCCGCCTCACCCACCTCTTGAATTAAATTATGACTGGATAAAATAAATGACAATTTCCCCTCCCTTTGCATGGAACAAATGAAAGATCAGAGACTCAAAATAAAAATGCAACCAAGAGGAAAAACCAAACCACAGCATTTGGGGGTCATTCTCCACAGGACATTTATTTATTGTAGGTTTATTTTTATTATTATTATTTTGGTCTCCAAATATCGAGTTCTTTTCGGGTTCCTTTCTTTTTTCACAGCATTGTCAAACTTCCTGCTTGTTAATTCCCAGATTGGATCTGATAAACCCCTTTTTATTTCTTTTTATTGTTCAATTCCTGCTGAGGAGCAGGGCTGGCAAGTTTGAAACCCCAAGGAAAAAACTTCCCTTTTCCCCCCACCCCAAAAGGCCTGTTTGAGCTGAGATCCATTTCATTCCTCTTTCCCCTTCTCTTTTTCATTCCCTCTTTTCCAAATCCCCTCCTTTGGGGCAAGGGACACAGCTCCACAGCGACACCTGCTGGCCAAAAGCGGAGAGGGGCAGACCCCTTTCTCTTCCCCTCCCGGTCCTCCCCCCCCCCCTTCAAAAAAACAACAATCCCCACCCCTAGTTTTCTCTATTTCAATATTTTCCTCTTCCTTGGGCCCCTTCAAAAGGCGAAGAACTTCAACTCCCAGAATTCCCTGACAGGAAGTGCTCATGAACTCACAGGATGAGGGGAGGGGGAATTCTGGGAGTTGAAGTTCCCGCTCGGCTTAAAAGTGACTATTTTCCTCTTCCTTGGGCCACTTCAAAAGGCGAACTTCAACTCCCAGAATTCCCTGACAGGAAGTGCTCGTGAACTCACAGGATAAGAGGGGAGGGGGAATTCTAGGAGTTGAAGTTCCCTCTCGCCTTAAAAAGTGACTATTTTCCTCTTCCTTGGGCCACTTCAAAAGGCAAAGAACTTCAACTCCCAGAATTCCCTGACAGGAAGTGCTCGTGAACTCACAGGATAAGGAGGTGTGGAATTCTGGGAGTTGAAGTTCCTTCTAGTCTTAAAAGTCACTATTTTCCTCTTCCTTGGGCCACTTCAAAAGACAATCTTCAACTCCCAGAATTCCCTGACAGGAAGTGCTCATGAACTCACAGGATAAGGAGGTGGGGACTTCTGGGAGTTGAAGTTCCTTCTAGTCTTAAAAGTGACTATCTATTTTCCTCATCCTTGGGCCACTTCAAAAGACGAGGGGGGACTTCAACTCCCAGAATTCTCCAAAAAGGAAGTGCTTGTGAACTTGCAGGCCAGGGAGGATTCTGGGAGTTGAAGTTCCTTCTAGTCTTAAAAGTGACTATTTTCCTCATCCTTGGGCCACTTCAAAAGACGAGGGGAGACTTCAACTCCCAGAATTCCCCCACAGGAAGTGCTCATGAACTCCCAGGGTAAGAGGGGAGGGGGAATTCTGGGAGTTGAAGTTCCTTCTAGTCTTAAAAGTCACTATTTTCCTCTTCCTTGGGCCACTTCAAAAGACAATCTTCAACTCCCAGAATTCCCTGACAGGAAGTGCTCATGAACTCACAGGACAAGGAGGTGGGGACTTCTGGGAATTGAAGTTCCTTCTAGTCTTAAAAGTGACTATCTATTTTCCTCATCCTTGGGCCACTTCAAAAGACGAGGGGGGACTTCAACTCCCAGAATTCTCCAAAAAGGAAGTGCTTGTGAACTTGCAGGCCAGGGAGGATTCTGGGAGTTGAAGTTCCTTCTAGTCTTAAAAGTGACTATTTTCCTCATCCTTGGGCCACTTCAAAAGACGAGGGGAGACTTCAACTCCCAGAATTCCCCCACAGGAAGTGCTCATGAACTCCCAGGGTAAGAGGGGAGGGGGAATTCTGGGAGTTGAAGTTCCCTCTTGGCTTAAAAGTGACTATTTTCCTCTTCCTTGGGCCACTTCAAAAGGCGAACTTCAACTCCCAGAATTCCCCCGCAGGAAGTGCTCATGAACTCACAGGATAAGAGGGGAGGGGGAATTCTGGGAGTTGGAAGTTCCTTCTAGTCTTAAAAGTGACTATTTTCCTCATCCTTGGGCCACTTCAAAAGACGAGGGGGGACTTCAACTCCCAGAATTCCCCCACAGGAAGTGCTCATGAACTTATAGGATAAGGAGATGGGGAATTCTGGGAGTTGAAGTTCCTTCTAGTCTTAAAAGTTACTATTTATTTTCCTCATCCTTGGGCCACTTCAAAAGATAAGGGGAAACTTCAACTCCCAGAATTCCCCCACAGGAAGTGCTCGTGAACTCAGACCAGCAGGGAATTCTGGGAGTTGAAGTCCGCCCCCCCCCCGTCTCAAAAGTGGCATTATCGATGACACTATCTATTAACAAGGGTCTCCTTTTCGCACGTAAATCGTTTTGATGAAAAGGCAGCTCAAAAATTCTCCCCCCCCCCCGCATGAAGGGTTGCGGCCTAGCGCAAGGACCCGCACCCGTGTCTTTAACCCACGACGGCAAGCGGGCTCGCAATCGGCAGCTTGCCTCACCTCCCCAAAAATATCATTAGAGCCCCCCCCCAAAGAAAAGCTACTTTGATCTGCCTTTGAATCAAACGTTGGTACTAGAGTCCTCCGACCATAAACGGCTCTTCTCCTAGACTATATATGGAAGACGATGCGTCAAGGGATCATAATCCCCCCCCCCCGCGCCCTTTCTATCTCTGTGGCCCCATTTCTCAAGGTGTTCTCCCCCACCCCTCTTTTCTCCCCCAGCAGATCGAAAGCCACCCGCCTGCCCCGGCCGACTTGAGAAGGAGAAAATGGAAGCAAAGACCGCGCTCAACTGCCCCGAGGTCTCCCTGCTCCGTCGTCCCCGGACACACGGAACCGGGAGTCCCTTGGCCAAATTTCTCGCATCGACCCCAATTCTTGATCTTTTTCCCGCCAGGGCATCTTCCCCTCCCTTTCCCAAAATCCGTGTGTCGTTTGGGGTGGTTTTCTTTTGTTTTTCTTCCCCCTCCAGCAGGACATCTGGACCGAGAATGCCCCCCCTCCCCATCCATGCTTAACCCCCCCCCCCTCCTCTCCAACGTTTGCCGATGGCCATCGTTCTCTTTTCCTTCTTCGTCCTCTTCAAAGCAAAGATTTCCTTGGTCCCGGGGAGCAATTGTGTACAGACAGGATGCAGCTGGTTTTTTTTTTCCTCCACTGGGGGGGAGGAAAAGAGAGAGAGGAGAGGAAAGGCCGGCGGGGGAGTGGAGAGAAAGTGGGGAGTGGGTGTACCCCAAAAAAAATACCTTAAAAAAAAAAAACCTCACACGTAAGCCAACATTATAAACAGGCCCGGAAACATGGCAGTTTGTGCTGAAACAGGGGGTGGTGGGGAGGATTTGTGGTCACTCGTCACAATTAATCACAACTACAACAGTTTGCAAAAGCTGAAAAGTGGCCAGGCTTGGAGGACAGAGCCAACAAGGAGGGGTGGGGAAGAGATTGCACAAAGAGGAGGAAAGGAGGGGAAGCTTCTTTTATCCACAGCCATTCCTTAGCCAGCCGCCGTTCCCCCTTTTCCTGCTTTTAAGCCAGCTTTAAACCAGCTTTAAACCACCTCTGGGCTCAAACCGAGGAAAACAGAACACGCCGACACACCAATGAAAATAAAGAAATCCGTTCCGACAACCAAGCGATAACTTCACCGCAGGATTCGAACACAGGACACAGCCCTCGTTTTGATCACAGGATCGGGTCAGGGAGAGCGGGAACGCCCCCCGCCCTCCCCATGGTTTACGCCGTTAGATCTGCCGGTTTTTTGTAAAGTTCAGCAAAAACAAGCTGGACAGGGGGTGGTATGCGCTTACTTTCCCTACCGGTTCGTACCGGTTCGGAAGGCAGAAGCACATGCGCAATGGGGCCTGCTGCGCATGCGCTTCAAGCGCGGCTTGCACAAAAACCTGCCTAAATGGGACGGCATAGAACTGGGGGTGGGGAGGGCAGGTGGACGGGCTCACCCGCCATTTCCTTCCCGACGGCTTCAGGCGAACCGATACGAACCGGCTGAATCCCACCTCTGAAGCTGGAGCGCCCCTTCTCCCCTTTCCTCATCTTTATCGTAGTCACACATACACACCCAAGGCATGCACCCACAAGCACACACAACTCCTGAAAACAGGGTTTCGGTAGGCAGTGATCGCAAGAAAAAATACACACAGGTCCTAAGAGGGCGGGCGGGGCGGGGGAACGTCCTCCTTCTCCGCTTTAGAGAAGAGAAAGAGTGGAATGTCAAGAGTCACAACCGTGTTTCGTCGCCGTTGTTCACAACTAAAAGCAACAGTGATTTCTACACACTGGGAAGTCAATGGCAGTAAAGTCGCCGTGGTTTCGGAGGAGGAGGAGGAGGGAGGAGGAGAATGCCCACAGCCAGCGGGAGGATTCCCACCCTCGGAAAGGAGGCGTTAACTCCCCAACGGCAGGCGAGCTCCCCGGAGACACTTACGGGAGAAAACTGGCAGTACGAGTCGAATAAGTTAATAAATAAATAACGTTAAGAGGAGATCACCAGGTCCGGGGAGAGGAGGGGAGGTGGCCAAGACACCGAGGACTCGCAGCGTGGCCGAGAAGACTAAACGAAACGGGGAGCGCCGCCGAAGAGGGGAGAACGTCTCCCGGATCTCCTCAACGAGCCAACCGCAAATCTTCCGATTCCAGCTATTTGGGGAAGAGAATTCCAATACCGGGTATGATCCGTGTGGCAACTCGGGTGGAAAAAACGGGGGCCGGGAGCCCACCGAATTGGGGAAGGCGGGGGGGACGGGGGGGAACCACGGAGGCAAGAATCGGGCAGGGGGGCCTTGGTCCTCGAAGGTTTCGTCATTTAAAAATCAAGACACTGAAAAAACCACGGGGGGGCGCGACACATAGAAAGTCTAAATAGAAATCTACAAACAGACAAAATATAATATAATATAATATATATATATTTTATGTATATATATATATATGTATATATGTATATGTATAAATAACAAATCGGGCTATTTACAAGACACCCACACGCAACGCCACACTCACACACACACACCCGCGGGGAAGGGACGGGGTGAGGGAGGAGGGGTAAGGGAGGAATCGGGGGGGGGGACGGAGGGGGGGGATGGAGGAAAAGCTGGGCGCTGGAAGACTCGGCCCCGTGCGCCTCTCCTGGCCGCTGCTCCTGGTTGGGGAAACGTCTCGGAGAATTCCCACTAAGTACTGAAGTAAACTGCGGAGGAAGAAACGACAAAAAAGAGCGAGATTTTGTAAGAGTCCTGGACAAATGAACGACTGTAATGGATGCTGCCCATTGAAGTCGTTAGGTTGTTAAAATCGGTCCGTTCCTATGACGGGCTTGGTTTTATGAACTCATTTTTTTTTTTAGCGGGTGGTCATGGTTCGCTTTGGGTGTGGTTTTCCGCCCTCTAAAGCCGTTGTGTCCAACTCAACACAAACACACACCACCGCACCCCATTTTTGCTGGTAGAAGGCTATGAAAACAAACTCAAAAAAGAAAGAGAGGAACGTTCATGTTAACCCCTAAGCCTTTTACATTTCAGCCTCCGAGAAGGGATGGGTAAGGGAAAGAAGGAAGACACAGAAAAAGAAGGGAAGAGTTGGGGAAGGAAGAAGACAGGAGAATGAAGATGGAAGGAAAAAGAAAAGAAAGGCAGGAAGGAAGGAAGGGATTGAGGAAGAAAGGGATTGAGAGGAGGAGGGAGGGAGGGAGGGATTGAGAAAGGGAAGGAAGGAGGAAGGAAGGGATTGAGGAAGGAGGAAAGAATGGAGGAAGGAAGGGATTGAGATGGGGAGGGAGGGAAGGAGGTAGGAAGGAAGGAATTGAGAAAGGGAAGGCGGGAGGAAGGATGAAAGAAGGAAGGAAGGAAGGGATTGAGGAAAGATGAAAGGAAGGGAGAGAGGAAGGGATTGAGAAAGGAGGAAAGAAGGGAAGAAGGAAGGGATTGAGAAAGGAGGGAAGAAGGGAAGAAGGAAGGGACTGAGGAAGGGGGAAAGAAGGGAGGAAGGAAGAGACTGAGAGGAGGGAGGGAGGGTTAGGGAGGAAGGAAGGAAAGAAGGAAGGAAGGAAGGAAGGAGATTATAATGAGAGTGATGGAGGGTCTCAAGGAAGTCCTACCTTAGTACTTGGCCACTACGAGTCCCGTGTCATGCCCAACATGCCCACCCCCCTGGCCACACCCATCATGGCCACACCCACCCGCCCACCCCAGCCCTCCGCGGCCAAACACACCTCTGACGCTGCTCTCCACAAAATCAAGTTTAACCCCCTGCTCTAAATCCACTTCAGGGACTTTCCCACCTCTCTTTACGTCCCTTCGCCCCTGTTTCCACCCCCCCCCCCAGCACCCGAACCGTAAGGGTCACTCACCAATGATGATGATCAAGATAATGGCGCATATCACCCCCAGAATTATCATCATCTGTCAGGGGAGAAGAAGGAAAGAAGGCATGTTGAACGGTCTACATCGGATGTTCGTCAATTTCCGGATTGTTCCCGCCGCGGGAGCGCCGTTTCCCGTCTTAAAGCAAAACCTGTCCAGAGCCTCGGTTAATCGAGTCTCTGTTTCCGATCCTAAACGAGCGTTGATTCACGACTCCCAGAATTCCCCAGCCGGCAGCAACGGTGTCCTGGAATTCGGACCAAAACCGAACATTCCCGTTGTTTTGATTGGCCGACTTCCTTAATCGGTGGCGGGAATGTGGTCGACGTAAGAGATCTTCCACTTCCGCCAAAGTGGGACAAGAATTAACAACCCCACGATAAGATTAGATTAATAAATGGGGTGGGCCCGATAGCATGATAATTAAAAGAGTTAATGGAGAGGTTGGCTGGGGGATTCTGGGAGTTGACGTCTGCCCACTTTCAAATGGACAACTACCGCGACGGAAGCTTAGAAGGCCGGCGTTACGTAACATCCAGAAGACTACAAGGACCCTGCTGTTCGGCCTGCTTTTAAGGGAGTTCGTCAAGTTCACTCCCCTCCCTTCCCGAACCGGATTCCGTGGAGATGGGTCACCGGAAGGCCGACGGATCACCTTAGCAACAACGAAGATCCAGATCATCGCAGAGGTCACGGAAGGAGGTCAGCATTCCCGCCAAAAGCCAGGGTCCCATTCCCCTGCCCCCCAATATTCTCTCCCCAACAGGGAGCCGCAACAAAGGGATAAAAGAGCCACATGCGGCTCCAGAGCTGCAGGTTGCCGGCTCCTGCCCTAACCGGAAGTCCCTCGTTCAATTCTGGAGCTGACTGGAAGTCTGGTCTGGTTTCCCCACCATAGATTCTCCTCCTAGAGCGGCTTCCTTTTACCAACTGGCAACAGGGAGCCACAGCAGTGGGATGAAAGAGCCACATGCGGCTCCAGAGCTGCAGGTTGCCGCGTCCTATCATAACCAAAAGTCCCCGGTTCAATTCTGGAGCCGACCGGAAGTCTGGTCTGGTTTCCCCACCGTTTCTTGAATCCAACCTGATCCTGGGGATCTCTTCCCCCAAACCTGGGGGATACCTGATCCTTTTTGCCTGTAATTTCTCTCCAAACGCCTCGAGAAGATGTCTTTTACAGGATTTGAAAAGGACCGCGTGGAGATTTTCTGTCCGATCCACCATCAGGAGAAACCCGACAGAGCAATTAACCAGTGAAACAGCTTGCCACCAGAAGCTGTGGGCGGGCCATCACTGGAGGTTTTGAAGAAGAGATTGGACAACCATTTTGTCCAAAATAGTGCAGGGTTTCCTGCCCTGAGCAGGGGATCAGACTAGAAGACCTCCAAAGTTCCCTTCAAGCTCTGTTATTCCCTAGAAGTGTTGGCAACCTGCAGCTCTGGAGCCGCATGTGGCTCTTTCGTCCCTCTGCTGCAGCTCCCTGTTACCGGTTGGTAAAAGGAAAAAAGGTGCCCCTCTAGGAGAAGAATCTATGGTGGGGAAATCAGACCAGACTTCCAGGCAGCTCCAGAATTGAACGGGGGACTTCTGGTTAGGACAGGAGCCGGCAACCTGCAGCTCTGGAGCCGCATGTGGCTCTTTTATCCCTCTGCTGCGGCTCCCTGTTGCTGGTTGGTAAAAGGAAAAAGGACGTCATGCTAGGAGACTCTATGGTGGGGGGAACCGGACTTAAGGTCAGCAGAGGAAAAAGGACACCGTGCTAGGAGGAGACTCTATGGTGGGGGAACTGGACTTCCGGTTGGCTCCAGAACTGAATGGGGGGGGGGGGGGGGGGCGCTTCCGGTGAGGACATTTGTGGCTCTTTGAGTGTTTAAGGTTGCTGACCCCTGCCCTAGAGCAGGGGTCAGCAACCTGCGGCTCTGGAGCCGCATGTGGCTCTTTCATCCGTCTGCTGTGGCTCCCTGTTGCCGGCTGGTAAAAGGAAAAAGGAAGCTGGGCTAGGAGGAGAATCTATGGTGGGGGAACCAGACCAGACTTCCAGTCGGCTCCAGAATTAAACGGGGAACTTCCAGTTAGGACAGGAGCTGGCAACCTGCAGCTCTGGAGCCGCATGTGGCTCTTTTATCCCTCTGCTGCGGCTCCCTGTTGACGGTGGATAAACGGAAAAAGGACGCCGCTCTAGAAGAATCTATGGTGGGGAAACCAGACCAGACTTCCGGTCGGCTCCAGAATTGAACGGGGGACTGCCGGTTAGGACAGGAGCCAGCAACTTGCAGCTCTGGAGCCGCATGTGGCTCTTTTATCCCTCTGCTGCGGCTCCCTGTTGCCAGTGGGTAAAGGGAAAAAAGATGGCGCGCTAGGAGACTCTAATGTGGGGGAACCGGACTTAAGGTCAGCAGAGGCAAAAGGGTGCCGTGCTAGGAAGAGACTTTATGGTGGGGGGGAGGAACTGGATTTCCGGTCGGCTCCAGAATTGAACTCCCGGTAAGGACCTTTGTGGCTCTCTTGAGGGTTTAAGGTTGCCGACTTCTGCGCTAGAGGAATGACGCAAGGCGGCATCTCTTTAACCTCCCGAGGTCTACCCGGCGTAACATCGGCGGCGCTTCCCAGGGAGAAGACGACAAGGTCCCTCTCCCAAGTCAAGATCCGATGGGTCCTTTGGAAGAGGAGGAAGGCGTTGGGCGAGGAGGAGGCCGTCCTCCGTCCTACCTTTAAGTTCTTCCACCAGTATTTGCGCTTAAGCTTGGCGGCGCTGGTTTCGAATTGAGAGGCTCCAGCTTGGAGGGCGTCGGCACGGTCGTCCAGCTCCGACAGCTTCTGATCTCTCTCTAGGACCTTGTCGACGTTGACTCGCATAATGTCCACCACCTGGAGGGACAAGAGACACCGCGAAGAAGGTGAGATAGAGGAGGAGGCAGCGAGGACACCCCCCCCCCCGAGATCTGGGAGCCGATGGAAGGGCCGAGTTTTAACACTGGGAAAGGAAACGCCTGCTCAACGAACAACAAGGACTCCACAATTCTCCTCCCCACCCTTCCTCCTCCTGTCTGCAAACTCCGCTCCCTTCTAGCACTGATGATGTTATGTAGTTGGGTCATGAAACGTCTACAAGGAAGCCACCCAGCTCAGAGAGCATCAAGGACCCCACAGTTCCTCCTCCTCTTCAATCTTCCTCCTCTTCTTCTCCACCTCCTCCTTTTCCACTTCCTCCTCTTCCTCCTCCTCCCCCAATCCCTTCTAGCACTGATGATGTTATGTAGTTGGGTCATGAAACGTCTACAAGGAAGCCACCCCCAGCTCAGAGAGCATCAAGGACCCCACAGTCCTTTCCCTCTTCCTCCCCCTCCTCTTCTTCTCCTCCTCCCCCCTCCTCCCTTTCCTCTCCTTCTCCTTGCAAACCCAGCTAACCCTGATAACGTTCCCTAGTTGGGTCATGAAACGTCTGCAAGGAAACCACCCAGCTCAGAGTCCATCAAGGATCCCAGACTTCCTCCTCCTACTCCTCCCCTTCTAACACTGATAATGTTCCCTAGTTGGGTCATGAAACGTCTGCAAGGAAACCACCCAGCTCCGAGTCCATCAAGGACCCCACAGAAGACTGACAGACGATGGTCACCTCCATCAAACCGAAGGATTCTGAGAAAGACTTCTCTTGGGCGACGTCAACCTCCCCTAACCTCCCCTCCAGCCAGCCAAGCAAAGAATTAAGGAAAGTACAATTGACTAAAAGGCCAAAGGAGGCTTAAATGTATGACTTATTTGGTGGTGGTTCCTAAGGGAACCTTTGAACTCGGGTTCCATTTATTCCATTTACTAGCTGGATGGATACCCGTGCTTCGCTACGAAACTATGCGATCGGGCTTGATACATTGATGCTTAAAAGCTTGAAAATTAATGTCTTAACTTCTTAGCATCAGAGTGTGTGTTAATGTAAGGCAACTGGCAGTTGGCACAGAGTTCTTTTCAGCTGGGGAGGGGGAGTAGAACGTCTAACTCCTGAGCATCAGTGTGTTAATATAAGGCAAATGGCAGTTGGAACAGAGTTCTTTTCAGCTAGGGAGGGGGAGTAGAGCATCTAAGTCCTTAGCATCAGAGCATGTTAATATAAGGCAACTGGCAGTTGGAACAGAGTTCTTTTCAGGTGGGGAGGGGGAGTAGAATGTCTAAACTCTCAGCCATCAGGCCAGATGAGTCACGCGCTGGCCATTAAGGCAACTGGCAGTTGGAACAGAGCTCCTTTCAAGTGGGGAGGGGGAGTAGAATGTTTAATTCTTTAGCATCAGAGTGTGTTCATATAAGGCAACTTGCAGTTGGAACAGAGTTCTTTTCAGGTGGGGAGAGGGAGTAGAACGTCTAACTCCTTAGCATCAGAGTGTGTTCATATAAGGCAACTGGCAGTTGGAACAGAGTTCTTTTCAGGTGGGGAGGGAGAGTAGAATGTCTAAACTCTCAGCCATCAGGCCAGATGAGTCACGCGTTGGCCGTTAAGGCAACTGGCAGTTGGAACAGAGTTCTTTTCAGGTGGGAAGGGGCACTAGAATGTCTAACTCTTTAGCATCAGTGTGTGTTAATAATAATATAAGAAATACTAATGATCTGATGGTCATTTTGACAAATTCTACAAGCCAAGAGGAACATAGGTGCCGAATTTCAAGTTTTGTAGGCTTTACAATTCTGGAGATTTCATGACGACTGAGTGGTATTCGGCTTTTTATACATATAGATTTGATGGTCTCTTCCAAGCATATTCCAATTTTGCCTTACTGGCAAAGTAATGATAATTTGGTGCAGTTTTTGAAGGGGCAATTGAAGGTATTGTTTATGAATTAAGAGAAAACGAGTATAAAAAAATGGAAAAGAATGGAAGCAAATAATTTGGCTGAAAGTAAAAAGCAAGCAACGAGTAAAAAGCAAGTGACAATGTAACATGGATTATGTCAAGGAGAGGATGTAAAAGGGAAGATCCCGTCAACACTTTGTTTCTACACTATGTGTAATGTATTAAAAAACAAAAACAAAACTTTGGAAAATAAATAAATAAAATAAAATTTGATTACTAATTTGGGGGCCTTCTCAGGAAAATGCCCCTTTGGTGCCCCCAACAAGGAGGGGCATAAGATGTCCCTTCCAACTCTGGGGCAGTGTTCCTCTTCCCCCCCGCCCAGCATGGACTTCAACTCCCAGAATCCCCCACTTCTCACCTCATCCACTTGAGCCTGGGTTTGCTGGAGCCTCCGGTTACTGGTGAGGTTGGGCGGGGGAGGAGGGGGACCCCCGGCCTCTCCTCCGGCAGCCGCGGGCTGGACAGCAGCATTAGCCGACCTGAAAGAAGACAAGGGGAGGGGGGGATTATGGGTTTGCAAGAATGTCTAACTCCTTAGCATCAGAGCGTGTTAATATAAGGCAACTGGCAGTTGGAACAGAGTTCTTTTCAGATGAGGAGAGGGAGTAGAATGTCTAACTCCTGAGCATCAGAGCGTGTTAATATAAGGCAACTGGCAGTTGGAACAGAGTTCTTTTCAGATGGGGAGGGGGAGTAGAACGTCTAACTCCTGAGCATCAGAGCGTGTTAATATAAGGCAGTGGTTCTCAATTATTTTCTGTCAGGCCCCCCCTAGGAAGAAGAAAACATTTCGCGCCCCCCGCGCGACTGTAAATAGTATCATTTGTCTATAAAATTGTTAGTACACCTCTGCATAACACTGTATCCTTATTAACGTATAAGAGAATAAAAAAAGAAAGAAATGTGGATCAATTTACAACAAAGAATAGCTTTATTAACTGTAGCAGAAAAGATTTAAAGTGCATTAAATCCTTAATTAAACTATAAACATTTTTTGATTGGACATGTCAAACCATGTGACCGGGTGGGAGTGGCCAATTTGGAAAATGTGAAACTCACTTAACAATGGTCTTGGTTAGCAACCAAACTTTTGGGCTTAATTGTGGTCATAGGTTCTCTCTCTCTCTCTCTCTTTCTTTTTCTTTCTTTCCTTCTGTCTTTCTTTCTCTCTTTCTCTCTCTGTCTCTTTCCTTCCCTCTTTCTTTCTCTCTCTCTCTTTATTTCTTTCTCTTTCTTTCTCTTTCTCTCTTTCTTTCTCTTTCTCTCTTTCTTTCTCTCTCATTTTTTCTTTCTTTCCCTCTTTCTCTCTCTCTTTATTTCTTTCTTTCTCTTTCTTTCCCTCTTTCTCTCTCCCTCTCTTTCTCTCTCTCTCTTTCTGTCTCTTTCTTTCTTTCCCTCTCTCTCTTTCTTTTTTTCTTTTTCTTTCCTTTGTCTCTTTCTTTCTCTTTTTCTCTGTCTGTCTTTCTTTCTCTCTCTCCCACTTTCTTTTTCTTTCTTTCTCTTTCTCTCTCTCTCTTTCTTTCTCTTTCTTTCTTTTTCTTTTTCTTTCTCTTTCTTTCCCTCTTTCCCCCCCTCTCTTTCCCTATTTCTCTTTCTCTCTCTCTCTCTTTCTTTCTTTCCCTCTTTCTCTCTCCTTCTCTTTCTTTCTTTCTCTCTCTCTTTCTCTTTCTCTTTCTCTCTCTCTCTCTTTTCTCTTTCTTTCCTTTCTGTCTCTTTCTTTTTTCTCTCTTTCTCTCTGTCTGTCTTTCTTTCTCTCTTTCTTTCTTTCTCTCCCACCTTCTTTTTTTCTTTCTCTCTCTGTCTCTCTCTCCTTTGTTTGCCCATCTGTTACTCTGTGTGTGTGTGTGTGTGTGTGTCTGTCTCGCATTCAGGCACTTAAATCACTCATTCTGTGTCTCTGTCTATCTTTCTCTCCCTCCCTCCCACTCTCTGTCTCTCTGTGTGTGTCTGTCACTCTCTGGTTCCCCCCTCCCTCCCTGTCTCTCTGTGTGTCTGTGCCTCTCTCTGTCTGTCTGTCTCCCCCCCCCCAAACCTCCTCAGCTCCTGGAAGTAGCCTGACCGGCCCGCCAGCCCGCTGGCTGTATTTACTCGCTCGCTCTCTCACCCATCCACCGGACGAAGGAAGCTGGCGTCCGATGGGTGAGCAAGCGAGCGAGCAACCGCAGCCAGCGGGCCAGCGGATTGTTGGGCGCTGCCGCAACTTTCCTTACCCGCCCGCCGGCCAGTCGGCCACAGTTACTCGCTCGCTCGCTCACCCACCGGACGCCAGCTTCCTTCGTCCGGTGGGTAGGTGAGCGAGCGAGTAACCGCAGGCGGTGGGCAGGCAGGTTGTTGGGCGCTGCTGCAGCAAGTTTCCTTGCCCGCCCGCGCTTGCTTGTTTGCTCGTTCACCCACCCCCGCACGAAGGAACCTGGCATCCCCGTCCCCGCCGATCACTCGCCTTAGCCTGCCCCGGCCGCCTGGCTGCGCGCTCTGCCAGGGGGCTTCCCCCTCCTCCTTCGACCTCACCTTTCCACGCTGATTGGCCCGAAGCGCATCCCCTTCCTTATCCCCGCGTCCGCTTTCTGCCTCGTCCAGCCTAGCGGTGCTCAAGAGGCACGGGTTCCGGCTGCTCCTTCTCTGACGCCTTTCTCAGTCGCCTTCGGGCTTTACCTACAGCCGCTGCCGCCGCCGCCACGGAGTGGGCCTGGGATGCCAAGACGGCGGCGGCGGCAGTATCGGTCTTTCCGGGTGTGCGGCTCCCGACTATCAAACGCGCCCCCCTTTACGGAGCCTCGCGCCCCCCTGGGGGGGCGCGCCCCACTATTTGAGAAACGCTGATATAAGGCAACTGGCAGTTGGAACAGAGTTCTTTTCAGATGGGGAGGGGGAGTAGAACGCCAAACTCCTGAGCATCAGAGCGTGTTAATATAAGGCAACTGGCAGTTGGAACAGAGTTCTTTTCAGGTGGGGAGGAGGAGTAGAGTACAAGGAGTAGAGGTTGGGAAGGAGAGGGGCAGACCAAAGAAAGACCTTTTTTGAACACTTCTTGCGAGTGAGATCAGGTAAGGTTGGTTCAAAGGCCCAATCGGAGCCCTAACTCCCAGAATTCCCCAGACATTATGCTTTGAGATGAGTGGACTTCAACTCCCAGAATTCCCTTGCCAGCATGCTTTAAGATGCATGGACTTTGATTCCCAGAATTCCCCAGGAATGGTGCTTTAAAAATGGGTGGACTTCAACTCCAGAATTCCCCAGTTAGCATGCTTAAAGATGCATGGACTCAGATTTCCAGAATTCCCCAGGTAGGATGCTTTAAGATGGGCGGACTTCAACTCCCAGAATCCCCCAGCCAGACTGCCTTGAGATGGCTGGACTTCAATTCCCAGAATTCCAAGTCAGTATGCTTTAAGATGGGTGGACTTTGATTCCCAGAAATCCCCAGGCATGGTTCTTTAAAAATAGGTGAGCTTCAACTCCCAGAATTCCCGGTCGTTATGCTTTAATCGGAGTGGACCAACTCCCAGAATTCCCCAGCCAGCATGCTTTGAGATGGCTGGACTCCGATTTCCAGAATTCCCCAGGAAGGATGCTTTAAGATGGGTGGACTTCAACTCCCAGCATTCCCCAGACACTATGCTTTAAGATGGGTGGACTTCAACTCCCAGCATTCCCCAGAAATTATGCTTTAAGATGGGTGGACTTCAACTCCCAGCATTCCCCAGACACTATGCTTTAAGATGGGTGGACTTCAACTCCCAGCATTCCCCAGAAATTATGCTTTAAGATGGGTGGACTTCAACTCCCAGCATTCCCCAGAAATTATGCTTTAAGATGGGTGGACTTCAACTCCCAGCATTCCCCAGACACTATGCTTTAAGATGGGTGGACTTCAACTCCCAGCATTCCCCAGAAATTATGCTTTAAGATGGGTGGACTTCAACTCCTAGCATTCCCCAGAAATTATGCTTTAAGATGGGTGGACTTCAACTCCCAGCATTCCCCAGACACTATGCTTTAAGATGGGTGGGTGTGTTTTAGGATGGGTGGACGTCAACTCCCAGCATTCCCCAGAAATTATGCTTTAAGATGGGTGGACTTCAACTCCTAGCATTCCCCAGACACTATGCTTTAAGATGGGTGGACTTCAACTCCCAGCATTCCCCAGAAATTATGCTTTAAGATGGGTGGACTTCAACTCCCAGCATTCCCCAGAAATTATGCTTTAAGATGGGTGGACTTCAACTCCCAGCATTCCCCAGACCCTATGCTTTAAGATGGGTGGGTGTGTTTTAGGATGGGTGGACTTCAACTCCCAGCATTCCCCAGATCCTATGCTTTAAGATGGGTGGACTTCAACTCCCAGCATTCCCCAGAAATTATGCTTTAAGATGGGTGGACTTCAACTCCCAGCATTCCCCAGACCCTATGCTTTAAGATGGATGGACTTCAACTCCCAGCATTCCCCAGAAATTATGCTTTAAGATGGGTGGACTTCAACTCCCAGCATTCCCCAGAAATTATGCTTTAAGATGGGTGAACTTCAACTCCCAGAATTCCCCAGACCCTATGCTTTAAGATGGGTGGGTGTGTTTTAGGATGGGTGGACTTCAATTCCCAGCATTCCCCAGCCATTTTATGCTAGCGATTTTAAAGAAACAGCGCCCAATTTCTTCTCCTTCGGGGGGGAATGGCTTTGTTCAAACTTCTAACCCCAGCTTGCCTTTTGAGCATGTCACCTGTGCAAAAAGGGCACCGTGCAGACAGCCGTGGGGCTAACAGGAGGAGCCGTGTAATTCGAGGGACGGTTGCTAAGGGAAAGCGCTTTAGGCTTAATCCCTGGGAAGGGATTAGCAAGCCAAGATTAGTAGTACAGTAGTAGTAGTACAGCAGCTATCTCTTAAATTACCCTCCCCTCCCAAAAAAAAAAAAAAAGCAATTTGGAAAATATCTCGTTAGGTGACAAGAGCTGAAACAAGACTGTCGAATTTCAAAATTCTCCCGGAAACCGCCTTCTCAATCCGACATGCGTGTAACAGGCGTGTGCTGAACATGAATCCGTAGGAGACGGATGAATTGCAGAGAGTCCTCGATTTACGACAATCATCTCCTTTTAAAGGCCCCCGTTATCCCATGCGGGGTGGAGTTCTTGGGCAACCGAATGGAGCTAGCAGTGTTTACTGGCCAGACGCCTTTCGTGTCTCCGTTGAGGAGTTATATTCGGCAGATCGATTCTCATTGTGGCCAGAGAGAGGAATATCTGCCTCTACCTAGGATCAAACTCAGCGCCTCCTGAGGTGACAACTCCACCTGTAGGCCATAGCACCACCTCCTCGACTTACGACAATAGGGACCAAAATATCCACTGCTAAGCAAGGCAAGGAAGTGAGTCACACACGCCCGATTTTATGACTCTCCCCCTTTTTTTGGGCCTGGGTTGTTAAGTGAATCAACTGTGGTGGTTAAGTGAGTCACGCGGTCGTTAAGTGAACCCAGCTTCCCTCTGTTGACTTGGCTAGTTGGGAGCCCCGGCTGGGAAGGTCGCAAATGGGGAATCGCCTGACCCCCAAAAGGCGTCGTAAATACATCCAAGGGCTCCAACTTTTATTATACGCCCTTCGGGATGCTGCAATGGTCATAAGGGCGAGGATCAGTCATTATCAGAGCTTTCCCAATGGCTGTTATCATTTCAAACAGCGGCTAAACAAACGGTCGTAAGTCCGGGATGACACCTGCAGGAATGACGCGATCCAAACTCTCCCATTTGCTGGGATCCTACGGAAGGCCATTGTAGCCAGTCCTCGCCTTACGACCACAATTGAGCCCCACATTTCTGTCGTTAAGCGAGACTTTGGCTCAGGGAGCTTTGCTCCATTTTACGATCTTCCTTGCCATGCTTAAGTTGAAGCGAATCAATGCCGTTTTGTTAAGCGAGTCACATGGCCGTTAAGTGAATCCAGCTTCCCTGTTGACTGGGCCTGTCGGAAGACGGCAAAAGGGGATCACCACTACCGTCGTAAGTATAAGTCAGTTGCCAATAGCGTCCAAATTTTGTTCATGTCACAAGTCATAGGAACCTAAGAACAGCCTTGCTGGAACAGGCCACAGCCCATCCAGTCCAGCCTTCTGTCTCCCACAGTGGCTCCCCATTTGCTTCAGGGTCTTCCCAAGCAGATGTCTTCACCTGCTTAGGATTCCCTGCAAATGGCCTTGAGAGACATTCTGCCTATCTCTCCAACCCGGAGGGTGTCCTTAGGCTTCCATCATGATAGCCATGGATACCCTTGTTCTCCATGAACTCGTCTAAAGATGATCTATCTATCAACTATCTCTATCTTCTATCTATCTATCTTCTAATTATCATCTCTCTCTCTTCTATCTATCTTCTAATTATCATCTATCATTCTCTCTCTCTCTTCTATCTATCTACTAATTATCATCTATCTATCATCTCTCTATCTTCTATCTATCTTCTAATTATCATCTATCATCTCTCTCTCTCTTCTATCTATCTACTAATTATCATCTATCTATCATCTCTCTATCTTCTATCTATCTTCTAATTATCATCTATCATCTCTCTCTCTCTATCTTCTCTCTATGTTCTAATTATCATCTATCTATCATCTCTCTCTATCTTCTATCTATCTACTAATTATCATCTATCATCTCTCTCTCTTCTATCTATCTTCTAATTATCATCTATCATCTCTCTCTCTCTCTTCTATCTATCTACTAATTATCATCTATCTATCTTCTATCTATCTTCTAATTATCATCTATCATCTCTCTATCTTCTCTCTATCTTCTAATTATCATCTATCTATCATCTCTCTCTATCTTCTAATTATCATCTATCTATCATCTCTCTATCTTCTATCTATCTTCTAATTATCATCTATCATCTCTCTCTCTCTCTTCTATCTACTAATTGTCATCTCTCTATCTTCTATCTATCTTCTAATTATCATCTATCATCTCTCTCTCCATCTTCTCTCTATCTTCTAATTATCATCTATCTATCATCTCTCTCTATCTTCTATCTATCTACTAATTATCATCTATCTATCATCTCTCTATCTTCTATCTATCTACTAATTATCATCTATCTATCATCTCTCTATCTCTCTATCTATCTCTCTATCTCTCTATCTATCTATCTAGCAGAACATAAGAACAGCCTTGCTGGAAGAGGCCACAGCCCATCCAGTCCAGCCTTCTGTCTCCCACAGTGGCTCCCCATTTGCTTCAGGGTCTTCCCAAGCAGATGTCTTCACCTGCTTATGATTGATTCCCTGCAAATGGCCTTGAGAGATATCCTGCCTATCTCTCCATCCCGGAGGGTGTCCTTAGGCATCCATCATGATAGCCATGGATACCCTTGTTCTCCATGAACTCCTCTCATCCTTCCTTAAAGGTGTCGAGGCTGACAGCTGTCACCCCTTCTTCTGGCAGGGAGTTCCATAGACCAGGGATCCTCTGGGTGAAAAAGGACTTCCTCTTATTTGTTTGAGGTCTAGCTTCCAAAAGTTTCATGGAGTGCCCCCTCGTTCTAGTGTTGTGCGATAGGGAAAACAGCTATTTCCTCTTCTACTTTGTCCACACCGTGCATGATTTGATAGACTTCAATCAGGTCCCCTCTCAGGCGCCGTCGTTCTAGAGTGAAGAGGCCCAGCCGTTGCAGCCTCAGATGGTAAGGAAGGTGTTCCAGCCCCCTCATCCTTCTGGTTGCCCTCCTCTGCCCCTTTTCCATTTCCATAATGTCCTTCTGAAGATCTGGTGACCAGAACTGGACACAATACTCCAGATGGGGCCTCACCATAGATTGATAAAGAGGCAAAATGACACTGGCTGACTTATTTTCTATACCCTTCCTAATGATCCCTAGCAATGAGTTTGCTTTTTTCACTGCTGCGGCACACTGGGTTGACACCTTCATTGAGCTGTCCACCAGGACACCAAGGTCCCTTTCCTGGTTGGTTGCAAGGTCCCTTTCTTCAGTTTCACTGCAACTGTTAACGGTCACTAAATGAAAAGGTTGTAAAGCGAGGATTACTCTGCTGTAAGAGGGCAGGACAGAGTGTCTTCGGTTTACAATCCTTCATTTAGCAACTCTTCGAAGCTACAACGGGACGGAAAAAAGTGACTTGCGACCGTGTTTCAGTCTTACGACCGTGTTTCAGACTTACGACGGCTGTGGTCAGGCGATCCAAATTCCCACGCTTGCCAACCGACTCCTACTTACGACGGTTGCAGAGCCCCGGGGTCGCGGGATACCCCTTTTTGGCAACCTTCTGACTAGCCAAGTCATCAAGGGGGAAGTGTTTCAGACTTATGACCATGTTTCAGACTTACCGACTGTGCGTGACTTACTTAACAAAACGGCACGGATTCCCTTCCCAAGCGTGGCTGGGAAGGTCGTAAAGCAAAGCAAAAACTCACTGAGCCAACGTCTCGCTTAACAACAGAAATGTGGGGCTCCATCATGGTCGTAGATCAAGGACTAGCTGCGTTCTGTTGACCCACCCCATTTGTTCCCATTTCCAAAATACAGTCACGTTTTAGCTGAATTCTTTTACGGAGTTCCAAAATTCTGCTCCCAAATCCCGTATGTTCAGAAAGGAGAGGTTGATCTAGATTCAAATCACCCAGGATTTTTTCTTTCTTTTTTTAAAATCCAAGGTGTAAAATCTAGATTAAGCGAGACCTGGCTCAAAAAAAACAGGAACGGCGAGATGGACTTTGTAGTCCTAGTGGACGATCGCTTAAAAAGGAGCCAGCCAAAAAAAGCCGTTACGATTCTCGGTTGTATAAAAACAAGAGGCGGAGGATCAAAACCAGGAGAAGGATGAGTACCGCTTTGTAAAGCCTTAGTAAGGCCACATCCCTTGAATCCTGCATCCAATTTTATTTATTTATTTATTTATTTTTCACATTTTTAACCCGCACCCATCTCACCACAAAGGGACTCGGGGCAGCAAACAGAGATTTAAAATCAATTATACATAAATACAAAATATTATTAAATAATAACTAAATTAAATCAATACCCTGCTTAAAATAAGTTTAAATTTAAAACCCAAATTACAATTTTGATTTGTTATAAAATAATGGGTGTGGAGTAGATCATGCTAGGCCGGCCAGATGGAAATAAGAAGTTTTTAGGTGCCGGCGAAACAAGCGGAGGTCTGTGATGGAACGGAGGTCGGGAGGTAGGCCGTTTTAGAGGGTAGGGCCCACCACAGAGAAGGCCCTTCCCCTGGGAGCCGCCAACCGGCATTGTCCGGTCGACGGCACCCGGAGAAGACCCTCTCCCTGGGAGCGAGTCATCATATTGCAAAAAAAGATCTTGAGGCTTTGGAAAGAGCCAGTAAGAGGATCTAAAGGGCTGGAGACGAAAACCTAACGAAGAACTGATGCAGCATTTGGGGTTGGCTAAGTCTAGAGAAAAGAAAGACTCAGGGGGACACGATAGCAATGTTCCACTATTTGAGGGGGCTGCCCCAAAGAAGAGGAGGGGGTCAAACTATTCTCCAAAGACCCCGAAAGGCAGGACAAGAAGCAACGGATGGAAACTAACGAAGGAGAGAAGCAACCTGGAATTAAGGAGAAGCTTCCTAACTAACAGTGGGGACAATTCACCCGTGGAACAGCTTGCCACCAGAAGTTGTGGGTGATCCATCACTGGAGTTTTTAAGAAGAGACTAGGCCAACTGATCATTGGCTGCGCATGCGGGCTAGAAACCAGAAGTTTGGCTTTTTCCGGAGCGCGGCCCTGTTGAGTGTGCATGCGATGTCTACGCACAACCGTATTTGGTGCTCGGCGCCGCCAAGGTTCGCCATCACGGGACCAGACAGTCTGAAATGATATAACTTCTCCTGCTTGAGCAGAGGGTTGAACACATTGTCAAGAGTTGGAAGGGACCTTGCAGGTCATCTAGTCCAACCCCCTGCCCCAAGCAGACTTGGACGAGAATTAATCCAAGGTCCCTTCCCAGCTCTCTTCTATTCGAATAACGACGCCGTTGCTCATCCAAGCAACTTCATCGGTCAGAATTAATACACACACACACTTCTGACTTGACTGCCCAAACGTCTCTCCTTTTTTTGCCCTTTCCGAAAATGTTATTGAATTTTTCAATAATACTTGTTTCTCAAAACATATTGCAGTAATATTTTCAGAAAAGGCGAAAGTCAAAATGAGCTTCCAACAGGTTAAATTTCTGGTTTGCATTTCTAATTTCAGCCCCCAATTTGGCGGGACAGACAAGGAAATGAAAATAAAAAAAACTCACAATAACAACTAATTTCTCACGGAAAATAGGAAAGAAGATTCGGCTCATAGAAGATGCTTGCTCTGTTTCTAAGAGCAAAAAAAACCAAACAGTTCCTGGTTTAGAGAATATCTTGCATTTTTGGAACCCCCCCAAATAATAATCAAACAAAATAAAATACGGAATCAAAGAGAAATCCCAACCACACAGCAGTGAAATAAAATAAAGCAGCAATGAAATAAAGTAAGGGGATGAGAAATTAAATGAAATTAAAATGCAAACCGGTATTGAAACGCTGCAAGGGAAAAACAGCAGCGAAAGGAAATAGAAATAAAATAAAAGCCAATGTAAGGAAATCGAAATGAAATAAAATAAAATAGGAGCCCTGTAAAACGAGGCCGACAATCCTTATAAATAAATACATTCCGAAGGAAATGAAATGGAAATAAAAAATAAAAAACAGAAATGAAATCAAACATAAACATGAAATCGCATTACAGGAAGAATGAAGTAAAGTAGAAGTAAAGACGAGGACGTGTAGTACACGCAGTCCTCGACTTACAACAGTTCATTGAGTGACCGTTCCAAGTTACAACGGCACCAAAAAAAAGAAACTTACGACCGTTTTTCACACTTACAACCGCTACAGCGTCCCGGGATCCAAATTTAGACACGTGGCAACCAACTCATATTTAAGACGGTTTGCAAGATCACCTGATCCCCATTTACGACCTTCCGGATCCCGCAAATCTACGGGAAAGCTCCGATTCGCTTAACAACCGTGCTGCTAACTTCACAACCGGAAGAGATTCGCTTAACAACAGTGGTCATAAAACAGAGCGGAGCCCACTTTAACCAATCTCACACTCGGCAACAGAAATTGTTGGGCTCAAGGATGGCCGTAACTCGAAGACCCTTCTTGCCACCCTGGAAGTTGCCAATTTTTTTCACCAAAAAACCCTAAAAACGAAACCAGGAACTGACGTGGTCCGAATAAAGATGGGTGTGGCCCACCAGTGGAGCTGGTAGCAGATTCGGACAGCGAGGAGGGTTGGGGAGGAACCTGGGCCAGTCCTGGAGTCTGGGGAAGGCTCGGACGAGGGCTCTGCATCGGAGGCAGAGAGGGGGCCAGGGCCGTCCGACAGTGATCAGCTGCCTTCGGAGTCAGACATCAGTGGGGCAGAAGAACAGCTGGAGCCTGTTCCCAGGGTGCGCATGCACAGAGCGGCCAGACGAAGCTAAAGAACAGGGGTCGACTTGGGAGTAAAGCCACCGGCGGACGACGAACGGCCTCTCCCAGAGGGAATAAAAGAGGCGCGACCGGGGAGTGGAGTTTGCAAGAGTCAGGCATCAGTGGGGCAGAAGAACAGCTGGAGCCTGTTCCCAGGGTGCGCATGCGCAGAGCGGCCAGACGAAGTTAAAGAACAGGGGTCGACTTGGGAGTAAAGCCACCGGTGGACGACGAATGGCCTCTCCCAGAGGGAATAAAAGAGGCGCGACCGGGGAGTGGAGTTTGCAAGAGTCAGGCATCAGTGAGGCAGAAGAACAGCTGGAGCCTGTTCCCAGGGTGCGCATGCGCAGAGCGGCCAGACGAAGCTAAAGAACAGGGGTCGACTTGGGAGTAAAGCCATCGGCGGACGACGAACGGCCTCTCCCAGAGGGAATAAAAGAGGCGCGACCGGGGAGTGGAGTTTGCAAGAGTCAGGCATCAGTGGGGCAGAAGAACAGCTGGAGCCTATTCCCAGGGTGCGCATGCGCAGAGCGGCCAGACGAAGCTAAAGAAGAGGGGTCGACTTGGGAGTGAAGCCACCGGCGGACGACAAACGGCCTCTCCCAGAGGGAATAAAAACAGGGAGCGCCCGGGGAGTGGATTTTGCAGGAGTTCGCTTCCTCGGTTCGGGACTCTCGGAGACTCCTGGCCGAGTGGTGCAGATCTCGGGCCTGGCAGCTCTCCAAGCCAGATAAGGTCGGTGAGCGTAAATCCCCCCGCGAAAGACTTTGCCGGACGGGAAGGAGCCGAATTCACAATCAATTCCTCAAAGGGTGTGTGTGTGTGTGTGTGTGTGTGTGTTGTCGGGAGTTTGCTTCCTGCTCTCGGGAAGCCTTGGTGAGAACGAAGATTTCAACTGTAATCCGCCTTTGTCGGGATCCATTTTGCCCTGATAATCTACACAAATACACACCGTCGAATTTGCAGTCAACCTGCTGCAATTAACAAGTGATGACTCAGTCACGACTTCTCGGAACGGGGGACGACGACGGACGGACGGATTTCAATGCCTCCATTGAAAGGATGACTAAGGCGGCTCGGAATGGCGCACGAGGGCACGGCCGTGACATCACCCGCACATCCGATCCCGAGACACACACGCCCGCCGTCGCCCCGCGCATGACGAGCCACACCATCCAGCCAAAGCCCTTCCAGAGGCTACCCCCCCAAAAGATGCTTGCTGGCAAGCCCAAAGAATGGCGGAGAATTGAAGCATAGGAAGGAGTCCGGTCGCTTCCAAAGCTCTCCTCTTTTCTGTCCCCACCCCCGCCCCAAGTTGCTAGTCCTCGCCGTCTCCAAAGCAAGGAGGATGGTTCAATTCCATGCACCTGAGTTCAAGGGCTTCAGGGGTGCAGCCATCTTCCTCGGTTTGGGCGGTGAGGCCTAGTAACTTGGGCAGAAAAGAGGAGAGCTTTGGAAGCTTCCGTTCAACCCTCCTCCTCAGTTTGGGCGGTGAGGCCTAGTAACTTGGGCAGAAAAGAGGGAAGCATTGGAAGCTTCCGTTCAATCCTCCTCAGTTTGGGCGGTGAGGACTAGTAACTTGGGCAGAAAAGAGCAGAGCTTTGGAAGCTTCTGTTCAAACTTCCTCCTCAGTTTGGACTGTGAGGACTAGTAACATGGGATGAAAAGAAGAGAGCTTGGGAAGCTTCCATTCAATCATCCTCCTCAGTTTGGGCGGTGAGGACTAGTAACTTGGGCAGAAAAGAGGATAATTTTGGAAGCTTCTGTTCAAACTTCCTCCTCAGTTTGGACGGTGAGGACTAGTAACTTGGGCAGAAAAGAGGAGAGCGTTGAAAGCTTTCGTTCAATCCTCCTCCTCAGTTTGGTCGGTGAGGACTAGTAACTTGGGCAGAAAAGAGGAGAGCTTTGGAAGCTTCCGTTCAACCATCCTCCTCAGTTTGGGCAGTGAGGACTAGTAACTTGGGCAGAAAAGAGGGAAGCATTGGAAGCTTCCGTTCAATCCTCCTCAGTTTGGGCGGTGAGGACTAGTAACTTGGGCAGAAAAGAGGGAAGCATTGGAAGCTTCCGTTCAAACTTCCTCCTCAGTTTGGACTGTGAGGACTAGTAACTTGGGATGAAAAGAAAAGAGCTTTGGAAGCTTCCATTCAACCATCCTCCTCAGTTTGGGCGGTGAGGACTAGTAACTTGGGCAAAAAAGAGGATAATTTTGGAGCTTCTGTTCAAACTTCCTCCTCAGTTTGGACGGTGAGGACTAGTAACTTGGGCAGAAAAGAGGAGAGCGTTGAAAGCTTCCATTCAATCCTCCTCCTCAGTTTGGTCGGTGAGGACTAGTAACTTGGGCAGAAAAGAAGAGAGCTTTGGAAGCTTCCGTTCAACCATCCTCCTCAGTTTGGGCAGTGAGGACTAGTAACTTGGGATGAAAAGAAAAGAGCTTTGGAAGCTTCCGTTCAACCATCCTCCTCAGTTTGGGCGGTGAGGACTAGTAACTTGGGCAGAAAAGAGGATAATTTTGGAAGCTTCTGTTCAAACTTCCTCCTCAGTTTGGACGGTGAGGACTAGTAACTTGGGATGAAAAGAAAAGAGCTTTGGAAGCTTCCATTCAACCATCCTCCTCAGTTTGGGCGGTGAGGACTAGTAACTTGGGCAGAAAAGAGGATAATTTTGGAGCTTCTGTTCAAACTTCCTCCTCAGTTTGGACGGTGAGGACTAGTAACTTGGGCAGAAAAGAGGAGAGCGTTGAAAGCTTCCATTCAATCCTCCTCCTCAGTTTGGTCGGTGAGGACTAGTAACTTGGGCAGAAAAGAAGAGAGCTTTGGAAGCTTCCGTTCAACCATCCTCCTCAGTTTGGGCAGTGAGGACTAGTAACTTGGGCAGAAAAGAGGATAATTTTCGAAGCTTCCGTTCAAACTTCCTCCTCAGTTTGGACGGTGAGGACTAGTAACTTGGGATGAAAAGAAAAGAGCTTTGGAAGCTTCCGTTCAACCATCCTCCTCAGTTTGGGCGGTGAGGACTAGTAACTTGGGCAGAAAAGAGGATAATTTTCGAAGCTTCCGTTCAAACTTCCTCCTCATTTTGGACTGTGAGGACTAGTAACTTGGGCAGAAAAGAGGAGAGCTTTGGAAGCTTCCGTTCAACCATCCTCCTCAGTTTGGGCGGTGAGGACTAGTAACTTGGGCAGAAAAAAGAACTTTGGAAGCTTGTGTGGTCAAACAAACTGGCTCGTTTCCCCAGCCTGTGGAGTAAAACCCCCAGAAGTAGCTATGTTATTCGAGCCCTATCAAATAAATCTATATTTTTATACGGATAGGGAGCTCTGCATTTGAAGATCGAAGTGGCAAAACCGGGTCAGAAATCTCTCATTTTACATTCCAGATCGGTCTATTTGCAGCCACTCTCGATTTTATGGAGGATGCCAGGGCTAAATATATATTAAGACATAAATCTATTTGCCAGGAGTACAAGCGGCATCCAGTAAATAACCATTCCAGCCACCCAACTCCCAAAAACAGGAAGCGAACACGTTAAAACCCACATTTTAAAATCCACCTTTAACAAAAGGAAGCACCTCAGTTAGAACAAAGCCACCCGTGTGCCAGAAAATATTCAGAGTTTTTTTTTTGCTGCCTCACGTTTTTCGTAAAAATAATAAAGGCAAGCTACAAACATCCTTTTTATCACCCTGCAATCCCTTAATTTTAGGATAGTAAAATATTCATTCATAAATATTTCCAGAGCAGGCACGGGCACCCAAAAAATATTTTGAGAAGAAGAGATAAGAAAGAAAGAAAGAAAGAAAGAAAGAAAGAAAGAAAGAAAGAAAGAAAGAAATGCATTTTAAAAAGAGGGAGAGAGAGAGATAAAGAAAGAAAGAAAGCGAGAGAGAGAAAGAAAGAAGAAGGAAGAGAAAATAAAGAACTGAATGGAATAAATACATTTTAAAATGAGGGAGGGAGGGAGGGAGAGAGAGAAAGAGAGAGAGAGGGAAAGAAAGAAAGAAAGAAAGAAAGAAAGAAGGAGGAGAAAAGAAAACTGAATGGAATAAATACATTTTAAAAAGAGGGAGAGAGATAAGAAAGAAAGAAAGAAAGAAAGAAAGAAAGGAGAGGAAAAAGAGAGAAAGACAGAAGAAGAGAAAAGAAAACTGAATGGAATAAATACATTTTAAAAAGGGAGAGAGAGAGAGATAAAGAAAGAAAGAAAGCGAGAGAGATAAAGAAAGAAAGAAGAAGAAGGAAGAGAAAAAGAACTGAATGGAATAAATACATTTTAAAATGAGAGAGGGAGGGAGGGAGGGAGAGAAAGAGAGAGAGAAGGAAAGAAAGAAAGAAAGAAAGAAAGAAAGAGGAGGAGAAAAGAAAACTGAATGGAATAAATACATTTTAAAAAGAGGGAGAGAGATTAGAAAGAAAGAAAGAAAGAAAGAAAGAAAGGGGAGGAAAAAGAGAGAAAGAAAGAAGAAGAGAAAAGAAAACTGAATGGAATAAATACATTTTAAAAAGGGAGAGAGAGAGAGAGAGAGAGAGAAAGAAGGAAAGAAAGAAAGAAAGAGAGAAGGAGGAGAAAAGAAAATTGAATGGAATAAATACATTTTAAAAAGAGGGAGAGAGATGAAAGAAAGAAAGAAAGAAAGAAAGGGGAGGAAAAAGAGAGAAAGAAAGAAGGAAGGAAGAGAAAAGAAGGAAGAGAAAAGAAAGAACAATGGAATAAATACATTTTTAAAAGAGGGAGAGAAAGAAAGAAAGAAAGAAAGAGAAGAAGGAGAAAAGAAAACTGAATGGAATAAATACATTTTAAAAATAGGGAGAGAGATAAAGAAAGAAAGAAAGAAAGAAAGAAAGAAAGAAAGAAAGAAAGAAAGAAGAGGAAAAAGAGAGAAAGAAGGAAGAGAAAAGAAAGAATGGAATAAATACATTTTTAAAAGAGGGAGAAAGAGAGATCAAGAAAGAAAGAAAGAAAATTATCTATCTATCTATCTATCTATCTATCTATCTATCTATCTATCTATCTATCTATCTATCTATCTATCTATCTATCTATCTATCTATCTATCTATCTAAATATATATATAAATGTATATTTATATACATAATTATACTTTCGACAAATGGAAATCCAGGCACCTATTTATTGGCTGGAGATGAGCAGGTGCAACCCCAATCTCGAACCAAACAATGAACACAACTGTCAAGAAAAGGAACACACGAATCCATGGGGAGCACGCCAAATCAATTCATCAAAATCCGGATTGATGGCGATTACGAGAGAGGAATCAACCGACGAAGGAAAGGAGACCAAGAAGAGAGCAAAGGCTTCCCATGGATCCCAGGCCAGAGCGAGAGAGAGGTGAGCAAACCAAGCGAGATCGAGGAGCGTTTCGGATTATTTTCATTTTTGCAGAGTTTCTGAACCTCAGTGAGTTTCAAACCCAGAATTCCCTCCCGGTTGTGCAAGCCGGGGGGGAATTCTGGGAGTTTGGAAGTCCCAACCCGTCTTAAATTTTTGCATGGATTTAGAGACGGACGGACCCCTATTCTAGAAGGCTGAAGCCGTTCGCTCTTGTGAGTGTGATGCACACACACAAACCCCGCAAAGAATGCAAGCTTTTGTGTCTAAGAAAGGCAGCAAAACAATCGACAAGCAGAGCCAGGCCGCAGCTCAACCGGCTTAGCGCTCCTGTCAACAACAGGCTTTTTGTCCGTCCGTCATACAATCAGCCTTCCTTCCTTCCCCTCTGCAGATCCGGCTGTCGGCCCAGATTCCAGGCAGAGCCACCCACGGGAGTTGCGAGTTCGAATCCCACCGACAAAGGAATAATAATAATTATTATTATTATTATTATTCCTAGGTCCTTTTAGGCCTCGAGCTGTTGAGCTACCAACCAGCCCCAAAGGCTGTGAATCTCACCAAAGAAGAATAATAATAATAATAATAATAATAATAATAATAATAATAATAATAATAATAATAATAATAATTTTTAAAATAAAACACATTCTTGTGGCTTTCGCCCAGCTTGTGCAGATTACATTTTTGCAAGAGAGGAAGGAAGGAAAGGAAGGTTTTGTGGTTTTATTTTAAATTGAAAACCAAGCTTTTGAAACCTCAATTGCAGAGTCTGGTGGATTATAACGTCCTTTTTGTTTTTTAAATTGCAGGATCTCTAAGGGTTTTCACTGTCTTTTTTACAGATGATTGACAGCTCTCTCAAATCAGAGCCCTGAGGTGTTGATTTCTTTCTTTCTTTCTTTCTTTCTTTCTTTCTTTCTTTCTTTCTTTCTTTCTTTCTTTCTTTCTTCCTTCCTTCCTTCCTTCCTTCCTTCCTTCCTTCCTAAGATGAAAACTATGGATCACACAGCAAGCAATGAGAGAAAAACCAACCCTTGGATTTGGGAGGTTTTCCTCTGAATAAAACCACTTTTTTTTTTTTTAAAACAAGGGGAAGAATGGAGATTATTATTATTATTACCAAAAGGGAACGAAACCCCTGCTTCTCCTCCGAAACAAAATAAATGAAAATCAATGAAAATTCCTTCTGGATATATATATATATATATATATATATTGCAGCTGGTGATTCAGCACCTGCTTCTGGAGGTAGTGTTTATATTAACCAATTCTGTTGTGTTTAATTTGCACGACAATAAAGACTACACTTGCTAGAGGCAATCTTTCCATTCCATCCCCTTGTTAGAAAATAATAATAAGTCCTAATAATAGGTCCTTGATTAGGACTCGAGCTGTTGAGCTACCAACCAGTCCCAAGGCTGCGAATCTCACCAAAGATTAACCACAGAATAATAATAATAATAATAATAATAATAATAATAATAATAATAATAATAATAATAATAATAATAATAATAATAATAATAATAATAGGATGCTGGCAGCAAACTGTATCAGCCATTGGCACCAGTCAGTAGTATTTGCAATGCATTTTTGAATATTCAGCCGGCTGAGTTTCATGTTTTATGAATAAAGTTAAAATAATAATAATAATAACAATAATAATAATAATAATAATAATAACAATAATAATAATAACAATAATAATACCACCTTAACAGTTCCTAGGTCCTAGGACTCGAGCTGTTGAGCTACCAACCAGCCCCAAAGGCTGCGAATCTCACCCAAGATTAACCACAGAATAATAATAATAATAATAATAATAATAATAATAATAATAATAATAATAATAGTAATAGTAATAATAATAATAATAATAATAATAATAATAATAATAATAATAGGATGCTGGCAGCAAACTGTATCAACCATTAGCACCAGTCAATAGTATTTGTAATATGCATTTTTAAATGTTCAGTTGGCTGAGTTTCACGTTTTATGAATAAAGTAAATAATAATAATAATAATAACAACAATAATAATAATAATACCACCTTAACAGTTCCTAGGACCTTGGTTAGGACTTGAGCTGTTGAGCTACCAACCAGCCCCAAAGGCTGTGAATCTCACCAAAGATTAACCACACAATAATAATAATAATAATAATAATAATAATAATAATAATAATAATAATAATGCTTTATCACGAAACGTTAATCGAGGCCCTTCAACCCCAACCAGATAAATAAATCACCGATTCTCAATAAATTACTAATGCTTTTTGTGTGTTTGTGTTTTAATTTAATTTATTTCAATTTATTAATTGTTTATTAATTTATTAATTAGTTTTATTCTAATGTTCAACAGCAGCTTCGTTTCCTTCATCATCTTCCTTCATTTCTTTCCTTTCTTTGCAAATTTGCAAGCCAATCTGCCTTCCCCGGATCGCGATTGCGGAAAGGACCATTCCGTAGTAGATTTCCCACGAGACCCGTGGCTCTTTTCTTTAAAAAAAAAGTTTTTATTTATTTTTTTCCCCAACCAGACCTCAGAGAAATAACACCCGGTGGCACTCTGCACGATCCCAGGAAGCATCCTATTTATTCTGCATGCCATGTTTAAATCGGTGTTTAAGAGCGTCAGACTCCCAGAAATCCCAAGCCAGCCGGCTGGCTGGCAAATTCTGGGAGTTGAAGTTCACCTCTCTTAAAAAGAGCCAAGGTGGGGGGAAAAACCCACTAATAAAATATATCCCAATATAATAAGTATTTTATGACCCACGATGTAAGGGGATGTTTGATTAAGATATGGGATAAGGCCAAAGGACTTTTAGAAAGTTTTAAATTGGGTATTTTAATCATTTGGTTTTTAGCATAGGATCAGGATAATTTAATATATATTTTAAATTTGTATTTACTTTTGTACTTTTGTATATTTTTAAATTTCCTGTGCGCCGCCCTGGGTCCTCTGTGGAGAAGGGCGGGATATAAATATAAATAAAATAAATAAAAATAAATAAAGGTATAGTAAGACTCCATACTGGATCGCGACTCTTGAAGCAACCATGTACCCAACTTTATATAATTCGGACAAACTTGTGACTTATAGGGAAACTGCTGGAGGGCGGAGGTAAATCTTAGATCCAAAACAGATTTAAAATCACGGGGAATTAATTTGGACGGGTGGGCATATACACAAATGCAGTCAGGATACCAAGAAAGACAAAGCTGCATGGGGAATCTTCCCTTCCCTTCAAGAGTTCGACAAGGCCCTTTCGGAAACGAATAAAAAATATATTACTAAAGGATACAACCTCTCGCTAACACGAAATATAGGGGACGAAATCGTCCCGAGACTCGATGATAGCCTGGGGGAGAAATTTCGGGTATTCCCTGGATCTTGAAAAATGGCAAGAAATACAGAATAAAATGGCAAAATGAATGATGGCAATGACTTTTAAAGAAAATATGTTGAAGATGCTCTACAGACGGCGTATACCACCAGCAAGAATCGCGAAGATGTTTTCCTGGGATTGCCTGAAAAATGCTGGAAATGCGAGTCAGCCAGGAGCACATTGTACCATCAATGGTGGACGTGTCCACCAGCCCAAAGATATTGGGGTAAAATAAAATAAAAGATTGGCTTACGGAGATTACAGGAACCACCTTTCCATGAAAACCAGAGGCTTATTTATTGGGGATAAACCCCGGAGGCCTAAGGAAGATCGACTGGTATCTTTTCACGCACAGTAGATATGCAATTCGATTTATATTATATAAATTGAATAAATAGTACCACTGCAGCCAGAATAAGTATTACGCACAATTTTGGAAAGGGAAAGAACGACCATCGGCCCAACGAATGATCAACAAAATCTCCCGGTGTGCTGAATGCGACAGACTTAACATATATTCTCAAAGACAGACAGGAAGCAATATTTTATCCAAGTTGGGAAAAATGGTACGAATGGATAGTGGTAAAAAGATGACAGGATGAGCGATAGGGAAAAAATAGACAATGTAGATATGTCAATAGTCCATAAAATAAATATATGGAGCAGTAAGAATTATAAAGAATTTATAAATGTGAGAGATAGATAAACAGAAATAACTAGAATAACTGGAAATCTAGTAAGATGATATATGATGTCACCTGGTAACTGTATATATATATATAGGGGATGAGTCACTCCCAGTTATATCTATGTAGTTTTGTCTTGTCAATGTCCTATTTCTGGTGGGTTTTTTTCTGTAACTAGTTTATAATAAAATTTATTTAAATAAATAAACAAACAAACAAATATATGATGAGAGCTAAAAAGCTTGAAGTAGATCTATACTAGTCTCCCTGATTTATTTATTGATCAGCTCAAAAACCTAACACACACACACACACACACACACACACACACACACACACACATATATGTGTGTGTGTTACGTTTTTGAGCTGATCAATAATTAAGTCAGGGAGACTAGTATAGATCTATTTCGAGCTTTTTATTTTTATTTATTTATTTATTTTATTAAATTTATACCCCGCCCTTCTCCTTGTTAGGACCCAGGGCGGCGCACAGGCATTATTAAAACCACAAAAATACAATAAATATCAATTTAAAATATATTAAATTAGATTAACCCGTGCTAAAACCCATGTTAAAAACCTTCCCAAATTATAATTTATTTTTTTTTTTTTAAAAAAAGTCAGGAACAGGGGGCTATCCTAGCTCTCATCAGCTAGCCATACCCTTACTGGGATTCGAACCAGGGAAGTATTACATGTGAGGCAGTTGTAATTGTCTCTAGACCAACTGGTTCTATCCTGATCAGGTGATTCAGGAGGATAAGTATATGCTTGTGTCACATATGCTTGTGTCGAATCCCAGTAAGGGTATGGCTAGCTGATGAGAGCTAAAAAGCTCGAAATAGATCTATACTAGTCTCCCTGACTTATTTATTGATCAGCTCAAAAATGTAACACGCATATAAAAAAATCACACAACGGAACTCATGGCTTCCTGTCTAGATGGTCTCTGGTGATGAGCCGCAAGGCAGAAAAGGAAACAGTAAGTCTCCTCCCTTAATGGGGCCCTAACAGGGTGTTGTGGAACAAATATATTCTTTGCTCTCTCATCTCCTTTCCAATGGCCAATTCGGTGCCTAAAATCTGGTCGTTCCCAGCTAAAAAAAGCAAGCGAGATAAAAACCTACCTCTGCATTTGAGACAGGGGCAAAACACCCCCCCCCCAATTTATTCTACCTGCACCACCCCACTACCCATATTCCACTCCCCAGCTGTTATCGCCAATGCATCCTTCACCCCTTTGCAAAATTCAAATTATAGTCTTATTGAGTTTGCAACCTTCCTGGAGCCCCCTGGGAGTTTCTGCCCCCCCCTATCACCCATCACCCACCCACCCTGGGGGGGGATCTAGAAGGTAAACCGGGGTGGTTCTCCCCTTCCTCTACCTCCCCAACCCCCCAAAATCCGGGACAAAAATAAAATAAAATCAAAATGCACAAAGAAAAAAATAGACCGCCTGGAGGAAGAAAAAAAAAAGAGGTTGTTTTTTAAAAATATATATATATTTTTAGCCTCCTCCATCTGCCCCGCTTGCAAAAAATCTAAAAATACTCCAAAAGGTGGTGGTGGGGGGGAGGCAAGGAGAAGAAGAGAGGTTGCATTTTTCTTTAAAGAGGCGCCCCCCTCTCCAAAAAAATAATAATCACCTTTTGGTGCCCCATCCTTTCCTTTCCATCCTTTTTGTACGTTCCCAAAGGGGTGTTTTTTTTTCTTGCAAAGGCTGCCCATGTTTTTCACCCTTCGCCATTCCCAAGTGTGGGGGGTAAAAAGAGGCATATTTTTTTAAAAAACATCTATATTTTATTTTGATTTTGAAATTAACACGCCCAACCCCTCCACCTGTATGCACGGGGAAAAAAAATAGGGTGGGGATTTTGGGACTCCCTTCCCAAAATGTTCTTTCTTTCTTTCTTTCTTTCTTTCTTTCTTTCTTTCTTTCTTTCTTTCTTTCTTTTTCTTTCTTTCTCTTTCTTTCTTTCTTCCTTCCCATCTTCTCCTGCCTTCCTCCCTCCCCTTATTTTACCGCCATCCTTCCTTCCTTCCCCTCCTCTCCTTCCTTCCCTTCTTCCTTCCCCTTCTTCTTTTCCTCCCTTCCCTTCTTCCTTCCTTTCCTTCCTCTTCTTCTCCTTCCTTCCCCTTCTTCTCCCATCTTATTTTTCTTCCTTTCCTTATTCCCCTTCCTTCCTTCCTTCCCCTCCTCTCCTTCCTTCCCTTCTTCCTTCCCCTTCTTCTTTTCCTCCCTTCCCTTCTTTCTTCCTTTCCTTCCTCTTCTTCTCATTCCTTCCCTTCTTCCTTCCTCTTTTCCCTTCTTCTCCCATCTTATTTTTCTTCCTTTCCTTATTCCCCTTCCTTCCTTCCTTCCTTCCTTCCTTCCTTTGTGGATCTTTCTCCACCGCCTTTTTTTTTTAGAGGGGGGGGGGTTAATTGACACATAGGAGCGCACACATACATGCCTGCCTTCAATGCACACACAAACACACACACACACATATATATATATATATGACACATGGCTGTGCATCTCCACCCCAGATCAAAGATGGCATGTCTTGAAAAACACATCTTCACATTGCAACAACAACACCAGCAACACAAAATCACCTTTGCCTTCAAAGGCAGCCCCCCCCCTCCTTATTAACACCCCCACCCACGCGCCTTTTCTTTCTTCTTTTGCACGTTTGCAAAAGGCAAAGCGAGCGTGCAAAAAAAAAGAATGACCTCATTTATTCCTTGGGCAAAGGAATAAAGCAAGAAAGGAAGGGTTTAGAAATGCAATAGGACCAGGTGGTTTATTCCCCTTTTTAGCACCCCGGACGGGTGGGGGGCGTTGGAAAGGGTCGTCTGCCCCCCCTCATTTTTGCAAATTGGGAGGGGGGGTGTTTAAAAAAAAGGAGCTTTTAAAAGGGCTTCATTCATTTGGAGGGTGGGGGAGGCAAGGGATGTACCCTTGGAGGGAGGGGGGGGGAATAGAGACCTTCAAACCAAGCTTTTGGGTTTTCTTTGGGGAGGGGGCAGCTCCCCCCCACCCTAGATCTGACCCCCCCCACCCTTTTAAATCAGATTACTCAGGGAGGGAGGGGCACCCAAGAGCATCCACTGCAGCAAAATATATATATATATTTTTCCAGAAAGGTGGCGCGATGCCTTTCCTCCTTCGCGAGCCCCCCCTCCCCATTTGCAACCCACCCATCCCTTTCAAATATATATATATATATGCGTGGGAGTGAAGGAGGGGGGAAAAAAGAGAGAGGCGCTCGCCGATGCACCAAAAGCCAATGCAAGCCGGGGCAGCGTGCACCCCCTCCCTCTCCTTGCAAAGACCCTTCCCCACCCAGAGGAAAAAATATAAAAATAACACGAGACCCCCCCTCCCACCCATCCTATGACTGAGGCGTGGGCGGCGAAAGAGAGAGAGAAAAAGGGGGGGAACCCCTCCTTTCTCGCGTGCACCTGCTTTAATGCAAGAAAAGGAGCATTGCACGCCGGGTCCCGTTTTGCATCGAAGCGGCTACTTACATCGCGGAGGACGCTGGCTGTGTGGCAGGCGGGCGGGCGGTCAGTGGCGGCGGCGGCGGCGGCGGCGAGGCTCGCGCTCCCCGAATGCAGCTGCTCGCTCGGGCAGAGGCAGCAAAATGGCGGCCGAGCTGTCACATCCGGGCACTTCGGAGAGGGGAGGGGGGAGGAGAAGGAGGGAGGAGGAGGAGGAGGAGTCCGCCATCTTGGTCAGGAGGGCTTCCATGAGGAGAAAAATAACCATCACATTTCAATACAAAAATCGACGCAAAACACCACAAAGTGAAAAACAAACCTTCCCGAACACCCCATTCATTTTCATTCCTCTTTTTAAAGGAACCCCGGGAGTGGAGTCTAGGCAACGGAATGGAGCGGAGGGTTTTCCTGGCCGGATGCCCTTCCCGTCCCCGGCGCGGAGTTTTGTTTCGGCAGATATATTCTCAGTCATCGTGAGAATTTCGGGATTCGCTTCCCTATTTAGCTTGGTCTGTGAATCTGTATACAGGGGTGGGTCCCTTGCCTTGCAACAACAGTCCGTTTAGTCGTTGTCATCATCTTTTAATGACCCCATAATCCCTTGTGAGGTGGAGTCTGGAGATAGATGGATGGATGGATGGATAGGCAAATGATAGATAAATAAATAGCTATAGATGTAGATATAGATGATAGATAGATAGATAGATAGATAGATAGATAGATAGATAGATAGATAGATAGATAGATAGATAGATAGATAGATAGATAGATAGATAGATAGATAGATAGATAGATGGATATAGATATATATAGATAGGCAAATGATAGATAAATATATAGATGTAGATTAGATAGATAGATAGATAGATAGATAGATAGATAGATAGATAGATAGATAGAAGATAGATAGATCTAGGATAGATAGATAGATAGATAGATAGATAGATAGATAGATAGATAGGAGATAAATAAATAGATGTAGATGTAGATATAGATAGATGATAGATATAGATAGATAGATAGATAGATAGATAGATAGATAGATAGATATTGATAGGCAAATGATAAATAAATGGATATAGATGTAGATATAGATCGATGATAGATAGATAGATAGATATTGATAGGCAAATGATAAATAAATGGATATAGATGTAGATATAGATCGATGATAGATAGATAGATAGAGATAGATAGATAGATGATAGATAGATAGATATAGATAGATAGATAGATAGATAGGTAGATAGATAGATAGATAGATGATGGATGGATATATATAGATAGGCAAATGATAAATAAATATAGATGTAGATATAGATATAGATGATAGATAGATAGATAGATAGATAGATAGATTGATAGATAGATAGATAGATAGATAGATAGGTCATTTAATGACAACATAATCCTTTGCCGGGTGGAGTCTGAACAACTGAATGGGGCTGAGTTTTTACTGGCCAGATGCCTTTCCTGTCACCAATGCGGAGCTTTGTTCCGCAGTTATATTTTCAGTGATATTGAGAATGTGGACTTCACTTCCCTATCTAGCTTTGTCTATGAATCTGTATATGGCGGGGGGGGGGGGGTGTCCCTTGCCTTGCAATAACAGTTCATTAAGTTGTCATCATCTTTTAATGACCCCATAATCCCTTGTGAGGTGGAGTCTGGAGAGAGAGAGAGAGAGAGAGAGAGAGAGAGAGAGAGAGAGAGAGAGAGAGAGAGAGAGAGAAATGATAAATAAGTAGATATATAGATATAGATGATAGATGGATGGGTGGATGGATAGATGGATATAGATAGATAGATAGATAGATAGATAGATAGATAGATAGATAGATAGATAGATAGATAGACAGACTAATGATACATAGACAGATATAGATGTAAATATAGATAGATGATATAGATTGATGTAGATACATTGAGATAGATAAATGATAGATAGACATAGATGCAGATATAGATGATAGATAGATAGGGGGAGAGAGAGATAATGTCATTTAATGACAATGTAATCCCTTACCGGGTGGATTCTTGAGCAACTGAATGGGGCTGAGTGTTTACTGGCCAGATGCCTTTCCCTGTCGCCAATGCGGAGTTTTGTTCGGCAGTTATATTCTCAATATTGAGAATGCAGAATTCACTTACCTATTTATCTTCATATATAAATCTATATACCAGTAGTCTCTAAACATGCAACAATTCATTTGGTCATCATCATCATCATCTTTTAATGACCCCATAATCCCCTGCGGGGTGGAATCTGGGCAGCCCAATGGAGCTGAGTGTTTCCTGGCCGGATGCTGTCCTGTCGCCAATGCGGAGTTTTGTTCGGCAGATAAATTCTCATTGTGCCCAGAGAGAGAAATATCTGCCTCTACCTAGGATCAAACTCATAGCCTCCCAATTGGGAGGCAAGAGCTCCATCTCTAAGCCACCACATCACTCTTGAACTCATTACCTCGAAGACCCCAAATTGGGGCATTTTGACCCACCTGACGGGAATAAACCAGGTTGGCCTGGCTTGGCCCAAATCAGCTATCCTGGTTTTGGGAGACCAAGCGGTTGGGGAGTTTAATCCCAACTAACCTTCGACTAAACGTAAGCCCCAAGCTAAGTAGGATTGAAAGCCGGGCAATGCCAGGGGGACTTCACATCCCATCATCCCCAGCAGGCTTTATATGGCGTCGATGGGTGCCAGGTTGCCAAAAGTCCAAATTGCACCTTCCCCAGGATCAAAGTACTTATAATAGTCCTCAACGTACGACCACAAGTGAGCCCAATCTTTGTCGCGAAGCAAGACAGCTATTCAGTGAGTTTGGCCCAATTTTACAAATCTGCTTGTCACGTCACAAAAGGGGAGGACACATCCCTGGGACCGTCGTAGATACGAATCGGCTGCCAATGGGAGATGCTGCAACCTTCGTGTCCAAAACGGTCATAAAGTCAATTTTTTCCGCTAACTCCTAACGGTCACTCAAGGAAAGATGGCAAATCAAGGAACGTCCGCCCAACTTCCAGAAAGAGAGATTCGAATATTTCAAATATTTGATGGTGAATGTCTTAACAGCAGCTAGAATTGTATTTGCAAAAAACTGGAGAAATGAGAAAAATTCCCTTCTCAAGAGGAAATTATCCGTAAGATTATGGATTGTGCAGAAATGATTAAACTGACGTTTGAAATTAGAGAACAAGAGGATGAACAATTTTATAAAGTATGGAATCTGTTTTACCAATGGTTAGACAAAAGAAATCCGAGGATACAATATTTAAAAGAATTGCTAGATATAGAAGTCAATTGTTACGATTGGTAGATATTGCAATAAGATGAGATTGTGTTATTCTAGAAAGATATTTTGTATATTGGCTAGATTATTAAGGAGATACATATATAACGGAAAATTTGGATAAACTCTTGGTCTCACATAGAGAAAATATCATGGGTGTTTAGGTATTTTATAGTAGTAATGCACTTTCTAAAGACAATTGAGAATAATGCTACAAAATAGGAATACATGGAGAATTTTTTCTTTTCTTTTGTTGAATAATTATAGAAAAAGACTGACTTTTATACACATACACTGGATGGAAAATTAATAATTAGGTCCGTAATTGGAAAGACCGATGCACACAAACTCAGGACCGAACGACATGTTGTACAAAGACGAAAATGATTGAATGTTTTTACTTGTTTTTTATGTTGAAAATACAAATTTATATATATAGAGAGAGAGATTCGGAGAAAAACCGCTTCCCCCCCCCAAAAAAAATTCCAAAGCAGCCAGCCTGAAAGAAAAGTTTTATTAAAATTACAACATAGCCCTAGAAAAAAAATATATATATATATACACACAAAATCGGGCATACCGTTTTGGGAAATAGTGGGCTTATATTCCTTTAATGGCAAAGACGACAAGGATCAAGGTTTGCAAGTAGCTTGCACGCGGGGGCAGATCCGGGATGATCCCGAAGGAGAAGGATCAGCCAAGGTCAAAAGATCAAAGATGGATTCCTATGTCCAGCAACAGCTGCCCGTCCAGGGGAAGACAGACATGCGCTCCGAAACGAGAGCCGAATCTGGATAAACTTTTCAAGTACGAATCTTGGGGTGCAAGGATTTCTCTGACCCAGAAAAAGACGTCCCTTCCTAAAACCCGGCGATAACGCCCACCCCCCCCACCCCCCCAAAAAACACCTTAGCAGGCGGCATCCATTGGTGACGTCGTACAGCTGGGTATCCAAAGTTAGTTTGGGGACACTGGGTTGAAAACCGGGGGTAGCACCCGCTTGGAGTGGGCCTTCACCCAGGGATGCTCCATCACGGCTTGCAGCGGGAGACGCTCGGATGGGTTGTGGCGCAGCAGCTTCACAATCAGATCCCGGGCGCCTTCGGTCACAAAGGGAGGGAACCGGAGATCGACCTGTTAGGAAAGGAAACGGAGGCAAGGTGAGCCCCCCAAGCGGACCGAGAAGGCAGAGAGAAGTTAGCAAACACGACTTGTTTTAGACTAGCATAGGGGTCGGCAAACCTGAGGCTCCGGAGCAGCATGTGGCTCCGGAGCCACATGCGGCTCTGGAGCTGCATGTGGTTTTTTTCATCCCTCTGCTGTGGCTCCCTGCCGCTCAGAATAGGTGTCACAACCGCCAATGTGCGACCCCCCCTGCCGGCAAGCGATTTATTCAGCTTTTCAACCCCCAGTTGTTTTTTGTGGCTGCCTGGTTTTTCTTTGGTGTGGGAAATGGATCCCAATGGCACTCTGAGTGTGGAAGTGGCAACCTCTGGCCTGGCAGGTAGCCTGAATCCCAGGCATCGTGGCTAGTTCGAGAACAGGAAACTGTGTTGTTTGACCAACCAAGGCTTCCTGCCCTGGAGCATATGGCTAGTCCTTGAACCTACGACCACCAGTGAGGCCAACATTTCTGTCGGCGAGGGAGGCGTTCGTGAAGTGAGCTTTGCTCCGTTTTACAACCTGTCTCGCCGTCGTTAAATGAATCGCTGCAGTTGTCGAGCTAGCGACAGGGGTGTTGAAAGCGAATCTGGCTTCCCCATTGATTCGTAAATATGAGCGTCGTAAATATGAGCCAGTTGGCCAAGTGTACAGATTTTGATGACACCAATGGTCTTTAAGTGTGCTAAGTCACTTTTTTCAGTATCAAAGGCAAAAGGGAAGCACTATGCTCCCTCCCATATTTGGGCATACTGGGTGCTTTGGTTCAGCTGATAAGGGAGGAGAGCTTGTGGCTTAGAGGTTAATACAACTGCCTAACATGTAAAAACAGCCCCGGTTCGAATCCCAGTAAGGGTATGGCTAGCTAATGAAAGCTGAATAGCTTGAAATAGATCTATACTAGTCTCCCTTCATTTATTTATCAGCAATAATGCAACACACACACACACATAATGTATGTATGTAGGTAGGTAAGTATATAAATCTCTCTCTCTATGCATATAAATCTCTCTCTATATAAAAGCCAAGTAAGAAATGATTTTTCAAAATGACCGTTAGTAATTCTTATAGAGTAATTAACAGGCTCTGATGCTAAGGAGTTCTACTCTCCCTCCCCACCGGAAAAGAACTCTGTTCCAACTGCCAGTTGCCTCACATTCCGTTACCTCAGTTCAACCTGGCAAATGTTCCACTCCTTCACTCAGAAGCGGTCTCGGGGTCCTTACGGTATTAAACGTCGGTACCTCACCAAAATGTCTACTCCTTCCACCTATGGAATTGCTTCCAGACTGAAGGCGGCGGGAGTGATGTTCCCTTATGTGTTTCAATCACTGACCACCACTGAGCTAAGAAAGGATTTTTGAAATGACCATCAGATCCTTAGTATTTCTTACACAGCAATTAACACGCTCTGATGCTAAGGAGTTCTACTCTCCCTCCCCACAGGAAAAGAGCTCTGCTCCAACTGCCAGTTGCCTCACATTCCGTTACCTCAGTTCAAACTGGCAGACGTTCCACTCCTTCCCTCAGGAGCCGTCTGGGTCTCCTAAACGTCGGTACCTCACCCAAATGTCTACGCCTTCCACCTATGGAACTGCTTCCAAACTCAAGATGGCAGGAGCGATATTCCCTTATGTGTTTCACTCACCGACCACCACCGAGCCAACGAATTGTGAACCGAATTTCTCCTCCATAACCCAATCATATAGTTTTCTAACGAAGCACGGGTATGTGGTAAGTTCTGGGCGGTAGGGCCCAGTACAGGGGTACCGGTGGTAGCTGGGAGCAGCGGCCACTGTACCGGAACGGTGGCTCATTCGGTCCACCCGCCAAAGCCCCTTTGGGACAACCGTGACCTGGATGACTAAGGAATCCCTTCATCCAAGATGAGGTCTTGAATGAAACTCAGCTTGGCTCGGCCACCCTCCCGTCAAACCCCGGGGCCAGGCTCACCGACACGATCCGCCGATAGGTCTCCGAGTGGCACTCGCTCTCAAAGGGCGGATTCCCCACCAGGAACTCGTAGCACAGGATCCCGATGCACCAGAGGTCCACTTTCTCGTTGTGGGCTTTGCCCTCAATCATCTCGGGAGGCAGGTAGTCCAGCGTGCCGCACATGGTCTTCCTCCTGGAGGAGCAGGAGGAGAAGATGGCGACCCCGGGGAAAGGACGCCAGCGGAAGCCTGTCGCGCCCCAAATCCCCCACCCCCCACCCCCAAGTCAGTGGCGGGAGGGCGAGACGGACCCACCTGAGCGAGGGGGCGTGCACCGACCAGCCAAAGTCGGCAATCTTCAGCTCCCCCTTCAGCCCCATCAGCAGGTTCTCGGGCTTGATGTCGCGATGGATCACCTTCTTGTTGTGACAGTAGAGGAGGGCGTCGGCCAGCTCTTCCATGAACTGCAGGGACCGGCGAAAAAGGAGGAGAGGGGGGGGGAGTGTTGGTAGAGCCACCCTCTACGAGAGGCCCGAATCGAGTAATTAACAGGCTCTGATGCTAAGGAGTTCCACTCGCCCTCCCCACCTGAAAAGAACTCTGTTCCAACTGCCAGTTGCCTCACATTCCGTTACCTCAGTTCAACCTGGCAGGCAGGCAGGCAGGCAGGGAGGGGAGAAGCGTGTGCAAGCCTACTGCCTCAATGGAAAATTATTGTGGGGTCCTGGGTGCTCTCTGAGCTGGGCGGTTTTCCTTGCAGGCATTTCGTGACCCCGCTAGGGGATAGCATCAGTGCTAGAAGGGAGTGGGGGGACATGTGGAGAGGAGGTGGAGGAGAAGAAAAGGATGAGGAGAAAAGGAGGAGAAAAGAAGAGGAGAAGAGGAGGAGGAAGAAATGAAAAAAAGAAGAGGTGAAAAAGAGGAGGAGGAGGAGGAGGAAGAAGTGGAGGAGGAAGAAGAGGAGGACAGGGGGAGGGGAGAAGGTTCAGGCAACCGAAAAAAAGTCTTAAAAAACTAAAAGAGAGGAGGGGGGAGAGGAAGGGAAGGGAGAAAGAAAAAGAAAAAGAAAGAAAAAGAAAGAAGGAAACTCGCTTTTCAGCCGGGAGATTAAAGCAAAGGAGAAAAACAAATGCTGTCGCTTTAAGTCGGAACTGAGCATCCCCGGCTGTGGAATTCTGGGAGTTGAAGTCCACAAGTCTTAAAGCTGCAAACTTTGGATTTAAAGTTGAAAAGCTTTCTTGGAGGGAGATTTGCAAACTGACATTCAGTGGTTTGTTTCTGGATCAGCTGAACAACTAACTGGATGGATGGACGGATAGAAGAAAGAAAGAAAGAAAGAAAGAAAGAAAGAAAGAAAGAAAGAAAGAAAGAAAGAAAGAAAGAAAGAAAGAAAACCAGCACAGCAACTTAGGGCTAGAAGGCTACTCAGAAGTCATCTAGTCCAACCCCCTGCAGCAGCAGGAAACCTCACATTGTCTGGATTATTTGGGTGCCTCTAACAAAGAGGAAAATTGCCAGAAAGGAGGAGGAGTTTACTAGGCCAAGGCTGCCATGCAAAGGACGGCAGAGATAGTCCTTGACTTACGACTACAATTGAGCCCAACATTTTGGTTGCTAAGCCAGAGCGTTGTTAAGTGAGCTTCCCCACGTTTTACCCAATCCACGACATCACCCTGGTGAGCGACATCCGGTTGGCCACGCCCACCCCGCCACATGACTGCCAAGCCACGCCCACAGAATAGGTAGTAAACCTATTCCCACCAATAAGGGCAGGACAAAGTACTGTACAATACATATAAACAGGCCGCAAACCCCACACTCCCCGACACGGATGATGTTACCTATTAGGGTCATGAAACGTCTCCAAGAAAACCTACCAAGCTCAGAGCCCCCCCTCCCCCCCCCAAGGACCCCACAATTCTCCTCTTCCTCCCTGCCAACTCCCACTCCCTCCTAGCACGGATTCCATTCCCTAGTTGGGTCTTAGGACGTCTCCACGAAAACCCACCAACGCCCGCGAGGACGCCGCAGTCCGATCCCGAGCGAGTAAGGTTCTCTCTTAAATTATTCAAAGACAGGCCTGCTACTCTCCCTTAAGTTGCGCCGATAGAGGAGAACTTAGAAACCCCCGACCCGCACTTTCAAGGACAAAGACACCCCCCCTCCCCAAGTGGCCAGTCCTCAAGAGCGTGGCTGACCGTCGCTGTCCTCTGCTCGTCGAAGCGCTGGTATTTCTGCAGCTCCTTGAACAGCTCTCCGCGTGGGGCGTATTCCAGGATCAGATAGACTCGCTTCTTGTCGTGGAAGTAGTTATAGAGGCGCAGGATGTTGGGGTGACTGCGGGAAGGAGGAGAGGCGTTAAATGTAAGGTGACCAGATTTTAACAAAGCGGGACACCATTGTGGGGTGCTAGAGTTGGCCAAGAAAAACCTGAGTGAAGCTTTGGGCGAAAATGTGAAGCAGTAAGGGATCATCAGGCGCTTTTCTCCCCCCACCCACCCTCCGTCGTTGCTTCCTTAAGCCGTTGGCCGTATTTTTGCAGCAGAGGGGCGGAGCGGGGCGGGTGCTTTGCACCCGCTCAAAGGCAGCCTGCAGCCAGGGCAGCGGCGCGGGCAGGAAGCGGCAGCCAGACCGCCCTCCACCCGCCCGGCCCCGCTCCGCTGCCCCAGGCAAAAATCGGGACTTTTTAAAAACGCTGCGGGACAAATTGTTCAAAAGCGGGACCGTCCCGCCAAAAGCGGGACGTCTGGTCACCTTAGTTAAATGCCAACTCCCGTAATTAAAAACAACAACAACCATGTTCTCCAGCTTTGCTCCTCCCTCCCTCATTCTATTCTGCAAGAACCCTGTCATCTCAATCCCTTTGAGCCCTTGGGTGAGAGGGTGTGTGTGTGTGTGCTACACAGGTAGTCCTCGAGTTACGACCATAACGGAGCGAGCCCATCCTAAATACGAGCTGTTCGCCAAGCGTCTCGCCTGTCGATTGGGGAGGCTGCAACGGCCGGACGGGTGCAAAACCGTTGCAAGTCACATTTTTCCTGTGCCGTGGTCGCTTCAAACGGCCACTAAATGAACCGTGGTAAAAGTGGGGCGGTATTTCTCTCCCTCTCCCTCCCTCTCTCTCTGAACAATAAGAATGTATCTGCCGAATAGAACTCCGCATCGGCAACAGGGGAGAGCGTCCGGCCAGGAAACACTCAGCTCTATTCAGTTTGCCGAGAATCCATCCTGCAAGGGATTATAGGATGGTGTTAAAAGAGGATGAGGACGACTAAATGAATTGTTGTAAGTCGAGGGACTACCCATATATCGTGTGGACCATAAGCCGCGGTTCCGGCCCTACCTGAGATGACACTGGATCTCGATCTCCCTCCGCAGCTGGTGCTCCACTCCCTCCTTCTCCATCTGAGATTTGAAGAGCACCTTGAGTGCCACAATGAACTTGGAGTCCTTCTCCCGGGCCAGGTACACGTTGCCGAATTTCCCTTTGCCCAGCGGCCTCCCGATCTCAAAATCGTCGATGGTGAAGATCCGCCGCGGCCTGACGTCGACAACGTGGGGCCGAAGAGAATCCAAGCAGAGAAACCAATAAATAACTAAAAAGGTCAAGGTTCCCCTCGCACATATCTGCTAGCCGTTCCCGACTCTAGGGGGCGGCGGTCCTCTCCGTTTCAAAGCCGAAGAGCCAGCGCGGTCCGAAGACATCTCCGGGGTCATGTGGCGGGGGTGACTCAACGCCCGAAGGCGCACAGAACGCCGTTCCCTTCCCACAAAAGGTGGTTCCTATTTTTCGACTTGTATTTTTTAACGGGCTTTCGAACGGCTAGGTTGGCAGAAGCTGGGACAAGTCACGGGAGCTCACTCCATTATGTGGTGCTCGGGATTCGAACCGTCGAACCTTTTGATCGACAAGCTCAGCATCTTAGCCATTGAGTCGCCACGTCCCCCAACACACACACGCAAAAATTCCTTGCGTGGTGGTTAGGGCCACTGAATGGCGCGGAGCGTTTACTAGCCAGCTGCCCTTCCTGTAGCCAATTCAGAGTTCACAGCAGACTCTATTTGTACCGTTGCTGGGAAAACAATACTCACTCGGGGCAATCCTGCACGGCTGGTACGATGGAAGCGGGTTCGAGAGGCACCCTCCCCGCGATACCTAGAGAGGAAAGCAAAACCAGAGGTAGAGTCCTTGACATGTCGTTCGCTGTCACGGGGTCCCAAAGTCACGTTTTGTGACCTTCTGACAAAGTCAGTTGGGAAGATCAGAGCCACTTGATAACTTAACTAACCTTGCCCTGCGTTGGGAAACTAGTTATCCGGCAGCTCACCCAGCGAGATAAGGTTCGTGTGGATAAATATTCCTCGGAAAGACTGTTTGCTAAGCCTTGCGGACTGTGAATGAAAGGAATTCACAGTCGTGCCAAGTCTTGCCTTGCCCCGCGTTGGAAAACTAGTTATCTGGCAGCTCGCCCAGCGAGATAAGGTTCGTGTGGATAAATATTCCTCTGAAAGACTGTTTGCTAAGCCTTGCGGACTTTGAATGAAAGGAATTCACAGTCGTGCCAAGTCTTGCCTTGCCCTGCGTTGGGAAACTAGTTATCTGGCAGCTCGCCAAGTGAGATAAGGTTCGTGCGGATAAACATTCCTTGGAAAGACTGTTTGCTGACTGTGAATGAAAGGAATTCACAGTCATGTAAACAAAAGAGCTCTGCAGGGACCTTTAAGGATGCCTGGCGCCAGAACACCTGCAAAGGTGAGACTAGGATAACCCATGCGTGCGTGCATGCGCGCGCGCGCACACCAACACACGCACCAACACCCAAGGGAGATCTCACCTGGATTCTGGACGCAGGCCGCCTTCATGGTGTGTTTGGCGCTGTTGGTGAGAACTCTCTGCGCCAGAATTGTGCCAGAAGGAGTCGTGGATGGCGTGGCGGTATTCCTATACGGGAGGCGTTGACTACCGGCACGGTACTGCGGGGGGAGGGGAGAAAGAGACCACACAGCAATAAATCGGTATTTCTCTCTTTTTTTGCTTGGCCATGAATGGGTCGCCGTGATGGCTCCAGGAAAGCGGGATGGAGGGAAAAGAAACTAGCAGCAGTGTTTTTTCCGTCCCGAGGACCGGCCCATAGATTTCCCCTGCTCTCCTCTCCCCTCTGTCTTCTGCACACCTGTTCATCTCCGCCCCCTGCCTTTGATCCCCAGAGCTAGGGTGGGGCTTCGCTAGCAGCGGTGGCTCTTCCGTCCCGAGGACCGGCCCATAGATTTCCGCTGCTCTCCTCTCCCCTCTGTCTTCTGCACACCTGTTCATCTCCGCCCCCTGCCTTTGATCCCCAGAGCTAGGGTGGGGCTTCGCTAGCAGCGGTGGCTCTTCCGTCCCGAGGACCGGCCCATAGATTTCCGCTGCTCTCCTCTCCCCTCTGTCTTCTGCACACCTGTTCATCTCCGCCCCCTGCCTTTGATCCCCAGAGCTAGGGAGGGGCTTCGCTAGCAGCAGTGGCTCTTCCGTCCCGAGGACCGGCCCATAGATTTCCGCTGCTCTCCTCTCCCCTCTGTCTTCTGCACACCTGTTCATCTCCGCCCCCTGCCTTTGATCCCCAGAGCTAGGGTGGGGCTTCGCTAGCAGCGGTGGCTCTTCCGTCCCGAGGACCGGCCCATAGATTTCCGCTGCTCTCCTCTCCCCTCTGTCTTCTGCACACCTGTTCATCTCCGCTCCCTGCCTTTGATCCCCAGAGCTAGGGTGGGGCTTCGCTAGCAGCGGTGGCTCTTCCGTCCCGAGGACCGGCCCATAGATTTCCCCTGCTCTCCTCTCCCCTCTGTCTTCTGCACACCTGTTCATCTCCGCCCCCTGCCTTTGATCCCCAGAGCTAGGGAGGGGCTTCGCTAGCAGCGGTGGCTCTTCCGTCCCGAGGACCGGCCCATAGATTTCCCCTGCTCTCCTCTCCCCTCTGTCTTCTGCACACCTGTTCATCTCCGCTCCCTGCCTTTGATCCCCAGAGCTAGGGTGGGGCTTCGCTAGCAGCGGTGGCTCTTCCGTCCCGAGGACCGGCCCATGGATTTCCGCTGCTCTCCTCTCCCCTCTGTCTTCTGCACACCTGTTCATCTCCGCCCCCTGCCTTTGATCCCCAGAGCTAGGGAGGGGCTTCGCTAGCAGCGGTGGCTCTTCCGTCCCAAGGACCGGCCCATAGATTTCCCCTGCTCTCCTCTCCCCTCTGTCTTCTGCACACCTGTTCATCTCCGCCCCCTGCCTTTGATCCCCAGAGCTAGGGAGGGGCTTCGCTAGCAGCGGTGGCTCTTCCGTCCCGAGGACCGGCCCATAGATTTCCCCTGCTCTCCTCTCCCCTCTGTCTCCTGCACGCCTGTTCATCTCCGCCCCCTGCCTTTGATCCCCAGAGCTAGGGAGGGGCTTCGCTAGCAGCAGTGGCTCTTCCGTCCTGAGGACCGGCCCATAGATTTCCATTGCTCTCCTCTCCCCTCTGTCTTCTGCACACCTATTCATCTCCGCCCCCTGCCTTTGATCCCCAGAGCTAGGGAGGGGCTTCGCTAGCAGCAGTGGCTCTTCCGTCCTGAGGACCGGCCCATAGATTTCCACTGCTCTCCTCTCCCCTCTGTCTTCTACACACCTATTCATCTCCGCCCCCTGCCTTTGATCCCCAGAGCTAGGGAGGGGCTTCGCTAGCAGCAGTGGCTCTTCCGTCCTGAGGACCGGCCCATAGATTTCCACTGCTCTCCTCTCCTCTGCTTTCTGTGCATTTGCGCATCACGCACTGGGCCCAGCTGTTCCTGCTCTTTCTCATCAGCCACCTCTGGACCTGGGGGCTGTTGACTCTCCATCTGAGGGCTGACGGACGGCACAGGCTCCATCTCTCTCTCTCTGTGTCTTTCTCTGTCTGTCTGTCTCTCTTTCTTTGTCTTTGTCTCTCTCTCATTCTTTGTGTCTTTCTATATGTCTGTCTGTCTCTTTCTGTCTTTCTCTCTCCGTCTGTCTCTGTTCCTCTGTCTTTGTCTGTCTGTCTTTCTCTCTCTCTCTCTTCCTCTGTCTTTCTCTGTCTTTGTCTGTCTGTCTTTCTCTCTCTGTCTTTATCTGTGTGTCTTTCTCTCTCTCTAACTCTATATCTGTCTGTCTCTTTCTATCTTTCTGTCTGTTTCTCTTTCTGTCTGTCTGTCTGTCTCTCTCTCTTTCTCTCTGTCTTTCTCTCTCTTTCTCTCTCTGTATCTCTTCCTCTGTCTTTGTCTGTCTGTCTCTCTCTCTCTGTTTTTCTCTCTATCTGTGTGTGTGTCTTTCTCTCTCTCTCTCTGTCTGTCTGTCTCTTTCTCTCTCTCTATCTGTGTGTGTGTTTGTGTGTGTGTCTTTCTCTCTCTCTATGTCTATCTGTCTCTTTCTCTGTGTCTTTCTTTGTCTGTCTCTCTCTGTCACTCTTTATTTTATTTTTTTTATTTTTATTTTATTAAATGTATAAATAAACTTCGCGCCTGTCTCCCCGAAGGGACTCAGGGCGGCGCACAGGAGATTAAAACAGGAAATACAAAACATAGCAATAATAAATATCATTTAAAGCTAAAATCCAATTCAATACGAGATGCCCTGTGCTAAAAATTCCCTAATACTATTAACCCAATTACAATCCAATTAAAACAATTTAAAATTCAGTCTACAAACATGGTTGTGAGGATTAGACTCTTTCTCTCTTTATTTGTCTCTCTCTCTCTGTCACTCTGTTTCTCTCTCTCTTTCTCTCTCTCTGCCAGCTCCATTTCCCCCCTCCGATGCTGACCCTGACCCCCACGCCTCCTCCCCACTTCCTTCGATTCGGCTGCTGGACAGGCCACAACACCTGGATTAGCCCTTCCCACAATTCTCCCACCTTTGCCGATTGTGAGATCTGGGATTTGCACCCCGCATAATTTCCTTCCGACGGAGAGGGAAAAACTCACCGAGCAGAGGCTACTGTAGATGCTGCTGATATTTTCCTTGTTTGACATCCTGGGTGCCGACGATCGAAGGTTCCCTTCGTTCGCCGACGGGTCAGAGGGAGGCGATATATAAATCCTTGGGCGGAATATCCAAGGCAAAATCAGAAAAACGTGTCCCCGATGAAGCCGGCTTCAGCATCCAGAGGCTGGGGTGGGGGGATCGCTCTTCTAATGACCGGATCCCAACACTAAAGACTGCATTAGAAACAAAGAAGGACGACGGATGAATTCTCAGAAACGAACGAATCGGTGGGAGAAAGAATACGTTTAAATCCTGAAAATGCGTGAAATGACGCCTGCTTAAGAGAAGGTGTAGACTTACAGTTGAGCCATATCTATCTATCTATCTATCTATCTATCTATCTATCTATCTATCTATCTATCTATCTATCTATCTATCTATCTATCCCTATCTCCCTCTCTCTCTCTCTCTCTATCTCCCTCTATCTATCTCCCTCTATCTATCTATCAATCAATCTATCTATCTCTCCTTATCTCCCTCTCCCTCTCTCTCTCCCTCTCCCTCTCTCTCTCCCTCTATCTATCTATCTATCTATCTATCTATCTCCCTCTATCTATCTATCTATCTCTCCCTATCTCCCTCTCTCTCTCCCTCTATCTATCTCCCTCTATCTATCTATCTATCTATCTATCTATCTATCTATCTATCTATCTATCTATCTATCTATCTATCTCCCTCCATCATCTATCTATCTATCTCTATATCTATCTCCATCTATCCATCTATCCATCCATCTATCTATCTATCTATCTATCTATCTATCTATCTATCTATCTATCTATCTATCTATCTCCCTCTATCTATCTATCTCCCTCTATCTATCTATCTCCCTCTATCTATCTACCTCTATCTATCTATCTATCTATCTATGTATCTATCTATCTATGTATCTATCTATCTATCTATCTATCTATCTATCTATCTATCTATCTATCTCCCTCCCTCTATCTATCTAACTTCTATCTATCTAACTTCTATCTATCTCCCCCCATCCATCCATCCATCCATCCATCCATCCATCCATCCCCTTTATCTATCCCATCTCTCTCTCTATCTTTTATCTATCTTTTATCTATCTTTATCTCTATCTATCCCCCTATCCATCTATTTCTATATCTATCTCTCTCCCTATCCCTCTATCTATCCCTCTCTCTCTATATATATATAAGTGAGATGTTTCTTAAGTGAGTTTTGTCCTGTTTTACCACCTATCTTGCCATATTCGTTAAGCGAATCACCGCAGTTGTTAAGTCAGTAACACGGTTATTAAGTGAACCTTGGCTTCAGGTTAGATAAGGAATAGAATAGAAACAGAATAAGGAATGGAATAATAGAAACAGAATAAGGAATGGAATAAGGAATACAATACAATAGAATAAAGAATACAATGAATAGAATAGAATAAGAAATGAAATAGAATAGAAATATAATAAGGAATAGAAGAAAGTAAGGAATAGAAATAGAATAAGGAATACAACAGAATAAAGAATAGAATAAATGGAAAATAGTAAAATAAAAATAAGGAATAGAATAGAAACAGAATAAGGAATGGAATGGAATGGAATAATAGAAATAGAATAAGGAATAGAATAGAAACAGAATAAGGAATGGAATGGAATAATAGAAATAGAATAAGGAATAGAATAGAATAAGGAATACAAATAAGGAATACAATACAATAGAATAAAGAATAGAATGAACAAAATAGAAATAAGGAATAGAAGTAGAATCAGGAATGAAATAGAATAATAGAAATAGAATAAGGAATAGAATAAGGAATGCAACAGAATAAAGAATAGAATGAATAGAAAATAATAATAGAATAGAAATAAGGAATAGAATAGAAACAGAATAAGGAATGGAATGGAATAATAGAAATAGAATAAGGAATAGAATAGAATAAGGAATACAATAGAATAGAATGAAGAATAGAAGGAACAAAATAGAAATTAGGAATAGAAGTAGAATAAGGAATGAAATAGAATAATAGAAATAGAATAAGGAATAGAATAAGGAATGCAACAGAATAAAGAATAGAATGAATAGAAAATAACAATAGAATAGAAATAAGGAATAGAATAGAAACAGAATAAGGAATGGAATGGAATAATAGAAATAGAATAAGGAATAGAATAGAATAAGGAATACAATAGAATAGAATAAAGAATAGAAGGAACAAAATAGAAATTAGGAATAGAAGTAGAATAAGGAATGAAATAGAATAATAGAAATAGAATAAGGAATAGAATAAGGAATGCAACAGAATAAAGAATAGAATGAATAGAAAATAATAATAGAATAGAAATAAGGAATAGAATAGAAACAGAATAAGGAATGGAATGGAATAATAGAAATAGAATAAGGAATAGAATAGAATAAGGAATACAAATAAGGAATACAATACAATAGAATAAAGAATAGAATGAACAAAATAGAAATAAGGAATAGAAGTAGAATAAGGAATGAAATAGAATAATAGAAATAGAATAAGGAATAGAATAAGGAATGCAACAGAATAAAGAATAGAATGAATAGAAAATAATAATAGAATAGAAATAAGGAATAGAATAGAAACAGAATAAGGAATGGAATGGAATAATAGAAATAGAATAAGGAATAGAATAGAATAAGGAATACAAATAAGGAATACAATACAATAGAATAAAGAATAGAATGAACAAAATAGAAATAAGGAATAGAAGTAGAATCAGGAATGAAATAGAATAATAGAAATAGAATAAGGAATAGAATAAGGAATGCAACAGAATAAAGAATAGAAAATAATAATAGAATAGAAATAAGGAATAGAATAGAAACACAATAAGGAATGGAATGGAATAATAGAAATAGGAATAGAATAAGTAACAGGAAATAGAATCAAGAATAGAATAAGGAAAAGGGAATAGAATAAGGAATAGAATATAATGAATAGACTAGACTAGACTAGAATAAGGAATAGACGAGCATAAGGAAAAGAAATAGAATTCTTTATTGGCCAAGTATGATTGGATGCACAAGGACTGTATCTCCAGTGCATAAGCTCTCAATGCACGTAAAAGTGACCAATCATGATCCTAGTCCTCATAAAAACACACTCATCAATTATAAGATAACCACCTAATCAAAATTCAGGGGCTTCGTAGACAGTTGCCGCTTTTCCCCAAATCACCCCATCCCTCATCGGCGTCCTTCCCAGCAAGCTGGATTCGCTTAACGACGGCGCCGTTCGCTTAAGGACCGCGGCGATTCACAACCAAGGGGGGGGGGGTCATATAATCCGCCGCCGCTCCCCAAACCGTGACCTTGCCTAGCAAACTGGCCATAAGTCGAGGACTTTCGGTCTTGTGGGGTTTTTTTTTCCTCTTGGGAAATAAGGGCAATTTCATTTATCCCAGGCCAGGCCAGACCGTGGGAACTTTTTTTTTAAGGCTGGGGGACTTCAACTCCCAGAATTCCCCAGCCAGCGGTGCTGGCTGGGGGAATTCTGGGAGTTGAAGTCCACCAATCAAAAAAGTTCTCAGGTTGGATACTCCTGTTCCTTGACCCCCCCCCTCCCAACCCTTCAGATGGAGCTTTACCTGGCCGGCCAAGCCCCCCACCCCACCAAGCATAGTAGGGGATGATGGGATTGGTAGTCCAGTGTATTAAAGGGCGGGTGGTTAGCAAGGGGGGTGAGTGGGGTCCGGGCTGTAACCCCCGCAGGGACCGATGGGCATCCCTCTCCATAGCCGACGCTCCCCATAGGCGTTGGACTACACACCCCATACTCCACGGCCAAGCCGATCGGCGCCCCGCGTCTCTTACCGATTTTCCCCGGTCCCAAGAACCGCCGTCGGAGGCAGCCCGAGATTCGCCGGGTTTCTCTTTTTTCAAATCTCCCTCTCGGCATCCGATTGGCTGCCGCAGCCCGACGTCGCCCAACGCGCCGTTCGATTGGCTGGAAGGTCAGCACGGCCCACTGGTTGAGCCTCCGGCTTTTTTTTATTGGCCGGTTCCTTGCGCGCGCGTGCTCCACTTCCATTGAACAATCCTCCCTCCGCGGAGGGGGAGGGGCTTCCGCCTGGAAAGGCGATTGGTCAAGAGCGGGTGGGATTTGGACGCGTTCCAGAAGCGACAGATTTCCCCGCCCCATTTTCTAAGATTGCCACGCGCTTAGCCAATCAAGACGAAGAAGAAGAAAAAAAAAAGCCACTTCGGGAGATAACAGCGGCCATTTTGAAAGGCCGGGGACATTGTCGTCGAAAAGCACCATTTAAAAAAATAGAGCGAGCAGGGGGCGGGGCTCCCGCATAAGGAACAGGCAAGGCAGCCAATGAACGAGGCGCAGCTCTAAAGGAGGGCGTAAACAGAAAGGCGTGTTAGCCAATCAGAAAGGAGATTGCGCACAGGAAGGATAATGCCAAAAGAAAAGGCCGCGGATGATGGGAGCTGTAGTTAACAAATTAAAACAACGAAACCGAGAAAAAAAAATTATTTGTTTTGGTTAGGAAATGGGCCACTCGCGAGTCCATAGGAGAGGATCCTTTTTTCATTCCACCCGTAGTTAACTATGGAACACGCGTTACGGCACTTCGCACGTTACTTCTTTCTGCTTTTGATAGACACGAGTAGCGAAGGACCGTCAGGAAAATCAGAAAGGAGCAAACCGGGGTGTTGCGGTCCCCGGTTGGCGGAGACTCTAATCATCTCTCATGCCTCTCCATTCATCATTTTCTGTTCTCCCGGAGGAGGAACAGGTAAGGATATACCTCACTGACGATAACCGGCGGTTCTCCCACGTGGCGGCTGCCCAGCGCGGGACAACCGGCGAGGTCATGGTGACCCCCCGCAAGTACTTCCCATACCCCCAACCCCCTCGTGGAGAGATCTTTCCTCGCCGCCGCTAAGTTTCCTTTCTTTCGCCGGCTCCCGTTGCTCTCGGTAGCACCCACAGCCCTCCCGGTGGCGCCTCGGCTAATTTCCCAGCGGCCAGTGCGCCGCGCGATCTGCATAAATCTGACGTCACGCCCGAGTCAATAATAGCCCGGTGACGTCGTTCAATGCCCGGAGCTGGATGGAGATTTTGCTGCAGTTGCGTTGCGTCCGTTTCATCGTCCAAAAAACGGATTGGAACTGGACAACTGGAAAAGGGGGAAGGACTGGGAGCTACTGGGACAGCCAAGCAACAGCTGGGAGGGATTTAAATCCCACCTGAAGACGCATAAAGGGATAGGATGGTGGGTAAGCAGGGGGTTGGACTAGAAGACCTCCCAGGTCCCTTCCAACGGTGTTATTCCTATTTTGTTTTATTCTATTCCGTTCCATTCCATTCCATATTTTCTATTCTATTCCATATTTTCTATTTGATTTTCTATTCTATTCCATTCCATATTTTCTATTCTATTCCATTCCATATTTTCTATTCCTATTCTCTTCTCCTATTCCATTCCATTCTATTCTATTCTATATTCCCATTCCATCTCATATTTTCCCTTCTCTTCTCTATTCCATTCCATTCTATTCTCTATTCTATTCCATTCCATATTTTCTCTTCTCTATTCCGTTCCATTCCTGTCTCTATTCCATTCCATTCCATATTTTCTATTCCTATTCTCCTGTTCCATTCTATTGTATTCCATTCCATATTTTCTATTCTATTCTATTTTCCATTCCATATTTTCTATTCTATTCTATATTCTATTCCATTCCATATTTTCTATTCCTATTCTCTTCTCTCCTCCTATTCCATTCTATTCCATATTTCCTATTCTATTCCATTCCATATTTTCTATTCTATTCTATTCTATATTCTATTCCTTACTCTATTCCATTCCATTCTATTTTATTCCATATTTTCTTTTCTATTCCATATTTTCTATTCGATTCTTTATTTGTTTCCATTCCATATTTTCTATTCTATTCCATATTTTCAATTCTATTCTATATTCTATTCCTTACTCTATTCCATTCCATTCTATTTTATTCCATATTTTCTTTTCTATTCCATATTTTCTATTCGATTCTATATTCGTTTCCATTCCATATTTTCTATTCTATTCCATATTTTCTATTCGATTCTATATTCGATTCCATTCCATATTTTCTATTCCATTCCATTGCATATTTTCTATTCCTATTCTCTTCTCTTCTCCTATTCCATTCCATTCTATTCTATATTCCCATTCCATCTCATATTTTCCCTTCTCTATTCCATTCCATTCTATTCTCTATTCCATTCCATTCCATATTTTCTCTTCTCTATTCCATTCCATTCCTTTCTCTATTCTATTCCATTCCATATTTTTCTCCTCTTCTCTATTCCATTCCATTCCTTTCTCTATTCTATTCCATTCCATTCCATTCCATATTTTCTTTTCTATCCTATCCTATCCTATCCACGAGAGAAAGTGTTCTCAGGTCCTGCATTACAGTGTGGTCTGCTTGTTTAACTGCTGTGGATAGAAAGGCCTTACAGGGGAGTGATCAATTCGGCACAAGAAACCATTGGTTGCCCTCTGACCCAGCTGGATGACCTCACCAGGTCTCGCTGCTTTAGCAGAGTCAGGAAGACACTCAAGAGGTAGATTTCCCACCCTGGTCAGTGTCTCCTTGCCCTTCTACCATCAGGCAGAAGACATGGAAGCATAGCCAGCCAAACAAAGGGTAAAAGGTGTCTCTCCTTGGCCTGTCGGACTCTTAAACACAACCACAATCACTCCACTCACAGGTGAAAATATGGTTGATTTTTCTTTTTCTTTCTTCTTCTCTCCACCCAAATTACTTGGATTGGGATGATTCTTTATACTATTTGTGTTGTCTGTATTCGTTCTCATGGATTGCGCCAGTGGGCTAAAAGCAATTTTGTGGTATTTATTTTGTACAATTACAATAAAGGCTATACTATACTAATACCATACTATCTACTACTATAACTACTACTATTACTATACTAATACTATTCCAATACTAAACTATACTACTAAACTATACTATACTAATCTAATACTATACTAATACTACTATGCTAATACTATACTAATGCTAATACTAAACTAATACTAATTCTATACTAATACTATACTATAATTATACTAATACCATACTAATACCATACTATACTATAACTAATACTATAACTACTATTACTATACTAATACTATTCCAATACTAAACTATACTAATCTAATACTATACTAATACTAATACTATGCTAATACTATACTAATGCTAATTCTATGCTTATACTAATACTAATACTAAACTAATACTAATTCTATGCTAATACTATACTATAATTATACTAATACTATACTAATACCATACTATACTATAACTATACTAACACTATACCAATACTAAATTATACTAATACTATAACTATACTAATATACTAATACGAAGATAATACTGTACTAATACTAAGATAATACTGTACTAATGCTAATTCTATGCTAATACTGTACTAGTACTATACTAATACTATACTAGAACCATACTTATACTATAACTAATACTATACTAGTACCATACTTATACTATAACTACTATACTAGAACCATACTTATACTATAACTAATACTATACTAGTACCATACTTATACTATACTAATACTAAAATTATACTAATACTATACTAATGCTAAACTATACTAATATTAAACTATACTAAACTATACTAATACTATGCTAATACTATACTAATACTATATAATATACGAATGCTAATACTATACTACACTAATATACTAATATTATACTAATACTATACTAATCTATCTTAACAGAATTTGAATCCAAAATGCACACTGTCGCTAAGTTCTGTGACTTGACACTATAGATATAATTCAATCCTTTTCTATTTCAGCGGCCCAGGCAGTCCAGAGTTATGCTGGAACACACGGACACAGACACACCCTGAGGCGTATTAGGGGTGTCTCACCCCCCACAGTGTTCATTTCCAGAGAGGAAGTCATCTGTGTACCAAGTTTGGTTGAAATTGCTTGAGGCGTTCCAGAGTTATACAGAAACGTGTACACACACACACACACACACACACACAGAGCCATTTTAATCTATATAGAAAAAAGATTTTTAATATTTGTGTGAAATTGTTTTGGATGCAACAGGGGAAAGCGGAATCGAGATCCCCGGTCAATTTTTATTTTTCATTTCATTTTGGCCAAATGAAGGTATTTCCCTCCACTTCTTCACCCTTGCACGGAGTTTTTTTCACACTGGTATTTCAGGTTGTGTAGTTTTGAAGGAAGAGAAGAGAAGGCCGCCACCGAATTAAGCTGCGAGGTGGCGAACGAGACGCTTATGGGAAAGGCCACGGCACCGCCTTAAACCCATTCAGATTCCAGGGGCCGTCCGACCTTGTCAAATAGAAGACTTGTGGACTTCCAACTCCCAGAATTCCCCAGCCGGTTTTGTGGAAGGTTGGTAGGAAGTTGGTAAGAAGGAAGGACGGAAAGAAAGAAAGAAAGAAAGAAAGAAAGAGAGAGAGAGAGAGAGAGAGAGAGAGAGAGAGAGAGAGAAAGAGAGAAAGAAAGAAAAAGAAAGAAAGAAAAAGAAAGAAAGAGAAAGAGAAAGAAAGAAAAAGAAAGAAAGAAAAAGAAAGAAAGAAAGAAAGAAAGAGAGAGAGAAAGAGAGAAAGAAAGAAAAAGAAAGAAAGAAAGAAAAAGAAAGAAAGAAAAAGAAAGAAAGAGAGAGAAAGAGAGAAAGAAAGAAAGAAAAAGAAAGAAAGAAAGAGAGAGAGAGAAAGAAAGAAAAAGAAAGAAAAAGAAAGAAAGAAAGAAAAAGAAAGAAAGAGAGAGAAAGAGAGAAAGAAAGAAAAAGAAAGAAAGAAAAAGAAAGAGAAAAAGAAAGAAAGAGAAAGAAAGAAAAAGAAAGAAAGAAAAAGAAAGAAAGAGAGAGAAAGAGAGAAAGAAAGAAAGAAAGAGAAAGAAAGAAAAAAAGAAAAAGAAAGAAAGAAAAAGAAAGAAAAAGAAAGAAAGAAAGAAAGAAAGAAAAAGAAAGAAAGAAAGAAAGAAAGAAAAAGAAAAAAAGAAAGAGAAAGAAAGAAAAAGAAAAAGAAAGAAAGAAAAAGAGAGAATGAAAAAAAAGAAAGAAAGAAAAAGAAAGAAAAAGAAAGAAAGAAAGAAAGAAAGAACTAGAGGAAGAGGTCTATGGAGATCCTCAACCATTCAGGGACGACTGGATGTTGGGGAAGGGAAGGATTGGTCTTCCTTGGAGACAGCTGGTCATTTGCATCCTTTCACAGGGTCCTTGAGGCCACTTGGAGGTTTCTCTGTGGGGATGAGAGGCCTCCAGTTGTGTCCATCGGACACGGGATGGGAATCGTCCTGCACAAAGGCCACCTCCACAACTCAGTCCTCTCAGCAGCTCCAAGAAAGCTCCACCCCCGTTTGCATCACTCAGGTGACCCCCCCCCCCCCAGAATACAGGCAAACCGCCAGGTGGCCTCAACGACCCTCTGAAAAGGAGGCAAATGACCAGCTCTCTGCAAGGAATAGAAAGCCTTCTTTTCCCCACCATCCGGCCAGAACGGAAGAAGCTTCTCAGAGGAAAAGCGAAACGTCTTCAAACCCCTCCCCCCCCCAGAAAGAGTCCAGTTACCTCTTGAAAAAACACCTTTGGGACAGACGAAGGGAAATAGTGGATGGGTGGATGGATGGAAGGAAGGAAGGAAAGAAGGAAGGAACGGTGGTTGGATGAAAGAATGGATGGATGGAAAGATGAAAGGATGGAGGAATGGATGGAAGGATGGAGGGAAGGATGGATGGAAAGATGGATAGATGATGGAAGGAAGGAAGGGTGGTTGGATGGATGGATGGATGGATGGATGGATGGATGGATGGATGGAAGGAAGGAAGGATGGATGGGAGGATGGATGGATGGATGGAATGAAGCAAGGATGGATGGAAGCAAAGATGGATGGATGGAAGGAAGAATGCATGGATGAAAGGATGGATTGAAGGATAGATGGAAGGAAGAATGCATGGATGGAAGGATGGATGGAAGGAAGGGAGGATGGATGGGAGGATGGATGGATGGAAGGAAGGAAGCAAGGATGGATGGATGGAAACAAGGATGGACGGAAACAAGGATGCATGGATGGAAGGATGGATTGAAGGATAGATGGAAGGAAGAATGCATGGATGGAAGGAAGGATGGATGGAAGGAAGGGAGGATGGATGGATGGAAGGAAGGAAGGAAGCAAGGATGGATGGATGGAAACAAGGATGGATGGAAGGAAGAATGCATGGATGGAAGGATGGATGGAAGGAAGGAAAAAGCATGGATGGATGGATGGAAGGAAACAAGGATAGATGTATGGAAGAAAGATGGATGGATGGGAGGATGGATGGATGGATGGAAGGAAAATCCATCCATCTTAAAGTCCCAAAGGTGCCTTCTCAAGAGGCAACTGGACTTCCTTGTTTTTCTTTGAAGACATTTCGCTTCTTGGCCCAAGAAGCTTCCATCTTAAAGCTGCCAAGGTTGGTAAATACTGCCCTTAATGAAATCTAGGCGTACCCTCACAGATACAACACCAGGAGGCTTCCCCTGAAGGAGTCTAAGTTCTGAAGAAGATCCAGCGGCTTTGTTGGTCCATGGAATGGTTAGCCAAGATGGAGCTGAAAGCCAGACACAGCTGACAGTCCTAAACGAAAGACATTTCATCTCCCTCTCACGCGCCGTTGAGATAACCCGAACGAGAAGTCTCTTTTTCGCCAGGGCATGTTGCCCTCGTCCTCCTCCTCCTCACAACGGCTTCTTCTTGAATCCGAAGACGGAGATGAAGAGGAAGATCTCGACCGCGGCAGGCAAGGCACTGGGCAGAGGGGGCGAAAAAGAGAGGGGAAGGATGAGTATCCCCAACGAAGAGCATCTCCCCTTCCCTTCCCTTCCTGAATCGGAAATCCTCGCAAGCAAATTGGCGACCCCGCCGGGACGCGTGTCTACCTGCAGAAGCCCAGGATGTACCAGTAGGCGACCGTCTCCCAGCGCTCGAAGACGAAGAAAGAGAGGCAGACGGAGGCGCTGCAGTGGGCGGCCAACGCTAAGGAGGAGGCCGTCAGGGAAATCAATGGAAGGATTTCGTTTCAAATGAAGATTTTGGAAAAGGGATTCCTGCCCTTGGTGGCCTACAGGCCGGGCTCTCGCCTCACAATCAGGAGTCTGCGAGTTCGATCCTAGGTAGAGGCAGATATTTCTGTCTCTGGGCATGACACCCTGTTAAGCCCCAATTAATTAAGGGAGGAAGCATACTGCTTTCCTTTCCTGCCTTTCGGCTCATCAGCTGATCAGGAAGAAAACCTGGTGGCTTAAGTGGCTAAGGCTTCTGCCTAACATGTAATACAGCCCCGGTTCAAATCCTAGTAAGGGTATGGCTAGCTGATGAGAGCTAAAAAGCTCGAAATAGATCTATCCTAGTCTCCCTAATTTATTTATTGATCAGCTCAAAAAAACCTAACACACACACACACATATATATAAATGTTCCACAACACCCTGTTAGGCCCCAATTAAGGGAGGAGACATACTTTCCTTTTCTGCCTTTCAGCTCATCACCAGAGACCATCTAGACAGGAAGCCATGAGTTCCGTTGTGTGATTTTTTAAATATGTGTGTTAGTTTTATGAGCTGATCAAAATAAATCAGAGAGACTAGGATAGATCTATTTCGAGCTTTTTAGCTCTCATCTGGCTGAACGGTTACAGGCTTCTACCTGATATGCAATACAGCCCCGGTTCAAATCCCAGTAAGGGTATGACTAGCTGATGAGAGCTAAAAAGCTCGAAATAGATCTATCGGCGTATAAGACGCACCAAGATTTTGAAGAGCCAAATTTAAAAAAAAAAGTTTTTGCACTCTGCAAATCTCCCAAAAACGGCCCGGTTTTTTGCAAAAACTGGCCCGTTCTCCCCCCCCCCTTATAAAATGGCATGCATAGCATTTAGGAGGCTTGTAGAGTGCTCCTGGGGGTGGGGAGGCCAAAAATGAGCAAAAAAAGGGCATGCATTGCATTTAGGAGGCTTGTAGAGTGCTCAGGGCTGCGGGGGGCCAAAAAACGCCCCGTTTTTTGCTCATTTCTTAGTTTAGTTTAGTTTTATTAGATTTTTATACCGCCCTCCTCCTGAAGGACACAGGGCGGTGGAGAGCCATCCTAAAACACAAGATATACAAAAGTTCAAACAATTTAAAAACATATTAAATAATTTGGCCCATAATCAAAGTTAAAAACCAACACACCCAATTAAGATGAATAAAATTCGTATTTACGCCAGCCCGGCTTGTTGAAAAAGAAAAAGTTTTAAGAGCACGGCGGAAGGTGCGTAAGTCAGGGATAGTTCTTAATTCCGGGGGCAATTCATTCGAGAGGACAGGGGCTCCCACGGAGAAGGCTCTCCCCCTGGGTGTCGCCAGTCGACATTGTCTAGCCGACGGCACCATGAGAAGACCCTCTCTAGGGGAGCGTAGGGGCTGGTGGGAGGCTCTCGGTGGCAGAAGGCGATCTCGTAGGTGCCCAGATCCTAAGCCATGGAGCGCTTTAAAGATGGTAACCCACACCTTGAATCGCACCCGGAAAACCACCGGAAGCCAGTGCAGCTCGCGCAAGAGGGGTGTTACATGGGAGCGTCTCATCGCCCCCATAATTTATTTATTTATTTATTCAAATTTCTAAACCGCCCCCTCTCCCCGAAGGGACTCAGGGTGGTGTACAGGAAACTTAAGAACATATAAAAAAGGGTCGGGCCCGCCACAGAGAAGGCCCTTCCCCTGGGCGTCGCCCGCTGGCATTGCCTAGCGGACGGCACCCGGAGAAGTCCCTCTCTGTGGGAGCGAATCGGCCGAAGGGATGTATTACCCGCGCGGCTGCATTCTGGACCAGTGGGAGCCTCCGGGTGCTCTTCAAGGGGAGCCCCATGTAGAGAGCATTACGGTAGTAATGCTAGTGTAATTTCTGCCCTCCCCAGCCCCCGGGGAGCACCCTGGAAGCCTCCTGAAGGTTCTGCACGGCCATTTTGGTGAAAGGGGCGGGGTGAAAAATGCTGTATTCATTTATTTATTTTAATTAAATTTATACCCCGCCCTTCTCCGGAGAGGACGGGGTATAAATTCAGTGTATTCAGTGTATAAGACGCACCCAGATTTTTTCAGAGGGAAAAAAAAAAGGGCGTCTTATACTCCAGAAAATACGGGGGCATATATGGTGAAATAAATGTCCAGGGCCTTTAGGGGGGGGGGGGCCTCCTGCACCCCCTCTTTTTGCGACGGCCAACCTGCAAAAGGCAAAGATCCACCAGTACCGGCTGCCGTCCCACTGCTCAAACAGGAAGAAGAGCAGGGCGATCCCAGCCGAAGCGTGGGCCAGGGTGGCTTGGGAAGAGAGGAGGCTCGGTCAGGGAGTACAACAAGGACGGAAGGCTGGCCCGCCCACCCGCCCTCCCTGCTCTGGGGGGGTGGCACGCCACAGTGGGCTTTGGCGCTGGGCCAAGGGGCTGGGGCTGAGCGGTTTGAAAAGAGCTCTGCTCAACTGGGGACGGAAGGAGGACGGAAGACGGAGGGAAGGGAAGAGGAAGGGAAAGCGAAGGAAGGATGAAAGGAAGGAAAGAGAGCAGGGGAGGAAGGGAGGAAGGAAGAAGGAAAGGGAGGAGAGGGAAAAAGGCAGAGGGAGAGGAGGGAAGGAAGGAAGGCAGGCGGGAGAGAAAAAAGATGGATGGAGGAAAGGGAGGAGAGGAAAAGAAAGGAGGAAAGGAAAAAAGACAGACGGAGAGAAGGAAGGAAGACGGGAGGAGAGAAAGAAGATGGAAAGAAGGAAGGAAAAGAAACAGAAAGAAGGAAAGGGAGGAGAGGAAAAAGACAGAAGGAGGGAAGGAAGGAGAGGAGGAGGGAAGGAGAGAAGGAAGGAGGGAAGGGAAGAGAGGAGGAGGAGGGAAGGAAGAAGGAAAGGGAGGAGAGGAAAAAAGGCAGAGGGAGAGGAGGGAAGGAAGGAAGGCAGGCGGGAGAGAAAAAAGATGGATGGAGGGAAGGGAGGAGAGGAAAAGAAAGAAGGAAAGGAAAAAAAGACAGACAGAGAGAAGGAAGACGGGAGGAGAGAAAGAAGATGGAAGGAATGAAGGAAAAGAAACAGAAAGAAGGAAAGGGAGGAGAGGAAAAAGACAGAAGGAGGGAAGGAAGGAGAGGAGGAGGGAAGGGGAGAAGGAAGGAGGGAAGAGAGGAGGAGGAGGGAAGGAAGAAGGAAAGGGAGGAGAGGAAAAAAGGCAGAGGGAGAGGAGGGAAGGAAGGCAGGCGGGAGAGAAAAAAGATGGATGGAGGGAAGGGAGGAGAGGAAAAGAAAGAAGGAAAGGAAAAAAAGGCAGACGGAGAGAAGGAATGAAGAAGGGAGGAGAGAAAGAAGATGGAAGGAATGAAGGAAAAGAAACAGAAAGAAGGAAAGGGAGGAGAGGAAAAAGACAGAAGGAGGAAAGGAAGGAGAGGAGGAGGGAAGGAGAGAAGGAAGGAGGGAAGGGAAGAGAGGAGGAGGAGGGAAGGAAGAAGGAAAGGGAGGAGAGGAAAAAAGGCAGAGGGAGAGGAGGGAAGGAAGGAAGGCAGGCGGGAGAGAAAAAAGATGGATGGAGGGAAGGGAGGAGAGGAAAAGAAAGAAGGAAAGGAAAAAAAGACAGACGGAGAGAAGGAATGAAGAAGGGAGGAGAGAAAGAAGATGGAAGGAATGAAGGAAAAGAAACAGAAAGAAGGAAAGGGAGGAGAGGAAAAAGACAGAAGGAGGGAAGGAAGGAGAGGAGGAGGGAAGGAGAGGAAGGAGGG